>JAJIBD010001283.1:0-331477 GCA_021461705.1 Cryptotis parvus | reverse complement strand
GTAGGCCCTGAGTACAGCTGGGTGTAGGCCAAAAGAAAATAAATAAATTTGAAATGTTTCAAAAAGTTCCATCAAAAAGAGTCAAAGGTCAGGCTAACTACCAGTGAAAGGGGGGTTTTCTCCACGGCTAACCTGAAGCCCCCGGAAGGAAGAGCCAGGAGATGGTGGGCTCTGCGTTAGTTGGACCTGTCCATCCCTGACATGACTCATGAAACCAACATTAGTGCTGGCGATTCACTTCCTGCCAAGGAGAGATGAAGCCAGAAGCCAGACTGCACTGGGCTTTCTGAACTGTAACACCACTGTTGCTGCTTTCTCTACAGGGCCATTACACGGAAGATGGAAGAAATCTACTTGAAGATATTATCATCATCCCAGAAAATGAATAAACATAAAAAAAATCAAAGAAATGGGTTTGAAACTGCACTTCTCCATCTGCAACATACGACGCTAGAAGCTAAAGGAGAAATACGTTCAATGAGTCTGAAGGAAAATTTCAGGAAAATTTTCCTAGTGGCTCAGAGACTTCCTAGATTTCGATCAACATAGAATGTTATACTTCATCAAATAAACATTTAAATCAATGAAGACATTTGCTAATATTTTGTAATTTAGGAGGTAAAGAAACCAAACTTGGGGCGGAGCAATAGCCCAGCGGGTAGGGCGTTTGCCTTGCCTCGCCGGCTCATGCCGGCCCGGGTTCGATCCCCAGCATCCCATATGGTCCCCCAAGCAACGCCAGGAGTGATTCCTGAGTGCAGAGCCAGGAGAAAGCCCTGAGCATCGCCGGGGTATAACCCAAAAAAGAAAAAAAGAAAAAGAAAAGAAAAAAAAAAAAACCAAACTTGGGGGCTGGAGGCGATAGAACAGTGGGTAGCACATTTGCCTTGCACTCGACTGACCTTGGTTCCATCCCCAGCATCCCATATAGTCCCCGAGCAGCACCAGGAGTAATTCCTGAGTGCAGAGCCAGAAGTATCCCCCTGAGCATTGCTGGGGTGACCCAAAAAGCAAAAAAATATATATAAAAATAAGTAAAATTAAATTAAGAAAAGCAAACTTAAAATTCTCTGCAGGTTAGGCCCTTGATTAACACATTTACTAATGTTCTACACCAAAGCTCCCAGTCTTACTTTCTCACCTTGCGCAGGAAAGTTGAGCTCTGAATTTGCCATATGAAATGGAACATAAAGTTGACTTGTGCACAATTCCGCAACCATATCTTAGCACATGTGAACCACAAAACTTAACAACTGGGTCAATTCATGCTAAAAAGCTCATAAGAAAAAGATTTTCTAAAAAAATATTCCTCTAGTTCTATCAAACTTAAAAGCAAACGAAAGAACTTTGTGTGCTCCTTACTCTATTTCAGTTTTGAGTTTCTGTTATTGCTGTTTGGTTGTTTTGTTGTTTTGGGAGCCACACCCAGTAGGCTCAGTGCTTACTCCTGGCTGACTCCAGAGACTGGACCAAAGCCAGATTTCGGTATACAAGGCAAGCACCTTAACAACTGCACGGTCTCTCCAGCCTGAAGTTTTTTCCAAGTATAGGAAGATAGCCTTACTTCGTCTATTAGTTCATGGGTCTTTGTGTGTGTCTGTGTGTTTGGGGGTCCGGGGGAGGCCCCCTAGCAGTGTTCAGGAGCTATTCCCAGCTCAGCTGAGGCATGAATCTCCTTAGAGATTACGGTGTGACTGATTGAACATGGGTCTCCCACATGCAAAGAAAGCATGAGCTATAAGAACTTAACACATTAGCCATTATGTGCTCCCAGGGAAAAACACAGTGTGCAAATAGTCCAGATATATTCTGACTCTTCTGATCTGAACATTCTGTCCAGCCGCTATGCTTCCCCCAACTTCAAGATTCCAGCAATCGTTTAGTAAACTTGGGGTCATTTTCCTCTTACATTTTACTACTACTTTGGGGTTTCACGCTAAGGGTTTGAGATTCTGCACTTAACTATATTTTGCTCCATATGTAACATAAAAGCTACTGTTTGGACCACTTTTAGGCACCCAAGTCAGTCAGTGACATTAAGTTGATTCACAGGGCCGCGCAAATAGTCCCACTCTCCCCAGAACTTTCCATCTCTCCAAGCTGAACTTTCCATCCCTCCCTGCTCACTGGCCTCCAGTCCCCTGGGATCAAGGTCTGTTCTTTGTGGATCTGCCCAAGCAGGGGATCTGACCCCAACACTAAATCAAGGTCAAATCCATTCATTTTCTTTTTCCTTTGCTCAGGGGTTTCTCCTGGCTCTGCACTCAGGAATTACTCCTGGCGGTGCTCGGGAGGACTATATGGGGGTATTGAACCCGGTCGGCTGTGTGCAAGGCAAACGCCCTCCTAGCTGTACTATTGCTCCATGTGTTCACTTTTGCCTAGGGATGAACACACGCTTAGCATCAAAGAGGGCTCAATCTTTTACACACCCAAGTGACTATATGATCTCAAACACAGATAAACCTTCGCCAAGACTTTGCTTAGGGACCGGGAGCTCACTGTAACCAAAAACTCAGATCTGGAAGGCAGAACCCCTGAAATGCAGGCCGAACCTGGCTCCAGTTGTTATTTGCCCTAACGGCTAGGGAGAGGTTGGTCTCAAACCCTCACTTTCCTTCTGCAAAAACCCAAAAACACACCGACCAGCTGGCGGGAGTCTCCTTTTTTCGCGTCTCCCACGCCCCCTTTTCCCAGCACACACATCCAGAGCGAGGAAAGGCCGAGGGAAAACAAGGCTGCCAGGCTCGGGGGAGCCCTCCCGGATCCCCGAGGGGCGCGGGGGACCGACTCGTGACAGCCCGGGTGCGGTCCGCCTCCTGCTCTCCTGCTCTCCTGCTCCGGTCCGGCGCAGGTGTGCTGGGACCCCGCCCGCTACCACCTGGTGGAAGCCCCACTGAGCCAGGGGTCAGGTTCGGAACGCGGGGACCAGAGCAAGAGTCCTGTGTCCGGCGGGAGACCAGGGGCTGCCCCTCGGATCCATCGCAGGTGGGACATGCCACCCCAGAGGTCACACACGGGTTACGAGAGACCTGGGCTTTCCCACCCCGCCCTCCGATGGAGCCAAAAAGGTAAAATAAGATCACGGGAGACCCTAGTTGCTCCGCCGCCGGGCTGGAGTGATCGGGGGGCGGATTCTAACAGAGGTCACAGCCCCCTACGCGCGAGCCCGGTCAAGAGTCACGGACACTGGTTGGGAGCCGACCTGTGACCCGGGGCGAACGATCACGCTAGGGTTAGAGGTCAAAAGCCAAGGAGGACCCACCCTCCGCTCGGCCCACCCCCGGTGTCCAGGGCGGTCGGGAACGCTGCGGAAGCGGTGGCCGCCGTACCTGAGTGGACGCCAGTGTCTGCTGGAGCTGCTGCTGCTCCTCGCTGATCTTCTGCTTCAGTTTCTTGAACATGGCGCTGCGCAGGGGTCCTGAGTATAAGTGAGACCTGAGGGCGGGTGCCCGGGGAGACCCAGTCGCCGCGACACCGGCGGCTACTTTACACCAGGGACCGCGAGGGCCGGGGTTCGCGGCCGCCTCCTTCGTTGTGCGGGCGGATCGGGACACGCTTCCAGAGGGTGTCGGCGTCGCCGCCGCCGCGTCTCTTGCTTCTGGGTGCCCCTGGCTGGCCTCGGCCCCCATCCAGCCACGGCGGCGGCGACAACGGCAGCAGGTGAGCGGTGCCGGGAGCGCCTGCGCGGCCGACGTGGACCTCGGCCGCCCGCGGAGCGCTACGGAGCGCTGTGGGGGACACGCGCCCTGCCGGGCCCGCGCATGCGCGTCCAGCGGGCCCAGGGGCGCGGCCAAACCGCCCGGGAGACGCGGACGGGCTGCGGGCGTCGCTGAGACCCGGAGAAGGATGAGCGCGGTCTGGGCACGGCGCGGGCTCCCTTCCCCCGGCGTCTGCGCCGCGCCGTCGGCCTGGAGCAGGCTGCGGCCATTGAGCCCGGCAAGACGCACCGGAGTCCCGCGAAGACCCTCGTGTGCGAGTGCGTGCTTGACGGGTGGCAGAGGGGACCGAGAACTGGCCTTGGGCTCTGATCTGTCTGGTGCTGCTGTTAGCAGGCTGTGTCTGTGCCGAAAACTCCAGCTACTCCTGGTCGGACCCCTGCGACTTGCATGCTGCAAGGAATGCAGAAACACCCGCTCTGAGGTCCACTTAATGGTTTTAGGCTTCCTTTTCAAACCTTAGTCCTCTGGGAGTTTGTTTTTTATTTGCTTCCCACAAAGTTTGTACATTTTCACATTTTCTTTTTTTTTTTTTTGCTTGTTTGTTTGTCTTAGCTTTTTGGGTCACACCTGGCAATGCTCAGGGGTTACTCCTGGCTCTGCACTCAGGAATTACTCTTAGCGGTGCTCGGGGGGACCATATGGGATGCCGGGAATAGAATCCGGTAGGCCCTGTGCAAAGGTAAACGCCCTCCCCTGTACTATCGCTCTGGCCACACGTATTCATTTTTTAAAACCTTTGTCATTCTAAGAACCAGTATCTTGGGAATGTTGAAAAAAAATCACCACTTAGAGGCAGATAATACAGAGGTTGAGGTGCTTGCCTTGCACGCCGCGACCCAATTTCCATCCCCAGCACCACATACGGTCCCCTAAGCCCCACCAGGAGTGATCCCTGAGTGCAGAGCCAGGAGTAAACCCTGAGCACCGCGAGTGTGACCAAATACTTAAAAGAAAAGAGGAAGAGGAGGAGGAGGAGGCGGAGGAAAGGAATTCACAATTTAGTGGAAAATATAGATTCATAGACGACCCAAAAGTACCCTAGTGTTTGCAATTCTAAGAGATACCATCTGTGTGCCCGGTGCAGCCAATGTCTTGTTGTTTACGTTCTCTAAACGCCCAGATTTGTCTCTGCAAAACTGCTTCTGCATGCTCTGGCCCCTGCTTCACCTCCCCACAGGTGCCAAGCCCTGGGAGAGTGCTCCTGCTCTCCTAATTTACCAGCAATTAACCAAACAAATTTCTTTCTCAGATTCCATCCGCCTGAATGGATTAAAGCCAAGGCGTGGTAGGTCTGAACCCTGCACAGACACCCTGTGGGAGCCCTCCACCGTCCAATGTGAGCACACATACTTACCAGGAGAGGTGGGCTGGGTTCCTAGCTGTTTCTCTCCAGCAGATTGGAACTCAGTAGGCCTTCAGCTGCTGCCAGGTTCCAGATGCCCAGGATGTACCCACACCCCAAATTCCAGTTAAAAATAGAAAGTTGCAGGGGCCGGAGCAATAGCCTAGAGGGTAGGGTGTTTGCCTTGCACACGGCTGGCTTGTGCTGGCCCGGTTCGATTCCCAGCATCCCATATGGTCCCCCGAGCACCGCCAGGAGTAATTCCTGAGTGCAGAGCCAGGAGAAGCCCCTGAGCATTGCCGGGTGTGACCCAAAAAAAAAAAGAAAAGAAAAATAGAAGGTTGCCAACTTTCTTTAGAGCCACCTGCATTTATATGTGTACCTATTAGTACTTGTATACACATACGTGGATGCCATCAGAGCAGACCGTAATTAAGTGAATAAGGACCACAGTGATAGTACTGCAGGTAGGGTGTTTGCTCGCGGCCGACCCAGGTTTGATCCCCCTGGCATCCCATATGGTCCCCAAGCACCGCCAGGAGTAATTCCTGAGCGAAGAGCCAGGAGTAACCCCTGAGCATTGCCTGGTGTGACCCAAAAAAAGCAAAAATAACAAAAATTAAGTGAATAAGAGGTCAGAAGTGAGGGCCGAGGCATTAGCACAACAGGTAGGGTGTTTGCCTTGCATGCATCCAACCCAGGTTCAATCCCCAGCATCCAATATGGTCCCCAAGCACTGCCAGGAGTAACCCCCTGAGCATTCCTGGGAGTGGTTCAAAAAGGCAAAAAAATAAAAGTCAGACATGTAGCTCAGTGGTGTAGTTCAGCATATGCATCATATGTGGGGTCCTGGGTTGGATCTCTGGCAGCAAAAAAAAGAAGAAAATTGATCAATATCTTCGAGAATGAAAAGACCAGAAGAGAACTAATTATATAGAAAAGGGATAATCTTACAAGGAAAAAATAAAAAAAGAAGGAAAAGCGTTGAAAACATTTGTTGAAATACGTCTCCACTACTCCTGGGAACATACCCAAGAGACCAAAAAACACATAGCAGAAACACTATCTGTACTTCTTTATTCATCTCTGCGCTATTCACAATAGCTAGAATATGGAAACAACCTAAGTGCCCAAGAACAGAGGACTGACTAAAGAAACTGTGGTACATCTACACTATGGAATACTATGATGTTGTCAGAAAAGACGAAATTGTGAAATTTACCTGCAAATGGATGGACATGGAGACTATCGTGCTGAGTGAAATTAGAAGGAAAAGGACAGATATAGAATGACTGCATTCATTAATGGGATATAAATATATACCAGTGTTTTACTGAGTGTGGGCAATGGTGATGTCAGACTAGAACTCACCATTGAATGTACACAAAGAGACTTACATGATAAACCCTAAATGTCTGCAGGGCTAGCCACAATGTGTAAAGGAAGGGGGAGATGTAGAGACAGAGAGAGAGAGAGAAAGAGGGGGGGAGGGGGTACCTGCTATTGAGGCAGCCTGGGGGGGTGGGCGAGAGGGGTGGGGTACATTGGTGGTGGTTGATGGGGCACTGGTGGAGGGATGGGTGCTGGAATACTGTATTACCAAGAACCAATTATGAGCACCTTTGTAACTGTATGTTTCACTGTGGTATAATAAAAAAAATTTTTTTAAAGAAACATAGTAAGGTAATAACTGACAAAAGTCATTGGACCTGGAGATGTTGTCCATATAACTGAGCCAACCTGGGAGGGTCACCTTGGGACTGGTGTAGGGATGTGGGCACCCTGGGGACGGGTGTTGGACAGGTGATGGACTGATGTATGCATGAGAAGTATAACAAACAATACTGCAAATACTGGTACCTCAATAAAAATGCTTTAAAAAAATAAGTCTCCACTTTGTTGACCAACTATAAGTGATATAGAAGAATCTAGTGGCGGTGGTGGGTGGGAAATTAGGGACTTTGTTGGCTGTAAGGGCACATTGGCGGTGGGACTGGTGTTGGAATATTGACTACTTGAAACAACTGTATTGTAAACAACTTTGTAAATCATGGTGTTTAAGTAAAGTTTTTTTTCTTTTTAGATTACACCTGGCAATGCTCAGGGATTATTCCTGGCTCTGCACTCAGAATTTCTCATGACTGTGCTCAGGAGACCATATGGGATGCCAAGGATTGAACCCAGCTCGGCCACATGCAAGGCAAACGCCCTCCCGCTGGGCTATCGCTCCAGCCCCAGTTTAAAGAAAGTTTTAATTTTTTTTTAAACTCAATGGCTATAAAGACAGAAGCTAAAGAAAAAGCATGAAAAAGATGTATCTGATCCTTAAGTGTCTGATATGCTATGTGTCAGAAATCAAGTTCCCTTGGTAGAAGACTGAGATTTGCTTACAGGAGTTTTATTGGAATTTGGGGGTACAGGTGACAGTATTATCGGGTGTAAAGCAGCTACCCCCAGCAGAAGGCAACAGAGGTAAGCGTGTACTCTCCCTGTTCATACTGCCAGCTACCGGGGCCATAAATGTCTCAATCTTGAAAATACAGAACAATGCACGAGAGATTCCACTAAACTATGCAAACATAATTCATAAGAAAACAGGTATGACTGTACTATGGGCTAAAGTAGACTTCAAGAAAGGAAGCTGGCGGGCTCTCTCCACCCCTGGAGGAGCCCCTCGTTCTCTCTTGAGTCTGTTATTCTCTTTCTCTGTTCTCCTCCTTACTCTCCCTAAAGAGTCTTCAAATAGGGGGCGGAGCGATAGCCCAGCGGGTAGGGCGTTGCCTTGCACGCGGCTGGCCCATGCTGGCCAGGGTTCGATTCCCGGCATCCCATATGGTCCCCCGAGCACAGCCAGGAGTGATTCCTGAGTGCAGAGCCAGGAGAAACCCCTTGAGCATTGCCGGGTATGACAAAAAAAAAAAAAAAAAAAAAAAAAAAAAGAGTCTTCAAATAAAATCTGTTTTTACTGCAAAAAAAGAAATAAAGATTACAAAAATAAAGGATATTTTAAAATAGCAAAAAGGATCAACTTGTGAAGACATAACAATCCTAAACTGCATATACCTAGTAAAAAGCAAAAAATTGACAGAACTAAACATGTAAAATTTCCCATGATAACTGAAGTCATTATTTGGGAATCCACACCTGGCTGTGGTGGGAACCATGTGGTATCAGATATGACCTAATTGGAGAAGTAATACAACATTCTTTGTCCTTCTTAGAACAAATAATATAATCATGGTCAGGGTCTTAGTTCAATACTTAGAGCACTTATTTTGCGTATTTGAGACCCTAGGTTTAATCCCAGCAAAACACACACACACATTCTGTAAGGATATAGAGGATTTGAGTAAGCCAACTCTATCTGTTGATTTTACAATCCTTAAGAACTACAAATACCAGGCCGAGAGTGATAGTACAGCAGGCAGGGTGTACTATTAATCCCCAGCATCCCATGTGGTCCCAAGCACCACCAGGAGTAATTCCTAAGTGCAGAGTCAGGAGTAAGCCCTGAGCATTGCCAGGTGTGAGCCAAAAAATTAAAAAAAAAAGGCTACTAATCCCTAAGAAGAAAAATGGAAAGAATATGGCCAGAAAGAGGACACGGGGGTCTTGCTTTGCCATCAGATGACCCTGGCTCAATCCCCAGTTGCATCAGAAATGATCCCTGAGCACCAGCCCAAATCTCCCACCCCGTCAAGAAAAAATAATTTGAAAAAGAAATCCATATGTTATACATTAATGTTTATTGAAAAACATCCGCTTATAAGTGGACGGATGTAATTTAAATCCATATTGTTCAAGTAAGGGTCAATTCAATACACGAATTTTGCTATAGCAAGTCACAAAGTAGAGCTGGAATATTTGTATCGCTACACTTTTTTTTCACTATTATTTGTTTTTAATTTTTTTTTAACATTACACTTTTAATGGATTTCATGAGAACACTCCTAAATATTGTGTTTCGGTTTTGCCTTTGTTTTCTTTTCCTTTTTTTTTTTTTTTTTTTTTGCTTCTGTTTTCTTGGTGGGAGTTTGGGGTCTCACCAAAGGCTATGCAAGGCAAGCACGCTACCCATTATATTATCTCTCTGGTCCTCATATTGTGGTTTAATGTTGACTTTTGCAAAATAACTTTGTAAGGCAATGCAAATTAAAGTTATAAAACAGCTGGAAAATCTCCCATGAAAATAAGGTTATGAATAGTCTAAACTTAGACCTCCTCAGCCAGGACTTTTAGGAATGTAGCCTTCTTTTCAGCCACAGGCCTTTCTTCTGGAAAACTAGGGAGGGTGTCAGTCTTTTTTCTTTTCTTTCTTTTTTTTTTCTGCTTGTAGGCAGCAAGTAAGCTAACTAGGAGGAAGTGTGGAGCTACTTTTGTAGTCACCCTTGTCTCTGTTTGACAAATAAATACAAAGAAGAGGAGTCATAAAGCCACATGACTTCAGTGATCCAGTGGAAACTGGCCCCAGGCCTCCAACTGCATTCTGTTGAGACATTCTCTCGGAGACACTCCCAGCACATTGTTTTCAAGCAGTTTGATTTAATTTTTAACACTCTATCACTGTTTACATGGCACTTCCTGGGGATGTTTACACAGATGATGTCTCAAAACTTAAGTGAGAAAAATCATCTAAAGGGAAAATTCAACACTGAGTGAAGGAAAAGATTCAAGAACGAGGTTGTCTGGGTGCCCCAGAGTGATAGTCCAGTAAAATGCTTGCCTTGAACTGGGCTCAGCAGTTTGATCCCTGCACCGGTATGGTCCTCGAGCCCAAAGGACTCTCTAAGCTCAGAACCAGGAATAAACCTTGAGCTCAAACAGCTGGATGTGGCCCAAACAAAAACCAACCACAAAAATGAGGCTGTTAGGTAACAAGGAGAAAGGCTGATGAATAAAGATGAGCCGCTTTCACGCCCTCTGCTCCTTATTAAAGCCTTGGTCACAGACTCGTAAGGACACAGGTTCACTCTTGCAAGTGCTGCCGGTGGAGGTCCCTGGGTGACTTAATATGAAGCAGCAAGGAGAGCAATCTCCACTTTCTCTGCATTCGCCTCTGCCACCCTGGGAACACCTGGGAGAAGGAGCACTGTAAAGTCTGTTGTGAGCCCTGATACCGCACAGACATTAACGCCCAGCCCACCACTCCCACAAGGCATATGTCAAACCGTGCCTGATGTTCAAGGCATGATGTTCACTTACTCGGTTGATAATCTCTGCTACCCAATTCCCAGGGGAGCCACAGACTCAGGCTGAAGTGAGAAATTGCTCTTTGCAGGAAAGAAAAGCTAGTCCTATACCCTACTAAGGTTTTTTTTGGATCCGGAGCCTTTCCCTCATAGAAAAGAATTTCAGGAGATAAATAGTGAAGTATAACAAGTTTATGGGAAATGAAAGGAGAGAAGGGAAGGGAAGTTAAGACACATGCCCAAGAGAGAGCCCTGGCTTCTGCAGAGTGGAGAGAGCCAGTACACATCCCAGCATTAAGGTATGAAACAAGGGGCCGGGGCGACAGCACAGCGGGTAGGGTGTTTGCCTTGCACACGGCCGACCCAGGTTCGATCCTCAGCATCCCATATGGTTCCCCGAATACCGCCAGGAGTAATTCCTGAGTGCAGAGCCAGGAGTAACCCCTGAGCATCGCCAGGTGTGACCCAAAAAGCATAAATAGATAATTAGTTAGCTCACTTGATCACTTCATCAAGTGATCAAGTGAATTAGTTAGCTCGTTATTAATTAATTAGTTAAATCGGGTTTAGCCTTTCATGGCAGGGATGAAAAAACAAGGTTTAACCTTCCTCCACATGTAAGAGTGTCCATTATGTGGGTGGCCACCTTACCAGAACTGTAGGAGGAAAGAATGAGTGTACCTGTCTTTTACTCACCCTCTGCCGCCCAGGAGCGAGGGCAGCCGGGAGCATGTTGGTTGGGTCACCTTCGCTTCCCTGGGCCTCTCCTCTTAGTGTGCTCCACCCACCCAGGCAGGGTCAAGCCACCTCTTTGCTTGCGAAAGGTGGAGAGTGTTTCTCCTTCGAGAGAGCTCACAGACCCACTTCTGCTGCACACCTGTCCCAGGCAGCTCTAGAGCCACACCCCAGGACTGGCAGATCCAGATTCTTCCGGAACACCCTGTGGACAAGAGTCTGTGTGCGGAATTTCCTATACTGATCAACACTCTCGGCCTCTGCATTTCCTATCTAGGTGCAGTCACCAAATCACTCTCAGA
This sequence comes from Cryptotis parvus, assembly GCA_021461705.1. NCBI lineage: Eukaryota > Metazoa > Chordata > Mammalia > Eulipotyphla > Soricidae > Cryptotis > Cryptotis parvus. Next base: position 320,187 of record JAJIBD010001283.1, on the reverse strand, counting down.
GCCAGCCTCGACTGGGGGGCAACTTGAAGGGCGAAGGATTTTAGCATTCACTTATAAAGACTTGTGCAACATTTTGAATACATACATTTTACTGATTTCAGACTTCTGGAGGGTGAGGACACATCCAGTCACGCTCGGGGCCTACTCTCTGCTCAGGGCTCACTCCTGGCAGTGATTAGGGGACCGCGGTATTGAGGATTGAACCCCCAGCCTCCTGCATGCCAAGCGCAGATTGCAGACTATGAACTATGCATTGAGTTGCACAGTTCTGCAAAATTCACTTTCGGTAAATAAACTACCATTGAATACTGCCTCAGAGAGTGTGGGATTCCACTGCTCTAGTCTTTCTGATTTTGAAAGAACAGTATTCAAAAGGCATGGGCATGCTTCTTGGACAACCTTTGGGAGGAAAATACTATCTCTTGACCAGAGCAATAGCACAGCGGGGAGGGTTATTTGCCTTGCACACAGCTGACCTGGGTTAGATCCTCGGCATCCCATATTGTCCTCCAAGCACCGCCAGGAGTAATTCCTGAGTACAGAGCCAGGAGTAACCCCTGAGCATGGTCACATGTGACCCAAAAAGAAACAAAAAATAAATTACAATCTCTCTTGTCTCTTCTCCCATTGCATATGAAAGACCTGCATCCTCTCCCAAAGCTGAGGCAGATAGCAAGGTGCTTTGCTGGGTGAAATGACAAACTGACATTCGACAATGGGCCCTAACCACCTACAGTGACAACACAGCATCTGGCCAACACTAACTGGTTAGGGACATCCCCCTAAATGAGTCATCCCCAGATGTGGAGCATCTGCTGTAGGGCAACTCCTTTAACTGCAGGCTCCTGTAGAGGTCGCCGCCCACCCCTTGTTTGTAACTTACTGACAACAAAGGGAGAGAATTCCTCACACACACAACACACAGAGTTGTCACCTGCCTGTTTCTCTGTGCATGACATGTTCGGGTCACCCCTGGGGTGACACACACTGGCTTTGGCAAGAATCCACATCAGAGTGAGTGGAGGTGAGACCCTAGGACAATGGAACCTGTGATGGAGCTCAAAAGTAGGGCCCTTGGGTTTGATCCCTGGCAGCACCAGCGAATACACGGATGAATGAAAAATTCCATGACAGTAGTGTGCAGCAGTCAGCTCCTTTCTGGTCTCTGTCACTTGCTCCCCTCTGCCTTGGCTCCAACATACACTCCCAAGCCATGTCGAGTTTGTCCATTTCTCAGTTCTTCGCCCAACCTGCTTCTCTAGTACCCCCCCATGAACCAGTCAGGGCCCAGCAAGAAAGACCTAACTCATACCAGTATGAAGCACTGGCCATCCAGGTATTTGACAAACTGAAAAAGCAAACCAGGGTCCATGAGGTTTCCAGTTTCTCTGTATGTAAGCAGAGCCCAGGGGCAGGCCAGCAACTGAAGTCCTGCCTCAATGACCATATTCCCCACACTGCCTCAATCTTTAACTGTCCCACCGCCAGTTCCTGTTAGCAAGGGAGCCTGGGAGATGTAGTCAAGGGTTCCACCTTCCAAGGCTTTTCTCATGACACCAGGAGCAGAGAGCAGAGCTGAAAACAAACTGGCAAAGGACCAACGTACTCTGAAAATGCCATTTCTTTCTTTTTGAAGGGTGGGGGTTGGGAGTTAGGGTGATTTGGGCCACGGAGGGTTGTACTCGCGACTTATTCTTGTCTCTGGTGATGATTGAGAACCTAGGTAGGCTGCATGCAAGGCAAGGGACTTATCCACTGTATTATAATACCTGTGGCCCTCAAAGGCCATTTCTACCTCAAAGAAGAGTTTAACACTCCCTGCACAGTCTCTGTCCTCTTGTCTGACCAGATATAAGGAAGTCAGGAGTGGTCACAAAGGTGTGACCAAAAGTTCAGTGTTTTTCAGTCAGTGCTTGGAAAACTAGTTTTGGAAAATGCGGACAGTTATGGAAGGAATGGGGCAAAGAGTCTAGCAGATCAGGTGGTCATGTTTGTTTGTTTTAGCAGCCATTGGATAAGAACTGGTCTGCATTTCTTTTTTTTTCTTTCTGGGTCACACCCAGCAATGCTCAGGAGTTTCTCCTGGCTCTGCACTCAGGAATTACTCCTGGAAGTGCTCGGGGACCATATGGGATGCCGGGATTGAACCCGGGCCGGCATTGGCCGGCCGTGTGCAAGGCAAACGCCCTACCCGTTGGGCTGTCGCTCCGGCCCTGGTCTGCATTTCTACCAGAGAAAGCTGGCAGGGGGTTGGAGATGGTAGGGAACGATCTCAACCTTGAATGTGCACACAGTCCCTTTGAGAGCTTGTCCAGCTGAGTGGATTACGGAGGTTTAGGGACCCACATGTCCTGCAGGCTTCTGGTGAATGCCCAGGCTTCCAGGTCCCTAACCACACTGAAAGGAAAAAAGTTGAGAGACTCTTGAGTTTGTGTGAATAAAGATGGAAAAACTCCAGGAGGGGAGCACCAGCAGGAGTAATTCCTGACTGCAGAGCCAGGAGTAAGCCCTGAGCATCGCCAAGTATGAAGCCAAAAGAAAAGAAAATCCAGGAGGGAGAGGATGGTGATCCAGAAAGAGGAAAAAAGGAAGACAGGCGAAGGCTGGAGAGAAAGAGAGGGGGTGATGGTGTTTGCCTTGCGTGCACTCAACACAGGTCTGACCTGGGTTCAATCTCTGGCACCCCATAGGGTCCCCCCAAACTTGCCAGGAGTGATTCCTGAGTCCAGAGCCAGGAGCAAGCCCTGAGCCCAGCCAGTGTGGCTCACCAACCCCCTAGCCCTCTCTGGAGCAGAATCTCTTAGCTGAAAACTAGAAGTTTTTAATAAAAAATGATGAGGGCTCTGTTTATGTCTTGCTTCTTTTCAATCAGATCCCTTGTAATTGAGTGGAGTCATTTAGAGTGGCTGTTGTTTCCTCATGAATTTTTAAACTGATCTGAAAAAATGAAAGGTTCAAATAGAAGAGTGTGCTGACAGGACTGTGTCTGCTGAATCTGAGAAAAGAGTGAAAAATGGTATTTTTTTTCCTCTTTGTGACTTGACAATAGGTTAACCACTCAAACAAGGAGAGAATTGAACTAGTCTTTTATTTTTTTTTATTTTTTTTTCAGATTTTTTTTTTTATATTTTTACAATTACAAAGATTGTAACTGCCACAGAGGGCTGGGAGAGGGAACCGGGGACATTGGTGGTGGGAGATGGGCACTGTGGCAGGATGGGTGCTGGAACACTGTATGACCAAAATCCAAATATGAATTTTTAATTGTATTTCTTTGTAATTGACAAAAAATGTCATCTCCCACCACCAACATCCCCGGTTCCCTCCCTCCTCCCCCAGCCCCTCCTCCGTGGCAGGTTCTTTATTTCTTTCCCTTTCTCTTTCTTTCTCTTTTCCTTCCCCTCCAGACTATGGATTACAGAACATACATTAAAGGGTTGTCATGTGTATCTTTTTGCCTCTATTTAATGCTCAGTTCTAGGTTGGCATTAGTACCCTCGACAATTTTTTTTTTTTTTTTTTTTTTTTTTGCTTTTTTGGGTCAGACCCGGCAATGCTCAGGGGGCTACTCCTGGCTCTGCACTCAGGAATTACTCCTGGCGGTGCTCAGGGGACCATATGGGATGCCGGGGATCGAACCCGGGCCGGCACAGGCCAGCCGCGTGCAAGGCAAACGCCCCTACCCGCTGGGTTATCGCTCCGGCCCCAACCCTCGACAATTTGAACGAGTCTTTTAAATGTTAGTTTGCTGGGGCCGGGAGCCGATAGCCTAGCGAGTAGGGCGCTTGCCTTGCACGCGGCTGGCCTGTGCCGCCGGGTTTGATCCTCGGTATCCCATATGGTACCCCGAGAACCTCCAGGAGTAATTCCTGAGTGCAGAGCCAGGAGTAACCCCTGAGCATCGCCAGGTGTGACCCAAAAAGCAAAAATAAATAAATAAATAAATAATTAGAATGTTTGTTTGTGCCAGGCCTCGGACGCGGCTGGGGAAGATGGAACTCGGCTCACCCCAGTCCCCAGGCTCAGCTGACCCTGGGGCCCCAGGTGGACAGATGGTTTTTGGGAGTTGGCCCATCACCTCTGGGGGTCCCGAAAGCAGCTGGATGAGACTCGCCCACCACATTAGCAGCCATATTCGCTGTCTGGATGCTGACCATGAGGCTCCCTATGTTGCGTGGCCACTTGCGGCCGCGCGGTACATCAACTAGTGGAAACAGTTATGTTCTTTAATGTACTGCATTCTACGATGTGTAGGAAAGGTAGGCGGGAGGGAGAGATAGAGAGGAGAGAAAAGATACAGAACCTGCCAAGCAGTTGAGGTATGAGGGGGAGGGATGTGGGGGCATTGGTGACGGGAGATGGGTTCGGGTGGAGGGATGGGTGTTGGAACACTGTAGAACCAAAACTCGACATGAGCATCTTGCAATTGTATGTCTAAAAGTGGTGTAAATAAAATTTGAAGGAAAAAAAGAAAAAAATTGTTTGTTTGCTGAGTAGATAGTACCAGCCTGTTTCTAGTTGTTATATTTTCTGGTATTTGATATGCCAAATACCAGTAACAATTATAGACCTCATTCCGGAATGGATTGAGGCTCTTTATGTTCCTGGAGCAAGCAGATGCCCTTGGGCTCTGCTAGCATGAGACAGGACATATGGAATGTTACTGGGGCCCGCTCGAGCAAATCGATGATGAACGGGAAGACAGGATGTGGCATATTTTCTCCTCTGTGCTTGGGGCAGCCCAGCCTCCTGGTCCCAGACACAACTGCAGTCTGATACAAGAGACTTCTGATTAGCTAAGATGCTCTGATGCATATATGCAGATGGCATCACTCCATTCTGATGGTGGTAGCTCAGTTCTGATGACAGATCTAGCATCAACATGATTGTTTCTCGAGCAGCCCCAAGTGTTCAAACACTTTGGCTTGTATCTGTCTCTGTTTATGAATTCTCTTTCTATACACCGTCTTGCACCTTGTTCTGCTTCCTCCTGATAAAATATAGATTTGTCCCTCCCACCAGACCAATGTTAGTATCTAGCCAATCTCAACTCATTACCCTTGGTTCTGTTTGTCCTGGATTTGTGCTCTCTGTTCTCTGCTGAGAAGGGAGTTTCAGTAAATAATTTGCAACTCTCACATTCTGAGTCAACTGAGAATTAAATATAGTCAGACCAGTGGAGAGCAAAGTATCAGCTTTATAAGTGATGAGGTTCATATGGAACAAGTGGTCTATGAAATGACTCATGTGATTAGTAAGAATGGTCACTGCAGAATAAACTCACCACTCAGCAGAGGCAGAAAATTTGTGCATCACTCTAGTGTCTGTGCCCTGATGATGGTGTTAGGATGAGATGGAGCAGCAGACTGCCAGAACTATGTCCACATCACCTAATCCCCAGTGAACTTCACTTAATGTCTCCATTCGTTTTTCCCCAAAGCAGATGCCAAGGCAATTACTCAAGAACAAGTAGTAGCATATGGAGGAAAGTGAGACTGTGTGGGAAAGACAGGGGCATGGACATTTCCTAACCAATTATCACGGGATCAACTGGTGTCCAATCATGTTGGAGAACTCTGGGAGCCAGTGTAGATTCATGCTCGAGTCCCACTCACGGGGCTGGAGAGATAGTACAGTGGGTCAGGCACTTGCCTTGCACACAGCAGAACTGGGACCCATTTCAGACATCCTATATGGTCTCCTGAACCCACCAAGAGTGATTCTTGAGTGCAAAGCCTGAAGAAACCCTGAGCATCCCCAACCCCACCCAACGACTCCCATTCAAGGGATAGAAAGAAACTTTAGTATTTGTATACTGAGTTCTATTAGTCATTGATTAAATGTTAATATGGAGCTGCGGTAAAGTGAGTTAGAGGTAGGGTGTCAGTAATTCCTGGACCCCTCAGCTGTCAGACACATGAGCAAAATGGACATCAGAGGACAGAGAATGGTCATTAGAATGACCATTGTCATTCTTGCAGTTAGACGCTAGATTAGTAAACAGTGAATCTTGCAGTTAGAAGCTAGATTAGTAAACAGTGTAGAGATATGAACAGAACACCACCAGTGTTGTTTAGCCTCAGATTTGATCCTTGGCCCCTACAGGAGGACTCCTACCTTCTGCTCAAAGGCGACTGTGACTCAGGCTCTTACCACATTCTTTAGCACCACCACCCTCCACCTTGCCCTGGGGATCAAGCCAGTCATGGAGGAAGGCAGGGAGCCTCCAGCCTCAGCTGGACTGGCCACTTTGGCAGGTGCTATTTGAAAGAAGTGTGAAGCATGACTGAGGATTTTCCCCTAGGCCAGAAGTAACCGCTGATCAAGAAACTAAAGAGGAAGGTAGTGAAGTGTGTCTGTTCCCATAATATACTGAGAAGCAAACAAGAAATGTTCCTAAAATAGCAATATTTTTTTTTAAATTTGTTTTGTTTTATTTCCAACTTTTTTGGGGTACCTTAAAATTGTAACTTCCAAGAACCTGCTTCTATGGGAAGGCAAGCTGACCAACTCTATCAGGCTTCATCTGTGTAGTTCTTCATCAGCATGCAAAAAAAAAAAAACAAACAAAAAAAAAACCAAGGCCCCATCATGTGGGAACATTCTAAAATAGCAATATTAATGTACAAATTTGATCAGGCAAGATTAAAGGCCAGAATTTATTAGTGATTTATTTTGCTTTTTGGGTCACACCCGCGATGCTCAGGGGCTACTCCTGGTTCTGCACCCAAGAATTACTCCTGGCGGTGCTCAGGGGACCATATGGGATGCCGGGATTGAACCCAGGCCGGCATGAGCTGGCCGTGTGCAAGGCAAACGCCCTACCCGCTGGGCTATCGCTCCGGCCCCAGGATTTATTTTTAATAAAACAATTTATAAGTTTATTGTGGTTAAAATGGGCATCCCAATAGACATCATGATTTACAATACTGTTAATGGTATATTTTCATGCATATAATGTTCTAACATCACACCCTCCTCCAGAGGGTCCCCATTCTCAACCTATGCCACCCTGTCCCCCCCACCATGGGCCAGTTCTCAGGCTCTGTTGCCTTTGAGGCTCCTATTTTCTCTTGAGTCAACAGTCTCTTTCACATTCAGGCACTTTTTCTACTAGGTCTTACACTAATACTTACCCCTTTCTCCCTTAAAGTCACCTCTCTACATCCTCATCGTCCCCTTCTAAAATCTGAGCGTCTCTGGAGTGGTGTGTCCAGCAGATATATTTATACAGTTAGTACTTGCCTGAACCCTAAAGATAGATGAGGATCGCTAGAGCAATCCCAGGAGATTCTAAGTTCCCTTTGGGAAACACTGGCAAAGTGTTGTTTAATACTAAAGCCTTGTAACCCGTTCAAACTCACTTCCACACTATTTGGCACTCTATACTCCCTGCTGGGTCCGCACCCAGATCCCCTTACCTGATGGTGAATTGAGGACTTGCTGTAGGTAAGTAGTTAAAAAAAGAAAGGGGGGGCGGGCGGAGCGATAGCCCAGCGGGTAGGGCGTTTGCCTTACACGCGGCTGGCCTGTGCCAGCCTGGGTTCGATCCCTGGCATCCCATATGGTCCCCGAGCACCGCCAGGAGTAACCCCTGAGCATTGCCGGGTGTGACCCAAAAAGCAAAAAAAAATAAATAAATAAATAAAAAAGACAGGTGGGATAAAAAAAAAAAATTAAAAGAAAGCACAATTGAGTTCATCTCAGAAAGAACGTCCAAATAATAAAACATTAGCAAGTGAAGTATAGATCATCTTGTAACCTGGTCTTCTGTCGTTGGAAGCGCTCAGCCAGATTCCAGATGAGCACTGAATGGGACAGAGGAAGGGGCGTGCCCACTGGAACTGCAGGGGGATTCATGGACCAAAAGCCTCTGTGGTGCAGCTGTTGAAGTTTAGCTGTTGTTGCTCTTAGTGACCACAAGATGACAGTAGCAGAGAATTGTCCCAGAGAGATTTAAATTTCCTCTGCTTTGATTGCTAGCATTAAATATTTACAGGAGGTGATGCATCTGTCATTCAAGATGTCGATTTATGACACATGAATGTGGAAAGTAAAAAAAATCTCCTGAAAATAGTATATCTGGCTGTAGTGCATGTGGAATCCCAGAGGCAGGAAGAGAGAGCTGTGGGCTATTAAGGTTACAGTTAGTTAAAATACACAGAGTCCAAAAAACTAGAAATTGAGCTCCCATTTGACCCAGCAATAGCACTCCTGGGAATATACCCTGGGGGCCCAAAAACACACAGTAGCAACGCCATCTGTACTTCTATGTTCATTGCAGCACTACTCACGATAGCCAGAATCTGGAAACAACATGAGTGTCTGAGAACAGATGACTGGATAAAGAAAATATGGTACACCTACACAATGGAATACCATGCTATTAGGAAAAATGAAGTCATGAAATTTTTCTATAAATGGATGGACATGGAGAGTATAATGCTGAGAGAAATTAGAAGGAAAAGGATATAATATATATATAAATGATTGCATTCATTTGTAGGATATGAAAAATATAGTATGAAACTAATATCCCAGGTGAGGCAAATCAGAGGCCAAAAGGACTTGTCTGCAGGTGGTTATCTAGAACAAGTGTGTAGGGGACAGAGGGTAGGTAGAGAAAGGACCAGCTTGTCAATAATAGTTGGAAATAGTAATGGTAGACTAGAACTGAGTATAGAAAGTCCTATAGGTAAAGAAATATGCATGATAACCCTTCAGTGTCTGTATTACAAACCACAATGTGCAAAAGGAGACACAGAGAGAAAGAGAGAGACAGAGAGAGACACAGAGAGACAGAGACAGAGAGAGAATAAAAGGTTGGAGGGAGGGAAATTGGGGACAAAGGTGTTGGGAAATGTGCCCTGGTGGAGAGAAGGGTGTTGGAACACTGTATGACTGAAATCCAATTATGAACAGCTTTGTAATGCTCTATCTCATGGTGACTTAATAATAAAAACCCCCACTAACCTGACCTGCTGCAAGAGGGGTTTGTCTGTCTCTTCACACGGGTTCCCAGGGCCAGCCGTGGTGTTCCCTAGGGAAGGATCTGTCAGCTCAACAGTGGGGCTGCTTGTTTGGCCCGAGTCTGTGGTGAGTTCTCACAGAGAAGAATCTCTGCCTCTTTCTGCATCAACTTCCAAGTCTACAGAAATTGTCTTGATTTTGTGGGGGAAGGGAGGAGTTGTTCCACAAGTCCATTGGGTAACCCAGATCTATCTGGGATTCCATAATTTATAGCAGAATTGTATTTGCAACCCTGAGTCCAAATGCTCCTGTCCTCTGGCTAGTACACTTAGTCATGCTGGTCTGTGTGCCCACTGTGGCCTCTGCATCCTGAGGCTCTCTCATAAAGGACATTGAATCTCTGCCATACACTCTTGGGTCAGCCACTCAGTGGAATCAGGCCACATGGTTGGGATATTCAAGTAGCTTAAGATAGGTCCTGGCAGGCAAGAATTGAGGCCTTCAGGCAATTGTCAGTGCTAACTTGCTCACCATGTGCCAGGACCATCTTGGGAATGGGTTCTTAAACCTCAGGTGACCACTGCCCTGGCCAGCATTATAACTGTGGAGAGACCCCACATGAGAGATCGTAGATCTGAACTTGATGCCTCCGTAATTCCTGACCAACTGAAGCCATAAGGGCGTTTGCCTTGCATGAGGCTGACCCAGGTTCGATCCCCAGCAACCCATATGGTCCCCGAGCACCTCCAGGAGTAATTCCTGAGAGGAGAGCTAGAAGTAACCCCTGAGCATTGCCGGGTGTGACCCCCCAAAAAAAGGCAAAAAAAAAAAAAAGATTTGTGTTTAGTGCTGTTACAGACGGCTATGTTTTAGAGTCATTTGTTCTGTGGTGTGTGCCTGCCTCCCTGGCCATACATACCCTCTTTGAAAATTCTGTACTTGCTTCTCATAGGTTTCAATTCTCACTACGTGTTTAAGTAAAAACAATCTCACATCTTTGAACCTGGCCAGCTCTTACCTTATGAACTCTCTATTCTTCTGTTGATTTTTTGGGGGCAGAAAAATTCCTGAGTGAAGACACAGGAGTAACCCCTGAGCACACCAGGGTCACACCTGGTGATGCTCAGTGGTTACTCCTGGCTCTCACTCAGGAATTACTCCTGGCGGTATTCAGGGAACCATATGGGATGCCGGGATGGAACCCGGTAGGCCATGTGCAAGGCAAAAGCCCTACCTGCTGTGCTATTGCTCCAGCCCCTCAGGGGTTACTCCTGGCTCTGCACTCAGGAATTACTCCTGGCGGTCCTTAGGGGATCATATGGGATGCCGGGAATCAAACCTGGGTTGGTCTTGTGCAAGGCAAATGTCTTACCTGCTGTACCATCACTCTGGTCCCTCTCTGTGTTAACAGTGGAGATTTGAGAATTCCAACTGCTGTACCCCAGATCCCATGACATTCTACCCACCCGAGTTCGTGCATCTCTCTTGTCTCTTCCTGCCTTTCTTTCTACGATGCTTCTCTTCTGTATGTCTCCTCAATGTTGGCAATGCCTTGGAGCCAATCTTTGACTTCAGTTTTGATGCTAAAACAACTCAGCATCAACAATGTATGTAGCAGTACACTGCTGCTCAGAGCCTCTACATCTGTCCTGGACTGGCCTCCTGCAGGTCATTTTGTAGATAGGAGGAGGACAGTTGTTTTTTTTTTTTTTTTTTTTGGGTCACACCTGGCGACGCTCAGGGGTTACTCCTGGCTCTGCACTCAGGAATTACTTCTGGCGGTGCTCAGGGGACCATGTGGGATTGAACCCATGCCGGCACAGGCCGGCCACGTGCAAGGCAAATGCCCTACCCGCTGGGCTATCGCTCCGACCCCGGAGGAGGACAGTTTGAATGTAGCAGTTCATCTGACAAAGTATTCTATACTGGCTGGTATAAATATTATCTCATGTTGGGGCCTGGAGGCGACAGCCCAGCCGGTAGGGCGCTTGCCTTGACACGGCCGGCCTGTGCCGGCCTGGGTTCGATCTCCGGCATCCCATATGGTCCCCCGAGCATTGCCAGGAGTAACCCCTGAGCATCACCGGGTGTGACCCAAAAAGCAAAAAAAAAAATATATATATATATATATATATATATATATATATATATATATATATATATATATATATAAAATCTCATGCTGCCACAATTATTGTGGGACTAGCTAGATCTTATGGGTCTATTTGCCTGGCCATGTTGGATCTCTAAGTAATTAGACGAGAGAGAAATTCAGTTTGCCTCCAAGCAAGCATGGCTCTCTGATAGGTCAAAGGCTAATATACAGAACTGTGAAGTAAAGATGAGACTCTTGTGAAGGCTTGGAGAAATAGATACCTGGCTATAGAATATTCTTTGGTACAGATGCATGCCTTTGTATTCTGAGACACAGCTCATCTCAGAAGCCCCTCCTCCACTCTACCCAGCAGGGGCACTTCCAAGTAGAATCTTGGCTCAGCAACATTAACACTCAAAGGGCCTAGGTGAGGTCCTGGGAGAAATTACCTTTGGGGATTTTACCCTGACTGCTCTCTGTTGGAGTGGACAGCCTGTGTTGCAGGGATATATAAAACTATAGCCTACTTTCTTTCTGGATCCTTTTTTTGTTTTGTTTTTGGCCCTCTTTCTTGCCTCTTTGCTATCTCCTCTCTGTGGTGGCAGCCATCTTGGCCTACATGTGGTCAGGGCCCAGCCAGGAACCCTAAGTTTGGGGTTTTCCTCTTTCTGATTTTTATGCCAGAACCTGTGTAAGTAAAGCGTTTTGAAACTTTGCTGGCTTCTCGTGTCTTTCTCTGTCCAACGCCGCCAATCCCCTGGGGCAGAAGGGGATCCCTGACCCTGCTCCTGGATTTTGTGCGGGGCACCCCAGTGTTTCCCCGCAAATGTGTGATACATTTTTTGATGTGTTCTTGCTTCCCACAGCCATCACTCTGAGGGGGCTACCAAATCCATCTTTCCAGCATACAAGTCCTGAGACTTTTGAAGCTTTTATTATGTTTCAGGTGGGGAGTGGCATACCTGGAAGTATACTGTGAGGGAAGAGGGACATGCAGAGCAGATCAAACCCCAAACACAGGCCTTGGGGGCAAGGAGCTTTTAGGGCACCTGGGGTTTTAACCGTCTCACCCACCTGCTTACAGGCAGCGCTGTGCTGGCACAGGCTCACAGTGACGGATGAGAGTCAGAGGAACGTGTTTCTCCCAGCCTATATTTACTAATACCACCTGGGAGTTGGAAATGGGCCACAGTGGGCGTGTTTGCACCATGGCATCCAACAAATGTTACTAAGCGGGGCTTTCTCCAGAGTCAGTTGATAAATATTTATCAGCACATCACTGTTCAATCAGACGTTTCTGCCTTCTGTGTCTCTGCCTCAAATACCCCAGTGCAATACATTTTAGTAGTAAGCTTTTCTTTCTTTCCTCTTTTCTCTCTCTTCCTTTCCTTCTTTCTCTTTCCTCTTTCTCATCTTCTCTCCCATCTACTTTCCTCTTTCCTCTTCCTTTTTCTTTCCTTCTTTTTCTTTCCTCTCCTCTCCCTTTTTCTTTTCTTCTCCTTCTTTCCTTTTTTCTTTCTTCCCCCTCTTTCTTTGCTCTTTCTTTCTCTTTTCTCTCCTCACCCTTTCCTTCCTTCCTTCCTTCCCTTCCTTCCTTCCTTCCTTCCTTCCTTCCTTCCTTCCTTCCTTCCTTCCTTCCTTCCTTCCTTCCTTCCTTCCTTCCTTCCTTCCTTCCTTCCTTCCTTCCTTCCTTCCTTCCTTCCTTCCTTCCTTCCTTCCTTCCTTCCTTCCCTCCCTCCTGCCCCCTTCTCTCTCTTTCTGTACCCAGTATTTATTGCTACAAAGTGTCTGCATTTTACTTAGGATGAAATTATTGGGTCAAGTGGTATTTTTCACCATGTAAGAATTTTTTCTTTTTTGACCTGCCATGGAGGAGGGCTGGGGGAGGGGGAGGGAACCGGGACGTTGGTGGTGGGAGATGGGCACTGGTGGCGGGATGGGTGCTGGAACACTGTATGACCAAAACCCAAATATGAACTTTTTAATTGCATATCTTTGTAATTGTAAAAAAAAATTTAAAAAAAAAAGAATTTTTTTCTTTTTTTGGGGGATTGCTATACCAGGTGATGCTAAGTGCTGATTGATTCATGGTTCTGCACTCAGGGATCCCCTGGTGGACCCGTGGGATCATGTGGGGTGCCAGGCCTTGAACTCAGGACAGTTGTATACAAGGCAAGCATCCTACCCACTGTTTTATCACCCCTGGCTCCTCATGATGTAAGAATTTCAATTTTCATTTTCAGGCCCATGAGGAGTGAATAAAACTGGGGAGTGACAATCTGGTTATGCTTATCAAGCCACATTATTCTAGAATAAATGATGGTGCCTAGAACCAAAACAATAACATCTTTATTATGATGCTTGGCAGAGCCTACCCGTGGTGTATTTGATATGCCCAAAACAGTAACAATAATGGACCTCATTCCCAACGAATGGAGACATTACTGGCGCCCACTGGAGCAAATTGCTGAACAATGGGAAGACAAGTGACAAGTGACAAGTATTATGGCACTCACATGGGTAGCACACATGTACTAAAATCAGAACAACACAGATAAGATGAGCATGAACCCCGCAAATTCCTGCAGCGTTCCTGTTAAACAAGTGATCTCTCTCCTTGTGCGGCTGCTTTGAGTTCTAGGAACCCACAGCTGTGTGTGCGGTTAGCGGACTTGGCTCTGCTGGGGATGGGAGAGGGACACAGGTGCCTGGGGCAGCACAGGACAGGGACATCCACTGTGAGCACAGCCAGGAACTGCTTTAAAGTAACTCATGGGGGCTGGAGTGATAGCACAGCGGATAGGGCGTTTGTCTTACACGCCGCCAACCAGGTTCTATCCCCGGCATCCCATATGGTTCCCTGAGCACTGCCAGGAGTAACCCCTGAGTGGTGCTGGGTGTGACCCCAAAAAAATAAAGTAGTTCATGGGACCCAAGCCCCGAGGACTGGTAGAAAGTTTGCAGAAGAAAGGGGTAGATGCTCCAGCAAAGGTCAGATCCCTGTAAAAGCTCAGTGTTAGGCAAGTACCCCAGGGTGGGGTGCAGCTGATGGTTTGGCTAGGCCATAGTTGGGTTCATGGCAGGCGGGGCAAGCCTTGAGGGGTGTCCTTGGACCGTTCCTGAAAGCAGCGGTGGCTTGAGTGAAGCGCAAAGGAACGTCTTGGTTGTTTCTCTGACTCTGCATGGAAAAGCTCTGCATGGCTTTCTCTCAGCGTGCAGAACACACTGGGCTTCGGCTCCTCCCCTCCCGCCTGCTCCCCGGCTGCTTTCTTATCACCTTCCCAGCTGCTTCCTGTCAGTGGGCCCAGAGGCTTCTGCCCTGGTTCTCTTTAGTCTGTCAGTAGCCAGACTTGTTCTTTCCTGTGTGACTTTGCCGTAACTAAGCACCCCAGGAATGTGTCCTCCTAAGTGCCATGTCTCTCCCTTGCTTAGGTCCCCAGGCAGCCTGATCATTCAAGGGCTCTGACCTGGCAAGAGTCAGGGGTCTCCCACGCAGTGCTCAGGGCCTGTGCATGACCGGGGTGTCAAGGACATGACCCACAATGCCGCAGGTCACTGTGGGGAGGTGTTGAGGAGTAGCCGGAACTGACCAGCCACTGCCTCGCCCGGTGGTCCTGAGCACGTCATGTCACCTCACTGAACCTTAGGCTCAGCCAGGGGGCTTATAAGGTGCAGGGGTGTCTAGAGTGCACGCTTTGCTTGTGGAGCCCTGAGCCCCTCCGGGGAAAGTCCCCCCATCCCCACCACCACTGCACAGGAGTAACCCATGAGCAAGACCCAATGTGGTCCCAAACCAAGAAAGCAAAAGGAAGATTCCTTTCTTTGTATATGAAATGAGATTACTAATATTTGTCCTTCTGCCTTGGAGGAAGGGAAACTGGTCTCTCAGATGAAAGCTTAGTTTCAGTCCAGGGATATGACCCGCTGATACAAAGTCCCGTTGAAAGTGTGTCCCTCTGGAGGAAGAAACAGTGTTTAAAACCAGAGGGGGAGGCAGAGAGCAGGGTGTTCCCGGCAGTGTCTGAAGTGGGGAGGGCCACTCCTGCAGCCAGGGGCTCAGAGAGAGTCACTCACCACCAGTCCTCTGGCCTCCGGACTCCGGGACTGTTCCCAGGCCTGCTCTCGCCCCATCGCACCGTCCTCTCGGAGAAGGGTAAGTGGAGCACGTGGGCAGGTCTAGTTCCTGGGGAATAAAAGTGAGCATGAAAAGACATAGTACAGAAGAGAGGGCAGGGCGCTTGCTTCGCACGTGGCTGACCCAGGTCCCTCTGCAACCGCCAGGAGGGATCATTGAACACAGAGCCAGACGCCTTGAGCACGTGGAGTGTGGCCCAAACACCCCACCACCACACATACACAAGGTGGGCTCAGAAGACGTGAATTTGCAGAGGTTGTTGAGGGAACTCCCGAGAAAGAACAGAGGAAGGAGGGAAACGACAAGGGGTGGAGGCAAATGGCCATTAAACCCAGATACTTAAATTGAAGGACGGGCCCTCTCAAGCAGTGCTCGGGAGACCAGGATCCCACTGGAAATTCTCAACCTATCAGGCCTGTGCTGCAATGCAAGGGCCTGAGGATACCCAGGGCACCCGGAGTTGTCCCACGGCCTTCAGGGTTAACCTGGCAGTGCTCCAGAAGGCCGGGAACAGCACCTGGTTAGGTCACAGGCCTAACATGTGCGGACCTTATCTCTCAACCCCTAACCCAGATTCTTATAGTAAGTTTTGATTTTGTTTTGGGGCCACACCCTCGCAGTGCTCAGGATTTACTCCTTGCTCTGTGCTCAGGAATCACTCTTGGCAGTGCTTGGAGGATTATTGGTGGTGCCAGGAATTGGAACATGGGTCAGCCACAGGCAAGGCAAGCGCCTCTCTGGCTGCACCATCTCTCCGGCCCATGTTGCTGTTGTTGATTTTTTTTTAATCTTTTACTTAGCATTTCCTCACACTGGGAATAGTTCCTGCTTCAGATAATCATCTCAGAGTCAAAATAAGCATTTTGCTTGTTCAGTCAGGGTGTTAGAAATTCCCCTACACTCCACAAGGGCTAATGCTCTGTTACTTTGCAAATGTTAAGATGATGTAACTTTTCTTCTACTGAGTACGGTGGGGCTATGACAATGTTAGAACGCTAAAATAATACATGTACCTCAGTTTGGGGGGGGTGAGGAAGCAGCTAATCAGATATTTCTCAACCTTTTTCTCTGGGGACAGCCTTAAATTCAAACTCTGGAAAATAAAGTTTTCTTTCTTTCTTTCCTCCACAGAGCAGAGGCACTTTATTTCAGTTATCAGTATCAGGCCCCTGGGTACTTCAGGGCCTAGCATTTTCCGTCGTGCAGCAGACGCTGCCCCCAATCTAGATGCCCAGGGTCCTCCTAGCAGAACAGGAAGTAATCCCAGGCCGTGCTAGGTGCTCTGCTGACCACTGGGTCCCTGTCCCTTCATTTCTGTTTCAGACTGTAGTTTCCCCATATCTACTTGATAGCATATGACTCTTGGATCTTGGCTTTCATTAACAATAACAACAAGAAGTTGGGGCTAGAAAGATAGGTCAGGCACTTGGCTTGCCCGTTGTCAGGCCTGGATTCTGTCCCTAGCATCCCATATGTTCCCTCAAGCAATGCCAGGAGCAATTCAAAGTGCAGAGCCAATAGTAAACCCTGAGCATTGCCAGGTGTGGCCCAAGAGCAAAAAAAAAAATTGTTTGGGGGTCATACCTGGCAATGCTCAGGGGTTACTCCTGGCTCTGCACTCAGGAATTACTCCTGGCGGTGCTTGGGGACCTATGGGATGCCGGGGATTGAACCAAGATCGACTGCGTGCAAGGCAAACACCCTCCCCCGCTGTACTATGGCTCTGGAACCCAAAAAACAAAAATTTTTAAAAGAGATTAAAAACAATAATTCATAGATTCCTACTTTCATGATAGCTTATTGGTTTTTGTCCTCTGATTTAATGGCCTGTAATCTCTGGCTGGGCCATAGGAATAGTTCTAAAATAGTTTTTAAATAGTTCTAAAATATAATAGTGTGTTTTCTGTGTGAGTGGGTATGTATGCCGGTGTGATCTGTGACTTTAATTCTGTTGCTTAATTGGTCTGGTCATATAAACAATTAACCATTTGGACTGATAATCCACTTTTTTTTTTTTTTTTGCTTTTTTGGATCACAACCGGCAATGCTCAGGGGTTACTCCTGGCTCTTTGCTCAGGAATTACTCCTGGCGGTGCTTGGGGGACCATATGGGATGCCAGGGATTGAACCCAGGTTGTCTGCGTGCAAGGCAAATGCCCTACCTGCTGTGTTATCACTCTAGCCTCAATAAATCCACTTTTATTGATAAAAATGATAATAGTGACCACAGTTGCTTGGGTGCTGTGACATGCCAGCCATTTTATAAGATGAAGTAGGGGCCATGGAAAGGTAAGGCGACTAATCTCACAATTTAGGTAATGGGACCATGATTTAGCCCTAGGCAGACTGATTCAAGAGTTCATCCTGGGGACAGAGAGATACTACAGAGGGTAGGACACTTGCCTTGCATATAGTTGACCTGCATTTAATCCCCAACATCCCAGAGGGTTTCCTGGGCACTGCCAGGAATAGCCCTTGATTACAGGGCCAGGAGTAATCTCTAAGCACCATGGGTGTGGTTTAAAAACAACAGGCTGGAGAGACAGTATGGTGGGTAGGACATTTGCTTTGCGCATGACCAACCCACGTTTGATTCCTGGCATCCCACATGGTCCCCTGAGCACTGCCAGAAGTATTGAGCATTGCTAGGAGTGGCCTCAAACAAACATTGCACCTCAAAAAAAAAAAACAACAACAAAACCCAAAGTCCCCCAAAAGTTCATCCTGTTGTTTAAAGTCACACACTTCATATTCCCCCCCATTGTTCTGTGTTCTCTTTCGTGATGATTCTCACTTCCTTGAGTCCTTAACTCACCAGACGGGTAATATGTCCTAGTAAACTAATTTCCTAGGACCATACATACGTCATTTCTGCTCTGTCGTGCCCGAGTCTCTGTTGGCTGCCCCAACCCCATCTACAACTCTCTTGGTCTAAGAAGAGGAGTTAAGGCACTTGTGGCATCTGAGTGGCAGGAGTTCAAGGTTAATCCCTTCAGGGAAACTCTGTCAGTGGAGCTATTCTGACTTTATGGTTCTTTGCTCAAATCCAAGTTACTAGAAGAGAGTATGAATGGCCGTTCGGAGTCACTTGGTCACACACAATCCTTAGTCACAGCTAAAGTTTGACTGGCAACCCCACCAAGATGGCTTGAGATAATCTCCAGGGATAAGCCAGCTGCCGCCGCTGCACTACTAAAAGGAGGAACATTTACTGAGCAGGTCAGTCACTTCCTGAATGGACTGAACCTGGGGTCACAGATCCATAGGGAAAAAAAAATCAAGCCAGACAGGTAATGTCAATTGTGACAGGCAAAAGGGAGCACTGGGACAGCAGTACACTGGAGAGCTGAGTCCTGGGTGGCCAAAAGCATGTCATTAAATAAAAGTCCTGTGGCGCGAGAGAGAAAAACTCAAGTGGTAGATCATGTATCTACCACATGTGAGGCCCTGAGTCAGTCCCCGGGCTGCAGGACCCGCTGAGCACCGCTGATGCAAACTTGGTGTTTCCCCAGCAGTACTGGGGATGACCCCTATAAAAAAATAGTTCTGGGGCCTGAAGCTATAGTACAATGGGTAGGGCACTTGCCTTGTGTATGACTGATCTGAGTTTGACCTCTGGCACCTCATATGGTCCCCTGAGCCCCTCTAGGAGAAATCCCTGAACACAGAGGGAGTAAGCTCTGAGCACACCTGGGTAGAGTCCTTCCCTCCCCCCCAAACAAACAAAATGTTCTGAGGCTCGGGAGATGATTCCAATGGCTGGAGCTTGTGTTTCATATATGGGAACCCCAGGGTCAGGTCCTAGTACTAAGCGGTCCCTTAAGCTCTGTTGAGAACAACCCCAAAAAGTATGGTGTGGGCTAAGACACCTCATTTGTGGGTGCTCTACAACCAGTGGACAGAACGTTTGTGGTCTCTACCAGTCATTGGGAACAAGCAGAAAGACATCTCCCTGCTACCCCTACAGAGAAACCTTTTCCCCTCCACGCTACTGCATGATCCTCCCCAGACCACCGAGTAGAGGCGCAGCAGGGAAGGACATGCCCAAAGGAACACAGCGCCAGGTGGTCTCTGAACAGTTTCCTGCCGTAGCCACATTAGGCTGGCAGAAGCTGACATCAAATGTTTGCATAGAGGCTCAATTACTAGCTCAAACAAGACTGCCTTTGATGCCTGAGAGGAGATAGTCTGGACAGAAGGATCAATTTTCTAATAAATCAGTGAATGATTGTGAACGGAACTAATCGGGTTCCCAGTGACTCACCCTTTCTTTAGAACTCGGAACCAATCCTGACCATCCCATCCCGAGCTCTCCACCCCATCCCCTGACCACGTTTCCTAACATGTAAGCGAGCAGCCTACAAATGCATGCACTCACAGACTAGAGATGTAGAAAGGAATATACTAGGGAGAAAGCACGGGGAGCAGCCGTGAGGCGCAGGAAGGAATGTGACATCTCTGCCTGCTCCAGGGAACCGGGATGGGGCCCAGGGAACCGCAGCCCTGGGTAACGGATTGCCCTCCTCCGCATAGGGGCGAATTCCTGGAGGATTAAAGGGAGGGGAGTGTTCCCGGCAACACTTCTAGTTGCAGAAGTCAAGGGACCAGGAGAGAGTCATCCATTAATTTCCCCCTGGGGATCCCAACTGATGTTATCTCCACCGCACTGGCTCAGCTCACCAGGCCAGGTTAGGTCAGGCCTGGGTGGCCCATCCTGTTCCCTAAGATTCTAAGGTTATGGGAAGAGAAATGAAGCAGGCCTGACTTAAACTAAAAGGGGGATTATTTGAAATATGAATACAGAGCCAGGGATCAAACCCAGGTCGGTCACATGCAAGGCAAGTGCCTTACTCTCTCTGTACTTCTAGCTCAGTTCTCCAGGGGCTTTTTATGAAATCAAAGGGAAGTTGAATAACCACAAATCAGCAAAGGAAGTAGAACTCCAGGGACTGTAACCATGAAGGGATAGAAGGGTTTCCGCAGCACACTCTGCTCTCTGGTTCTTATGGGGACAAAGAGTTCACCCGCCTAGTGATTTAGTTCTGGCTCCCTAGAAGCAGAGCACGTCTGACCACCTGCTCCCAGCCCAGGACGGAGCGTGACGAGCCCTGCTGTTTGCCCATCTTGAAGCAGTGTTATCAGCCTCTGGGGGACCGTCAGAGTGCCAGGAACTGATCCTGGCTTCCCACGTATGAAGCATTTGCTCCTGCCATTAAAGCCCCTCCTTAGCCCCAGAATGTTTTTCTGTTGCTGTTTGGTTGTTTTTTTTCTTATTGTTTGATAAGAGAAATACAGTGAAATTTTGCATATTGACCCTCATCTCCAGGTGTAATGAAATTGCCTTATTTCACTGTGGGGCAGGCACCAAGGGGACAATGTGGTGCTGGGGGTAGAACCCAGGGCCTCAACCTGCACTTGCACCAGCAGCTCTGAATTTACTTATTAACTGTGATGGTTTTATAGATTTAAAAAATATATAGGTGGCAGGGCCGGAGTGATAGCCCAGCGGGCAGGGCATTTGCCTTGCACGCGACCGGCCTATGCTGGCCTGGGTTCGATCCCCGGCATCCCATATGGTCCCCGAGCACTGCCAGGAGTAATTCCTGAGCAAAGAGCCAGGAGTAACCCCTGAGCATCGCCGGGTGTGACCCAAAAAAAAAAAAAATATATATATATATATATATAGGTGGGGCCGGGCGATAGCCCAGGCGGTAGGGCGCTTGCCTTGCACGCGGCTGGCCTATGCTGGCCTGGGTTCGATCCCCGGTATCCCATATGGTCCCCCGAGCACCGCCAGGAGTAATTCCTGAGTGCAGAGCCAGGAGTAACTCCTGAGCATCGCCGGTGTGACCCAAAAAAAGAAAAAAAAAAAAAAAAATATATAGGTGAGGTGGGAGCGATAGTACAGTGGGTAGGGTGTTTGCCTTTCCCGAGGCCAACCTGGGATCTCCGGCATCCCATATGGTCAGTCCCCTGAGCACCATCAGCAGTAATTCTTGAGTGCAGAGCCAGGAGTAACCCCTGAGCATCGCCAAATGTGACCTAAATAGAAAAAAAAAAGAAAGGTACCATCTGTATTACATCATCTGCGAAAAACAATCTTTTTCTTCCTTTATAATCATATGTCTTTGATTTGCCTTTCTTGTCTTATTACTGACCACGAAGTGTGGGGAGGAAGAGACAGTACAACCGCAGGACACTTGTCTTGTATATAGCCGACACTGGGTCAATCCCCAGCATCCCATATGGTCCCCTAAGCACTACCAGAAGTAATTTCTGAGTATAGAAGGAGTAATACCTGAGCATTGCTTCAAAACAAAACACTACTAAATAAACAGGAAGACTAGGAAATCCAGTGTAATGTGGAATGAAAGTGGAGGTTAATGGCTCCACAACGACCTTCCATCTTACACTCTTAAAGATGCTGTTTCCAACAATGAGATATCACCTCACACCACAGAGACTGGCCCATATCCAAAAGGGTAAAAGCAACAAGTGCTGGTGTGGATGTGGGGAAAAGGGGACTCTCATACATTGTTGGTGGGAATGTCGACTTGTACAACCTTTCTGGAAAACTATATGGACATTCCTCCAAAGACTAGAAATTGAGCTCCCTTTTGACCCAGCCATACCACTCCTGGGAATATACCCTGGGAAGCCAAAAACACACAGCGGAAACACAATCCGCACTTTTATTTTCATAGCAGCACTATTCACAATAGCCAGAACCTGGAAACAACCAGTATGCCCGAGAACTGATGACTGGATAAAGAAACTGTGGTACATCTACACAATGGAATACTATGCAGCTGCTAGGAAAACTGAAGTTATGAAATTTGCCTATAAATGGATGGACATGGAAAGGATCATGTTGAGTGAAATTAGTCAGAAGGAAAGAGAGAGACATAGAATGACTGCATTTATTTGCATGACATAAATATATCAGGTGGTCTTACCAAAAGTGGAAATTACCACAAATATGTGGGAGTCAGAGGTTAGGTAAGATAGAGAAGGGAACATGTGTGAATAAATGTCAAAAGGGCTGATACCAACATAGAGCTGAGTATTAAATACAGGCAAAAAAATGCACATGATGACTTCTAAGGTGTATGTAGTGCAACCCACAATGTGTAAGAGAAGGGAAAGAGAGAGAGAGGGAGAGAGAAAAGAGATAAAGAACATGCCATTTGGGCTATGGGAGGGGTGAGGGAATTGGGGACATTGGTGGTGGGAAATGGGCACTGGTGGAGGGCGGGGTGCTGGGACACTATGTGACCGAAACCTCCAAACATGTACAACGTTGTAATTGCATATCTCACAGTGGTATAATAAAATGTTTAGGGGCCGGAGCGATAGCCCAGCGGGTAGGGCATTTGCCTTGCATGCGGCCAGGCGTGTGTGGTCCCCCGAGCACCGCCAGGAGTAATTCCTGAGTGCAGAGCCAGGAGTAGCCCCTGAGCATTGCCGGGTGTGACCCAAAAAGGCAAAAATAAAAATAAAATGCGTATAAAAAAAAAGTTTAAAAAAATAAAATGTTTAATAAAAAAAAAAAAGATGCTGTTTTCAACTTTGTAAAGGTTGTTTGGATATTATATATACTAAGGCCAATGGGTAGTTTTATGTGGTAGGTTTAATTGTGACCCTCTGTTAATATTATTATTATTATTATTATTATTATTTGCTTTTTGGGTCACACCCAGCAATGCTTAGGGGTTATTCTTAGCTCTGAACCCAGGAATTACTCCTGGCAGTGCTTGGGGACCATATAGGATGCCGGGATTGAACCCAGGTCAGCTGTGTGCAAGGCAAAGGCCCTACCCGCTGTGCTATTGTTCCAGCCCCAATCCTCTTTTTATATTAACTGCTTGTGGAAACACTGCTCAGGGAAATCCAGAGAGAGATGTCCCTTCACTCAGGTGCTGCGGATTTTGAGATTTGAGTCCGTATTTTCCAGGCCAGGATGAGGGTCAGTGGAAGAGCACTTACATAGCATGACACAAAAGTCTAGGACCAGAGAGCCGACTCATGGTTGGGGAGATGACACGGCTCGGGGTTCCTTGCCTGCACTGCCCAGCATGGCCCTGGTGGCCCCCACACTGCTGTGTCAGCACAGCTGCATCCTGGGGCCTGGGCACCACCCATCTCACCCAGTTGGCAGTTTGCTGGTGACCAGGAGGTCCCCTGAGCACTGCTTGGGAGCCTCCCCCCCCCAAGTTCTTTTCTTTTTCCTTCTTGGGTCACACCCGGCAATGCTCAGGGGTTACTCCTGGCTCTGCACTCAGGAATTACTCCTGGCGGTGCTTCCATATGGGAATCTGGGGATTGAGAAATGCCTTACCCACTGTGCTATCACTCTGGCCCCATGTTTTTTATTTTATTTTTTTCCCATGCTTTATAAAGCCCTAACTGTATCTTTTTTTCTTTCTTTTTTTTTTTTTTTTTGCTTTTTTGAGTCACACCTGGCAATGCTCAGGGGTTTCTCCTGGCTCTGCACTCAGGAATTACTCCTGGCGGTGCTCGGGGGACCATATGGGATACGCCGGGATTGAACCCAGGCCGGCATGGGCTGGCTGCATGCAAGGCAAGCGCACTACACGCTGGGCTATCGTTCTGGCCCCTGTGAGTATCTTTTATTGCATATCCACAATTTGCTAGATATCCAAGTTTGCTTATCCTAAGAAACAGAGAGAAAGCTAGCATGAATTTGGGGGGGCTTGTTACTTTGTTTTGGGTCACAGCTGATGATGCTCAGGGGTTACTCCAGGCTCTGTACTGAGGAATTACTCCTGGTGGTGCTTGGTGGACTACATGGGATGCTGGGGATCAAACCCGGGTGAGCCGCATGCAAGGCAAGCCCCTTACCTGCTGTACTACTTCCCCAGCTCCCTAGAGTGACATTTTTTAATCCTGTGCCTTGAATCCTGTCCTGTAGGATAGACACTTTCCTGGGAAGGGCCTGGGAGTAAATATTTCAGGACTTTTGGCTCCTGCTCTCATTCTCACAATGGCTCCATGGCTCTTCCAGGCAACAGAGGGTACAAAACCCAAGTGACGTAACTATTCCAAAACACTGACACCGAAGCATGCATTTCCTGTGTCATAAAATAGCTTTAAAAATAAATAAGGGGCCGGAGTGATAGCACAGAGGGTAGGACGTTTACCTTGTATGCAGCCAACCCTGGTTCGATCCCCTGCATCCTATATGGTCCCTGAGCACCGCCAGGAGTAATTCCCTGAGCCAAGAGCCAGGAGTAACCCCTGAGAGTTGCCAGATGTGACCCAAAAAGCAAAAAAAAAAAAAAATTAAAAATTAAAACCACCTCCTTTTTGAAGTGCAAAATAGCCAGTGGTGGATTTGTTCTATCACCCATACTCCGCCAGGTACTGTTCTGAGTCCCCATTGCACTATACATTATTGCACAGAAACAACAAAAACACTGCTTTGGCGACAATAAAATAATAGAAATTACTTATGAAATATACAACAACTGATTTGTTCTATACATTAATGAGTGTATATTAAAGAATCAAACTGGGGCCGGGAGCGATAGCCCAGCAGGTAGGGCATTTGCGTTGCGCACGCGGCCGGCCTGTGCCAACCCGGGTTCAATCCTCGGCAACCCATATGGTCCCCCGAGCACTGCCAGGAGTAATTCCTGAGTGCAGAGCCAGGAGTAACCCCTGAGCATCGCCGGGTGTGACCCAAAAAGCAAAAAAAAAAAGAAGAATCAAACTATACATTTTTGGGGCGGGGGGGTCTCCCATACTGTGCTTAGGAGATCCAGGGTCCTATTTGGGATTTTTAGTCAACCAGGCCATAGGTTCAGCACAAAGACCCTAGGATACTGTGCTGCACTGGTAGTGCTGGGGATTTTCAGCAACTTGGCAGTTCTGGGGACCTCCAGGGCCATGCTGGGCAATGCTTGTGGGATTTTGTTTAACAACGGAAATCAAACCTGGATGGCATAAGATGAGCATGCACCCTAAACTCTGTACTATCTCCCGGTTCTCTAACTACAGAACAGTAACTAGAAAATCCCTTCCTCCAGTCCTTCCTTCCTTCTTTTCCCACTTCCTTTGAAGATTCTTAGTCCAAGGAATTCCAACGGAACACTTAAAGATAATACTGTATGTTAAACTTCTCCATAGTGTTTCTAAGACTAATTTCATAATGTGCTAATTAAGTATTTATTAACATAGAATCAAAGAAAACACAAGGCTTTAATATCTAAAACACCTTGTCACTTATAGTCATAATGATGCTTTACATTTGTATTACAGTTCATAGTTCACAAAAATTATAGTTTCATATAGTATTTCTTGAGATCCTCACGACAAGCCTGAAGCAAGAAAGGCAAGGTATAATTAACCTAATTTCAAGAAGAGCAACCTGTCCGAGATTACTCAAGCAACAAGGGAGTGGGAGGAATATTCTGGTTACACCTCTGAATCATGGCATTGTTTCCATGAAGTGTAACGATGCAATCATGCAAACTTCACTTCCCTCTTCCCCCGTACATCTAGGAATTACAGTGCCCACACCACAGGAGCCACGGTGATCATCACAGCTGCTCTGGATGGAGTTAGCTAAGTGCCGTGGATGTTGTAGATGGCAGCCCTGTACTATTGCTCGGTCTCATTATGTCGAAGTTGTACCCTTGGCAAGCAATGCCTTTGGCAATTTCCAGTGCTGGCTGCAGGGTTTTCAGTGCTTTTACACCTACTAAAGCCCCAGTCCGAGAAAATTATGTCCCAACTCAGTGAGATGTTCAAAGTACTTTGATCATTCATAGTCACACTTGCCATCTGACAAAAAAAAAAATGATACGGATTGAGCATTTTTATTTGCCTTGCACGTGGCCACCTAGATTTGATACCCGGTATCCCATATGGTCCCTCCGAGCACTGCTAGGAGTAATTACTGAGTGCAGTGGAGCAAGGTATAACTCCTGAGCATTGCCCAGATGGCCCAAAAATAAAATAAAATAAAATAAAATAAAATAAAATAAAATAAAATAAAAGGATCCATGAGGGAGTGGGGAGATGGCTCAGTTGGTGGGAGTGCACGCTTTGCACACAGGAATCTTGGTTTGATGCCTGGTACTGCATGGTGTGGCCATGCGCTGAGCACTCTGAGCAGGTGTGGCCCCAAACCCCACAACCCCCCCCCCAACTAAAAGAAAAACATAAGATCTACTTCATTTTTAACATCAAGGTGTCAATATCTATCCACCTCTGTGCTCAGGTCCCTTATCTGCTTCTCCCTCCCCTTGGCAATTTCTTTCTTTCCTTTTTCTTTTTTGGGTCACATCCAGCAATGCTCATGGGTTACTCCTTGCTCTGCACTCAGGAATTACTCCTGGTGGTGCTTGGGGGACCATACGGGATGCTGGTGATCGAAACCAGGTCGGCCTCGTGCAAGGCAAATGCCCTTGCTGCTGTGCTATGTCTCTGGCCCCCAACAATTTCTGCTTTTTATCAGAGTCCCTGGGTTTGTTTTCCTTGGCTATTGTTTAGCACCTTTGGGGTCAGGAAAATAAACATTTCTGTTACTGGATTTGGCATATTGAACATGCATCGGACAGCTTGCCAGGCTCTGCCATGCGGGCGCCATATTCTCATAACTATATTCTCATTACTCAACCAGATGCCATTGGGCTACATTGGCACGTGATAGGGTCCAATGGAAATGTTACTGGCTCCCGCTCAAGCAAATCGATGAATAACGGGATTCAAGTGATCAAGTGAAGTGATTGTTTAGCACCTTGCTTTGTATCTTTATATTCCACACAGGAGTGAGATCATCTGGCACTTGTCTTTCTCTTTTTGACTTAACTTGGCTTAGCACACAGCCTCTAGCTAGCACTAGCCATGTCTTAGAAAAATGCAGTTTTTCTTATTTGCATATAGCTGCTTAGTTTTTCTTCACCCACTCACCTGTTGTTGAGCACTTGGCCTTATTATTACAAATAGTGGCATAGTAATCATAAGTGTGTATTTGTCTTTTCAAATGAGTGTTTTTATGTTCTTAGGATGGATACACTAACCTGGTGTATCTAGGAGTGAAGTTACTGACTCACGTGGCAGTTCTATTTTAAATCTCTTGAAATGTTTCCAGGGGCGGGCGAGTAGCCCAGCGGGTAGGGCATTTGCCTTGCACGCGGCCGGCCCATGCCGGCCCGGTTTGATCCCCGGCATCCCATATGGTCCCCCGAGCACCGCCAGGAGTAATTCCTGAGTGCAGAGCCAGGAGAAACCCCTGAGCATCGCGGGTGTGACCCAAAAAGCAAAAAAAAAAAAAAAAAATTAAAAGAAATATTTCCAGACTATTTCCCATAAAGACTAAATCAGTTTACAATCCCACCAATAGGGAATGAGTGTTCCCGTTTACCACATCCCTGCCATCATTCTTTTTTTTTTTTTTTTTGGGTGGGGCACTTACTCCTTTTTTTCTGAGATTACTCCCTAGCTCTGTGCTCAGGGATCACTCTCCTAGGCTCCAGGGACCATATGGGGGTGCTGGGGGATCGAACCAGCTTTCTTGTCTCAGTTCTTGGACAGTTCTACCTCCATTTTTCCTCATTGTGTTGTATGTTTTTTATTTTTTCATTTGTTTGTTTTGTTCTTGGTCTATCACTGGCTATGCTCAGGGCTTACTACTGGTTACAGCTCAGCAACCACTATTGGCAGCGTGGGGCACCATATGGGACAACGGGGATAGAACCCTGGTCAACTGTGTGCAAGACAAGTGCCTTGCCTGCTGTACTATCTCTCCAGCTGCTTCTCATTGGGTTTTATGGATTCAGATCTAAAACAAGTCATAAGACTGATATTTCCTATCACTAGTATTTGTATTTTCATCTTTATAAGCACAAGCAGATAGTCCAAGAATTGAACATTACTCTGTGAACAAAAGGGAGTATGACTTAAACTGGAGTTCTGATTTGTAGTGAGTATCACTGTGAGTTCAACATTCCAGTTGAGGTACTGGAGCCACAATCTGATGTGTAAGAGGAGAGTTGGGTGCTGTGATGGAGAATGCAGGAAACAATAACAAAATTTATGAACTGTGACCTGGACAGTTTCTGTCAGCTTACTTGTTATGTCTCTATTAGACAATTAGCTCTCAGAGGTCAGGGACCACACCTACTATTGTTCATTTGTTCTAAGCAGCTGACACATGCTTTCTTTTTTAAAATTTCCTTTGTATTAATTTGTTTTTTTGGGTTCATATCCAGCACTCAGGGCTTAGTCCTGGATCTGTGCTCAGGGATCATTCCTGGCTATGCTCGGGGATCATACAGGGTGCCATGATCAAAAGTTGCATGTAAGGCAAATGCCCTACTGCTAGACTATATCTCTAGCCCATATGCTTAAATTTTATTTTTTGCCCCACTTCCCTTCTCTTTGTTGTGGTGTTTTGCAATGACCAGGGGCCATATGCATTCGGTGGAGTCCCAAGTTGGGCTGCAGTATTGCATATCCCAGGGGCTCATCCTGGGACCACACATGCTGATGTGGGGTAGAGACAAAAGAGCTCTTGGGACTGCACTGGATTTAGGGAGGTGGACTGGTACATGCAAGGCAGGTCTGTCTGCCATCGACTATCACCAAAGGCTTGGGTACAGGCTTTCTTAAACTGGGAAGTAAAGGCCAGGGGCCGGAAAAACAGGACAGGTGAGGGGGTAAAGGTGTTTACCTTGCATGCAGCCAACTCTATGGTGATGGGGTTTGATCCTCACCACTATATAATAACACCCACCTACCCTCAACCCACATATCAAAAACTTTAAAAAAAAAAGAATAATATTTGGGTTTTTTTTTTTTTTTTTTTTGCTTTTTGGGTCACACCTGGCGATACTCAGGGGTTACTCCTGGCTCTGCACTCAGGAATCACTCCTGGCAGTGCTCAGGGGACCATATGGGATGTCGGGGATTGAACCCAGGCCGGCACAGGCTGATCGCGTGCAGGGAAAACGCCTTACCCGCTGGGCTATAGCTCTGGCCCAAGAATAATATTTGTAAGGCAAATTGGGAAACTGCAAAGATTTGGGATTGAGGAGATATCTTAAATGATAGAACATATGTCTAACATGTGCAAGACGCTAGCTTTGATCCCTGGTACAGCAGAACCTTCTTAGAATCTAAGCATATGGCCCTGACAAGCTGTTCCTGATAATACCCTGAACACAGTTAGATGTGGGCCCTATGAAAATAACTCTGCTGAGAGTTATATTTATTATCAAGTTTTAATTATATCTATTAATATTTGACTTCAAGGGTATTTCCATTTTATTATTTATTTTTATTTAGTTTTGTTTATTTGTTTTTTTTGGGAGCTACACTGAGTGATCCGCAGGGGTTACTTCTGGATCTACACTCAAAAAATTACTCCTGGTGGTGCTCAGGGAACTGTATGGGGGTGCTGGGGTTTGCCAGGTTAGCCACATGCAAGGCAAATGTGTCCCTTGTGAGTTATCTTTACAGATATTACTTATTCATTTTTTTTCTTTTCTTTTTGGTCGGCTTAACGATGCTCAGAGGTTACTCCTGGCTCTGCACTCAGAAATTACTCCTGGCGGTGCTTGGGGGACCATATGGGATGTCGGGGATCGAACCTGGGTTGGCTGCATGCAAGGTAAACGCCCTACCCGCTGGACTATCGCTCCGGCCCCTTATTAATTTTTATTGTGCTATATTTACAGATCTTATTCATTTTTATTGTGCAGAGATCGCATCTAAGCCTCACAGATGTAAGACAAGGTTTCTCTCATTGAGCCACATACTCTAGAACATATTAGTTAGTGTTTTTCTTTTACATTTTAACTACAATAAACATTACCCAAAGTCATCTTTTCCTATCATAGAAATTTTACAGACATTTTGTTTTGGGCCTCACCTGGTGGTTCTCAGGGCTTACTCCTGGCTATAGACTCAGGGGCCAACTCCTGGTGAGCTTAGGGGGGCCATATGGGGTGCCAGGGATTGACTCCCAGTAGGCCATATGCAAGGCAAACACCCTATTCAGCTGTACTATCGTTCTAGCCTGAAATCTTATGGAAATTTTTTTTTTTTTTTTTGCTTTTTTGGGTCACACCTGGCGATGCTCAGGGGTTACTCCTGGCTCTGCACTCAGGAATTACTCCTGGCGGTGCTCGGGGGACCATATGGGATGCCGGGGATCGAACCCGGCCGGCATGGGCCGCGCCGCAAGGCAAACGCCCTACCCGCTGGTCTATCGCTCCGGCCCATCTTATGGAAATTTTCCGTAGAAATGGCTACAAGTCATGATCATTCAACTGTTAAAGACAACTTAATGAGACCTGAATCCAACTTTCAGATGCTTAATTCCAATGAGCAGATCACAAAGGGGCTTGCTAATAAAAGTGGGCTATTCCCTGGCACACACTGCTCCGGGATCTGCGATCAAATTCAACAACTCTTCATTTAGTTTGGTTTGCTGCCAGTCTCATGACCAACTGGAAGCAGGTCCGAGAACACAGAGTGTTATGTTTGGTGTCCAGGGAAGCAGAAAACTAGAGAAGTCCCCCAAATTCCGGAATAATAGATAGAGCCAACATCCTCTTAACACCAAAGTGACTCATTTTCTGTAGCAAAATCCCAAATAAAATGTTACCTCTTCCTTGTAAGTCTGACCACACATCCTGTGGGCAGACAACTTGTGACTATGGAAAGAAGTTTCTGCAAGTGGCAGAGCTGTGCAGAGGCTGAAGAGAGAGCCAACCCATCTCTGGGTATGTTGTTCTGTTGAGTCTACACTGGGCAAATGTCCTTCTGTTGGATGAGTTCGGGCTGATTCATTATCATTTGCTTTTGCAGTGGTTTCCCAGGCATCTTAGCTAGCAGCCACCCAGCCCTCCGGGAACTAAGGGCAAATAAATACGTTTTAGACAGATTGACACTAGGAAAGAACTATAGAACAAGAAAGTACCTGCACAAGATGGTTGTATTCTGGGAAGTGAAGTGCTGAAATACTGACCCTTCCAGCTGGTTAACTTTTATACTCAGGCATCCACTTTTTGTTCCGTTTATTCATCAGCAACAGGCATTTATTTTCAGATGACAGCCTAATGATTCAGTATTATGTACGGAGCTGGAGGACACTCAGAGAGCCATGGCATTACTAACTTCCTTTAAAAGCTTAAGACAGGAACATTGCGTAAAATTTGAGTTCTTTGGTATGGTATGTATTGCTTTGTTTTGTTGTTGTTGAGTTTTTGGGTTTGTTTTGACCAAAAGTGTCCGATTTCCTTATTTTGGTGACAGTGACCCCATTTCTACTTTGGAGGGGGCACACTTCCTCCATGATCCATGCTCGGGGTAAGCCATTGGTGAAGTATGTAAGTCAGACTTGGCCAATCACAGCATGAAGTTTTCCTAGCTAAAGTCATTTGTTAAGGGACGGGTATACACAGTTGGGTCAATTACTGGGACTATTGGGAAGGAACTTTTTCCTGTTGGATTTAGACGGGGTGGGTCTTGATGTGAGGTTTTTGTTGGGATCCATCTTGCTACCCACATGCAATTTTGAGTATAAAGTCAGTATGGAGGAGAATGTAGCCTATATTATTTTTTTCCTGAAGAATTTATTTTGTTTAGCACAAAAATATAGCATGGTAAAAAATGAAAGCACTCGATACTTAGTTTATAGGACAGTTCATATTTCTAAATTACTTATAAGTAAATTGAACACAAGTGAATTGAGACAGTAATGCATACAAGCATTCTGAGCAGCAATATAAAGTAGTATGTAATTACCTTTAAACAGAACTAGTCAAGAGGCCTTAGGCTAGGAGCCATAGAGGTAGTATAAGGGTAAGGCACATGCCTTGTGCGTAATTACTGCAGTTCAACCCCTGGCACCCCAGAGCCAGAGAAGCACTACATCCTTGAACCCTTGCATTTAACCACTGGCTGAGAATTGCCAAGTGACCACTGACCCTCAGAATACCATTAGGTCTCTCCAAAAGGGATGATTTAGGTCCAATTTTCCTTTTCCTTCTCAAGGCACTGATCCTTTTATGTCTAATCTCAGGTGGAATCATACATGTTTTTAGAATAAGGGACTTCTTAGGTGGTGACTGGAGGTCAGAGCCATTCCCAGCTGATGGCTAGACAGTGCTGCTTGGGATGGCGGCATGCAGTGTTGGGCACCGAGCTCAGGACACTACCTCTCTGGTGCCTACATTTTAATTTCCTACCTGGGTATTTCCTTTAAATCAGAGTTTCTCAACTTTTTTCCTTTCTGCGACCTCCTTGTTTCCTTCTGGTTTCCCAGCTGATGGCTAGACAGTGCTGCTTGGGATGGCGGCATGCAGTGTTGGGCACCGAGCTCAGGACACTACCTCTCTGGTGCCTACATTTTAATTTCCTACCTGGGTATTTCCTTTAAATCAGAGTTTCTCAACTTTTTTCCTTTCTGCGACCTCCTTGTTTCCTTCTGGTGGACCTCGTCTTGTGCCCCATTTGTTTTTCTTTTTTTAGCTTTTGGGGGAGAGACTCGCAGACATGGGGCAGAGCTGCTACTGACTCTCCCTGTGACCAGCTGCTCACGAGGCGTCCGGGAGGGATGGTGGGTTCTAGTCCTGGCCCACCATCCCAGCAGAGCCTCGCAACAAGCCTGGCGACCCACCACTCCATGAGGGCCTCCATTTTCCACATCCGGACTTCTCTCTTGTCAGACCTCCACCCAGCAGACCAGCCTATCAGCGCCTGGCTCATCGAGTTCCACCCTGCAGCAGTCTTTCTTAAATCCGGCTCAGGTATGCCGGTCCAGAGACTCGCAGACATGGGGCAGAGCTGCTACTGACTCTCCCTGTGACCAGCTGCTCACGAGGCGCCCGGGAGGGATGGTGGGTTCCAGTCCTGGTCCACCACCCCAGCAGAGCCTCGCAACAAGCCAGACGACCCCCACTCCATGAGGGCCTCCATTTTCCACATCCGGACTTCTCTCTTGTCAGACCTCCACCCAGCAGACCAGCCTATCAGCGCCTGGCTCATCGAGTTCCACCCTGCTGCAGTCTTTCTTAAATCCGGCTCAGGTATGCCGGTCCAGAGACTCGCAGACATGGGGCAGAGCTGCTACTGACTCTCCCTGTGACCAGCTGCTCACGAGGCGCCCGGGAGGGATGGTGGGTTCTAGTCCTGGCCCACCATCCCAGCAGAGCCTCGCAACAAGCCAGACGACCCACCACTCCATGAGGGCCTCCATTTTCCACGTCTGGACTTCTCTCTCGTCAGACCTCCACCCAGGACCAGCCTATCAGCGCCTGGCTCGCTCGGCCACTTACGGCCGCGCGGTTCATCAATAAATGCTGGACTTAGAGATGCCTACAAGAGTATGCTATCTGCACGGCAGAGCCTGGCAAGCTACCCGTGTTGTATTTGATATATATGCCAAATACCAGTAACAATTATAGACTCATTCCGGAATGGATTGAGGCTCTTTATGTTCCTGGAGCAAGCAGATGCCTTGGGCTCTACTAGCATGAGACAGGACATATGGAGATGTTACTGGGGCCCGCTCGAACAAATCGATGATGAACGGGAAGACAGTGATACAGCTTTTGGGGTCACACTTAGCAATGCTCATGGGTTACTCCTGTCTCCGTCCTCAGGAATTACTCCTGGCAGTGTTCAGGACACCATCTAGGGTGCTGGGGATTGACCTGGGTAGGCTGCGTGCAAGGCAAATGCCCGACCTGCTGTATTATCACTCCAGGCTTCATTTGATTGATTTTCATCTGTGCCCTCTTGGGATATTCTGGGGAGCCCATGGGGGAATAAACATTTGGCCCCGGCTGTGAGTTTGCTGTCAATGACTGACTGTACATTCAGATGCCCTTCTGATAACCCCATTTAGATGCACAATAGGGATCCCAAATGCCTGTGATCCAAAAAGGTCCTTCACACCGGCCTGACCCACATCACCTTCCAAGTTCTCCTGATGGCAGCCCCACCTTTAGACCTTCTCATGTCTAAGGCTGTATGTGCTACTTTCCTCATATCCTGAATTGGTTCTATGAGCAAATTTTGCTAGCTCTTCCTTTAGATTTTATTCAGAACCTCACACTTTCATTGCTACCTAGATTATTGCACTAGCTTAAACTGCTCTTCCTTATCTGGTCCTCCAATACTATTCATAGCACTGTAACTAAAAGGTCCCTTCATTTCACTGGAAACATTTCAAACATCAGCAACATCAAGTTTCGGTGTATGCCTGCTGCTTAGGATCTGCCACAAATAGAACAGACCTGTTAGGAATGACAGATTCTATAACTCCTTTGCTCAAAATCCTGTAACAGTTTATCTTAGACCAAAAAGGATGGCCAATTATTTTATCTTTCTTTTAACTTTTTATTTGCAGTGCTGGGGATCAAATCCAAGGGCTCATATATGCAAGGCTCTAACAACAAACATACCCAGGAAAAGGTCAATTTCTTCTTCTCCTTCTCCTCCTCCTCTTTTTTTTTGGCCATACACAGTTGTTTTAAGGTCTTACTCACAGACCATTTCTGACCAGCTTGGGGACCATATGGGGTGCCAGGGATCAAACCCTGGTCAGTCATGTGCAAGACAATCAACCTACCCACTGTACTATCTCTCTGATGCCCTAAGGATCAATTTCTTTTGTTTCTTTTTCTTTCTTTCTTTTTTTTTTTTAATGGGAGCACAACATGTAGTTTGGGGTATGTGGGTTTGCTCCCAACACTGCTCAGGGGACCGTGCAGTACCAGTACTATGGATCAAAGCTGGGAAACTCAGGTAAGGCACTTGCCTGGCATGCAGTTGCCCGAGGTTTTATCTCCAGCATCCCACAGGGTCCCCGAGCACTGCCAGGAGTCATTCCTGAGTTCAGAGGCAGGAGTAACCACTGAGCATCGCCGGGTGTGGCCCTAAAACAAAAACAAATAAAACATATGGTCTCCCCGACCCCAGGCTTCCTGCAGGTAAAGCTTGCCCTCATCCTGTTGAGCTTTTCCTCCAGCCCAGCAAGGCAGTTTCTTATCCCAGTCTACAAGTCCTGCACACCCAGGTCCTCCCTCCCCCTTGGCCCTGTCCCTCACTCTAGCCACACTGACTTGGTTCATTCACCATGTAGGTCCTTGCACTTGCTGCCCTCTTTTGGAGCTGCCTGCTTGGTCTCTCTCTCTCTTCGGATCCCCTCATTAGCCGTCTTCTCCAACTTCGCCAAGGATGAATTCTAATCCTGTCCAACCAAAGCTGAATCACTTGGACCTAGTGTTCTGAAGTTAGAAAACAAAGCGACAACAAAAAGTATAGTGGGTAGGGCATTTGCCTTGCATGCGGCTGACCCGGGTTCACTCCCCCACCCCCAGCATTCCATATGGTCCCCGAGCACTGTCAGGAGTAATTCCTGAGTGCGGAGCCAGGAGTAACCCCTGAGCGTTGCCGGGTGTGACCCAAAAAAGAAAAAGGTAAAGAGATCAGTCATTTCCTGAGACACAATCATGAACAGCTTTGTAAATGTCTATCTCATGGTATTACAATGAAAAAATTTAAAAACAGCGATCAGTCATTTCATATGGTGTATGCTGGTTGAGTATCGACCCCGCCACCCTTTACTGCTCACTTGATCACTTGATCACTTGAATCCCGTTATTCATCGATTTGCTCGAGCGGGCGCCAGTAACATTTCCATTAGACCCTATCACGTGCCAATGTAGCCCAATGACATCTGGTTGATTCAGGAATATGAAGAGCCTCAAACCGTTCCTTCAGGGTCTTTTTTTTTTTTTTTTTTTTTTTTGCTTTTTTGGGTCACACCCGGCAATGCTCAGGGGCTACTCCTGGCTCTGCACTCAGGAATCACTCCTGGCGGTGCTCGGGGACCATATGGGATGCCGGGAATCGAACCCAGGCCGGCATGAGCCGGCCGCGTGCAAGGCAAACGCCCTACCCGCTGGGCTATCGCTCCGGCCCCTCCTTCAGGGTCTTAACAAGGAAGTCTGACCATCTTGTAGGTGGGCGGCCACGTGATCTTTTGACATCCCGTGGGATCCAGTCAGTAACGGCTCTAGTCCAGCGGTTGTCTCCAAATAGCATTACATGTCCAGCCCATCTGATTTTCGATGCCTTGGCAAACGAGACAGCGTCCCTGATTCTGGAATAGCGACGGAGGTCAGAACTCCGGATTCCTTCTCTCGCTTGAGTGAGACGTGATATTCCAAGCATAGCTCTTTCGATGCCTCTCTGGGAGACCCGAATAGCATTCTCATCCTGCTTTCGTAGGGCCCAGGTCTCTGAGGCGTATGTTAATGCAGGGAGAAAGGTGGAGTCGAAGAGATGTGCCCGAGCCGGAGGTTCTTTGTCCTTTTAGCTATTTAGCTTTACTGCTCACCCTGCTAAAATATCCTGTATAGTTGTCCCATTATCTTTCCCATCATATTATTTGCGTATTATTTATAAAATATCAGACAGTTGAACATAAGAATGCAATCTAATCACTCCCAGTTTTTAAAAAACAGTTTTCTTTGCTTTTCAAACAAAGATAAGGATTCTCACCACAGCTCATGAAACCCTGAAGCTCTGCACAGCAGAACTTCATTTAGTTTTTCAAGTTCATCAGACAGTACCTCCCTTTTCCAGTGCCTTGGACTCTGCTGGGTCTACCAAGAGGTCTTTATAATCTTCCTTGCTGAGTTTGCATTATGGCATTGGGTTCACTCTGAGGCTGTTTCAAATCTTGGCTCTTAATCATCTCTTGCTAGAAGCTATTTTCGACACTGTAGATTACAATATTCACTTGAATCGTCTCAAATACCATACACCTTCCTTTATTAATACCAGTTAGAATTATAGTAGCTTTTGTGTAATAATGAGTCCTCCTTCCCAGAGTTTTTATCTGAGAAAACACAACTTTCTTTTCCCACTTCCCATCTTTTTTTTTTTTTTTTTAATTTTTGGGTCATATCAAGCAATTCTCAGGAGTTACTTCTGGTTCTGCACTCAGGAATCACTCCTGGCAGTGCTCGGGGGACCATACGGGATGGCGGGGACTAAACCCGGTTGGCTGCGTACAAGGCAAACGCTTTACCAACTGTGCTATCGTTCTGCCCGCTGCCCCCTACTGTATCTCTAACAGGATTAAGCTGACACCTAGGAAAAGCCTAAAACTCATCTTAAAATAAATCCTGTTCTTCTGTCATTTTTGTTACTAGTGCCTATTTGGGTGACTGGTAAACAGTAGGTTAATAATAGTTTGCTAAATTGGTCCTGATGTGATAGAGATAGATATAGATATAGGTATAGGTATAGATATAGATATAGATATAGATATAGATATAGGTATAGATATAGATATAGATATAGATATAGATATAGATATAGATATAGATATAGGTATAGATATACATTTGCTTTTTTGCTTTCTTGGGTCACATCCAGCAATGCTCAGGGGTTTCTCCTGGCTCTGCACTTAGTAATTACTCCTGGAGGTGCTCGGGGAACATATGGGATGCCAGGGATCGAACCCGGGCTGGCACAGGCCAGCCAGTGCAAGGCAAATGTCCTACCTGCTGGATTATTGCTCTGGCCCCGAGAGCAATATTTGATTACTCATTTATAATGTGTATATAATCTAAGCCAGCCGTCTCACTTGATTATCTGTGATTAAGGCATTCACACATAATTTATACCGTCATAAAATCCCAAATTTCCCCCACGAGCATTTCCTAACTTTTTTTTTTCTTTTTTGGGTCACACCCGGCAACGCTCAGGGGTTACTCCTTGCTCTGCACTCAGGAATTACTCCTGGCGGTGCTCGGGGACCATATGGGATGCCGGAGATTGAACCTGGGCCGGCACAGGCCAGCCGCGTGCAAGGCAAACGCCCTACCCGCTGGGCTATAGCTCCAGCCCTAACTATTAAGACAGAAAAGAAAGAGCTTTCTGAGTCAAAGTGAGACACTCAGGCCAGGAGGATGTGCACATACCAGTATTAGCAGGAAGGGAGAGCTGGCACCCTGACCAAAAAAAACCCAGTATTGATCCGCATGGTCAGGTATTTAGTCACCCTTCTTTTCTCAGGTTAAATGAGAGCTGTGCATTTTTTCCCCTTGTGACTTTAAAAAAAAATAGCTGGTGTTTGGCAGGGCTCACATCTGGCAGGGCTCACATCTGGCAGGGCTCACATCTGGCAGGGCTCACATTTGGTAGGGCTCACATCTGGCAGGACTCACATTTGGTAGGGCTCACATCTGGCAGGGTTCACATCTGGCAGAGCTCACATCTGGTAGGGCTCACATCTGGTAGGGCTCACATCTGGCAGGGCTCACAGCTTACTCCTGGTATTCTGCTCAGGAGTTCTGCCCTCCTGCTGGTACTTGATTTTATTTTTTTGGGTCACACCTGGCGATGCTCAGGGGTTACTTCTGGCTCTGCACTCAGGAATTACTCCTGGCGGTGCTTGGGGGACAATATGGGATGCCAGGGATCGAACCCGGTCGGCCGCGTGCAAGGCAAACACCCTACCCACTGTGCTATCGCTCCGGCCCTCCTGCTGGTACTTGGGATACCATACGCAGGATCAGCAGCTTGCATGGCAAGTGCTATTTTTCCAGCCCATTTCCCAATTATTTTTACCAATAATCTCATTGAAAATGTTTCAGTGGTAATTGTATATATTCAAACACACACATCAAAAAGTGAAAACAGACATATACAGGCTGTACACAATTTTGTTTTGTTTTCGGGTCATGCCTAGCAAAAATCAGGGTTTACTCCTGGTTCTGCATACAGGGATCACTCCTGGTGGTGCTTGGAGGACCACATGAGATGCCAGGGAATGAACTTGAGTCAGTTATTTGCAAGGCAAGTACATGACTTACTGTACTATCACTTCAGCCCTCACTGTAAAAAATTTATAGGTCTATCAGGGCAGGATGACATAGAACAATACAAGCAGTGAAAGTAAAACTCACATAAAATTAATCACTTTTATTTTAAAGTGCAAAAAGCGTTGGCCCACCTTCTCCCCCCCACCCCCGTAATTCTAGCTTTCTGTTAATATTTTTTCCCCTGGTAGCTCTATAGCAAGCTTATTAACTTTTTTAACTTAGGAAATAGGGGAGACAAAGCCAATATAGTAAAAATTATTACAAAAGTGTAATATGTGTGTGTGTGTGTGTATGTGTGTGTGTGTGTCTGGGGGAGTGGCTGTGGGAGAAAGCTCAAAGGACTAGAGAACATGCTTTGTATCTTGGAGCCCAGGGTTTGGTCCTCAGCACCACATGGGCTCCAAGAACCTAGGAGGGAGCAGCTTGTGTGCACTGCCAGGTCTGATCCCCAGACCAATTAAAACGATAATTTTTGATGTACTGGAAGAGAAAAGAAGATGCGGATTTTCTAGCTTTAGTATTAGTATACAGGACCAGAGTGATAGTACAGTGGGTAGGGCTTTGCCGTACATGTGGCTGACCCAGATTTGATCCTTGGCATCCCATGTGGTCCTCTGAGCACTGCCAGGAGTAATTCCTGAGTGCAGAGCCAGGACTAAGCCCTGAGCACTGCCGGGTGTTGGGGGTGGGAGGGTAAGGGCTTGGGGAGGAGAACACAGGTAGACAGATGCTAGTAACGGGATTGAGTGGAGGCTATACCAGACTGCTTGAATGTGTTTTGTAATTTCCAGTAAGAAAAAGCTGTAATTCTAAATAGAAAGGAATTTGGGGTCGGAGCAATAGTCCAGCAGGTAGGGCATTTGCCTTGCACGCGGACGCCCACGCCGGCCCGGGTTTGATCCCGGCATCCCATATGGTCCCCTGAGCACCGCCAGGAGTAATTCCTGAGTGCAGAGCCAGGAGAAACCCCTGAGCATTGCCGAGTGTGACCCAAAAAAAAAAATAAATAAATAGAAAGGAATTTTTTGAAAGACAACTTAGGTTAAATATACACAGTCTAAAACTATTTTTTTCTGGTTTCTGTAGATTTGGAAGATTATAAAATTTTTCTAAAAATGCTTCCAAACAACCCCCCGTCCCCATACACACACCTTCTCCCCTCCCTGCCACCACACACACACACACACACACACACTCACACCACTTTACTACTAAAATGTTGGGTTAAAATGAAAGAACATTCTTGTTTTTGTTTGTTTGGGGCCGTCTCCAGGAAGCGCGGGAGACGACTCCTGGCACTCTAGTCAGTGCTCACTCCCGCAGAGCTTGGAGGGCGACGGGGTGCAGGGAACAGAGTCTGGGCCTCCCGCATGTGAAACTGGTCCACTGAAATACTCTTGCGGGAAAGGGGGTACCTGCTACTGAGGTACCCCCTCAGTACTGCTACTGAGGTACGCCCGGGATGGGCGGGGGGGGGGTGTGGGTATACTGGTGGTGGTGATGGGGCACTGGTGGAGGGATGGGTGCTGGAATACTGTATTACCAAGAACCAATTATGAACACCTTTGTAACTGTATGTTTCACTGTGGTATAAGAAAAATAATAATAATAAAAAAGAAATACCCTTGCATCCTATTTTTAGTGTCTGAACTCGTAATGTTTTCCAGA
The DNA here is from genome assembly GCA_021461705.1 of Cryptotis parvus. Taxonomy (NCBI): domain Eukaryota; kingdom Metazoa; phylum Chordata; class Mammalia; order Eulipotyphla; family Soricidae; genus Cryptotis; species Cryptotis parvus. The sequence goes on along the minus strand of JAJIBD010001283.1, from coordinate 279,440 downwards.
GAGGAATATGAAGTGAACTGTGTTTGCAAAAGGTATATTTGTGAAAAAATCACAAAAATAAATTTTAGATCAATAATCTGTTTTGTTCCAGAATGCACAAAAGGAGAGGAGAGAGAGGGGGAGAGAGAGGAGAGAGAGGGGAGAGGAGAGAGAGAGAGAGAGAGAGAGAGAGAGAGAGAGAGAGAAAGAGAGAGAGAGGAGGGAAACTGGGACACGTGTTGGTTGTGTGGTGAGGGATGGGTGCTAGAACACTGGATGACTGAAACCCAATCATGAACAACTTTGTAATGGTCCATCACACAGCGATACAATAAAATAAAATAAAATAAAAATAAATCTCTTTTGTGCACATAGCTGACCTGGTTTGATCCCCAGCATCCCATGCTATCCCCAGACACTACCAGGTGTGACTCCTGAGTCCAGAGCCAGGAGAAAGCCGTGAGCACCACCTGGCGTGGCCCAAAAACAAACAAAAGAAACCTGTCTTGGCTCAAACCTAGGCCTCCTGTATGATGACCAGGTGCTCCAGCCCGCTAAACCATGTCCCTGGCCCCAACATTTTTTTCTTCTTCTTTTTTAAAATTTTTTATTATACCACCTTGAGACATACAATTACAAAGGTGTTCATAATTGGTTCTTGGTAATACAGTATTCCAGCACCCCTCCCTCCACCAGTGCCCCATTTCCACCACCAATGTACCCCACCCCTCCCGCCACCACCCCAGGCTGCCTCAATAGCAGGTACCCCCCATTTCCTCTCTCTCTCTCTCTCTCTCTCTCTCTCTCTCTCTGTCTCTGCAACTCTCTCCCTCTTATTTTACACATTGTGGCTAGCCCTGCAGATATTTAGAGTTTATCACTTAAGTCTCTTTGCGTATATTCAATGGTGAGTTTTAATCTCTGGCCCCAACATTTTAATTTCATTACATCATTGAACACCAAAGATCTGACACAAAAGGCACAAAGATATATAAATCCCACCACTTCCTCAAGTGTCTAAGCACTCACATTTCCCCGTGTACAGGGAGTAGCCAGTCCACTCAGACCTGGGGGCATTCACATGTCACCACACTCCACAAGTCTGGGAACATATTTTTTGGCAGAAAGAGACCAGTGATCATGTAGGAAGTTTTCTTGGGAAACAGCCATGTGCTTAGCCAGAACCCTGGGACATGACAAAAATGTTAACCGTCTACTGTGTAACATCTTTGAGTACATTCAAAGGCAGATGACATTTGTTTTTGTTTTCCTGGTTGCTAAGGATCCAACTTGGGACCTCATATATGCAAGAAATGAGACTTACTGCCGGGCTTTATCTCTGCCTCCACGAACTTTCCAAATAAGTGTAGGAGTATGCACGTGTTTGTGTATGTGGATTTGTGTATCCTCAACAGTGTGGGAGCTACTGGTGCCAGGAATCAAACCCTTAGTCATTTTTCTGACCTCTAAAGTACATATAGGGGCCGGAGTGATAGCCCAGCGGGTAGGGCGTTTGCCTTGACGCGTGGCGGCCCGTGCCGGCCCGGTTCTATCCTCGGCATCCCATATGGTCCCCTGAGCACCGCCAGGAGTATTTCCTGAGTGCAGAGCCAGGAGAAACCCCTGAGCATTACCGGGTATGACCCAAAAAAAGAAAATCAAATATATATAGACCTCATTCCCATGACCTGATGGAATGGTTTGAGGCTCTTTATGTTCCTGGAGCAAGCAGGTGCCCTTGGGCTCTATTTGCATGAGACAGGACATATGGAGATGTTACTGGTGCCCGCTGAAGCAAATCGATGATGAACGGGAAGACAGTGATACAGTGATAGGTTTATGTAAAAGTTTTATTTAGAGAAATATGAGAGTGGGCGGGAGAACAAGAGAAAGAATACAGATAAAACACAGACACACAGACTTATTAAGAAGGGGGAAACCTGAGTTTGATTGAAATGCAGGTAAATCCCTGAGAAGGCACCAAAGTATTTTTATTGTAAAATAGATATGAATAAAGAAATCCATTTAGCTCAATAATTCACTTATATTCCCCCTTCTAAAAGTATAGTAAAATGGAAAAACCAAAAACAGAAAAAAAGTAAAAAAAATATAGTATCATGGAATAAAGTAAAAAGGGAATTAGGGTCAGAAAGCTCTGAATTCAAATAATGACTCAGCTACTAATTTTGTTAGCTTAGGCAAGTGTCTCTGTATTTCAAAGTTTTTTGTAACTAAAATGGGCAAAAAACCCCCCCACCCTTATCTCAAGGCTGAGCCTACCGCTAAAAGAGACAGTGAACTGAAGCGTCTCACAAGATGCTGGGCAGACCGTAGGGGTTCATGCAATGTGAGAGATCCCCAAGTTCTTCCAAAAGACACAGCAAAGTATTTCACTTGATATGAGTCAAAACAAGTAGCTGAAGAGTAAAACCAAAGGGGCGAGAGAATTTAATCCTTATATATTCACCAATCGTTCCATGAATTCCGTGAGTTATATATTCAATAACCATTACTGGGTATAATTTTATTATTAGGTAAAAAAATCAGTACTTGAATATGTTCTCTCTCTTGAAAATCGTTTAAATTTGTCTTTAACTGATTTAGCAAAATGCGTCATTAATCTTTACTAGCATAAGCTTTGGGGGAAGATAAGCCTCTCTTGATTCCAAGTAAAAAACAGTAGTTTAGAAAAATTTGTTTTTAATTGAGATTCTGTGGTTTACAATACTGTTAATAATGGTTTTCAGACACATAATGCCAACATCATACCCATCACCAGTGTAGCCACCTTCCTCTCCCAAGGATCCCAACACCTCTCCCTCCCAAGCCTCCCCCAATTTGTGTGGATCAGTTTGCCAGTGTTGCCTTTCCACCTTTTGTTGCCACCTTGTTTTGTATCTTTAAATCCTACACATTACAGAGATTATTTTGTATCTATCCCTTTCCTCCTGATTGAATTCACTAAGCATGGTATTTTCTAGATCCATGCATGTTGCTGAAAATTAACGGGCGGAGCGATAGCCCAGTGGGTAGGGCGTTTGCCTTACGCGGCCGGCTTGTGCCGGCCCGGGTTCGATCCCGGCATCCCATATGGTCCCCCGAGCACCGCCAGGAGTAATTCCTGAGTGCAGAGCCAGGAGGAACCCCTGAGCATCGCGGGTGTGACCCAAAAAGCAAAAAAAAAAAAAAAATAAATAAAATAAAATAAAATTTTTATTTTTGGCTTTTTGGGTCATACCTGGCGATGCTCGGTTACTCCTGACTCTGTACTCAGGCATCACTCTCCTGTCAGTGCCCAGGGGACCATATGGGACGCTGGGGATCGAATCTGGGTTGGGCACATGCAAGGCAAATGTTGCACCTGCTGTACTAGACTCCAGCCCCCAAATATAAGTTTCAGTGCTTACTCATGGGTCTCACTGATGGAAAGAGAAACAGTGAGAGGTTGAAGAATTTGCCTCTTAAGATGTATGGCTTATGGGGCCGGAGCATAGCCCAGCAGGTAGGGTGTTTGCCTTGCACGCAGCAGGCCTGCAATGGCCCAGGTTTGATCCCCGGCATCCCATATGGTCCCCTGAGCACCGCCAGGAGTAATTCCTGAGTGCAGAGCCAGGAGTAACCCCTGAGTGTCGCCGGATGTGACCCCCAAAAAAAAAAAAAAGATGTATGGCTTACTAACGCTGCTGCGGGGGATCAGGGAGGACACTGGTGAGTTGAGTTCTGCTTGGTTTAGGGGCACTCTGACAATCTGACAAGGTGGTCATCATGCCATACCTGTCTGCTTGATGGCTCTGCCTAGGAATTAACCCCTTGCAACCTCTGAGTTGCAAGGAAGCTACGGAACTTACACTGGGATGAGACTTAACTCTTTTATTATTATTTTGCTTTTTGGGTGACAACCGGCAATGTGCCTGGGTTTGCACTCAGGAATTACTCGTGGCTGTGCTCAGGGCACAATATGGGATGCTGGGATCGAATCCGTGAACCTGGGGGAGGCCACATGCAAGGAAACCACCCTACTCACTGTGCTATCGCTCTGGCCCGAGACTTGACTCTTTTAAATGAGAGTAGCCTTAACATAAAGTGATGTTGCTGGTGAGCAGCAGAGGAAAAGAGTTCTTTTTCTTTCAAGGGGGGAGAGGCTTTTTGGTTCATTCCCAGAGATGCTCAAGGTTACTCCTGGTTCTGCAGTCAGGAATTACTCCTGGGTGCTCAGGGAAACATCCTATATGTTCTTCTGAGGTCATATAGGGAGATTTCCCCAAGGGATCGATCTTGGGTCAGCTGTATGCAAGGTAAATGTTCAACCTGCTGTACTTCCGCTCTGTGCCCCGGAAAAGGAGTTTTAGAGACTTTGCACGAGCTCCCTCATGTCTTGAGATAAATTCTGGTAGCACTATTGAGTTCTATTTGCTCTATGGCTTGGGAATGGTCTGATGTTTGGGGAGCAGCAATACAGGCAAAGGTGAAATCTTGCCCTTCTCAGCGATAAGAAAGAAGTTAGCCTGACTGTTTCTCTGTCACGCCACTCCACCTGGGGCCAGACTCTCGTCCTTGTAGGAAGAAAGAATTTAAGGAGAGGACAAAGTGTGGTCAAATCCAGGATTTATTAGAGCAAGAGTACACAACATGGAAGGTGTAGGTGTCCTCAAGAGAAGGCATGGATCAGGTCTTGGGGCAAGGGATTTTTTGGGATAAGAGGGCGAACATGGGCATAAGGATTTGGTATGGGTGGCACGATCTGGGTGATGCTCAATTGTGCCTGTGTAAGAATGGCATGTTTGCTCATCTGTGGAATGTAGCATGAGCACCTGATGTAGCTGGAACGCATGTGAATGAATACGCATTTGTTTTTGTTGTTGTTTGCTTGTTTGGGGGCCGTACCCTGTGGTGCACAGGGCTCCTTCCAGGATTCACTCCTGGTGGCACTTGGGTGGCAATCGGGATGCTAGGGATCAAAGCCAGGTTGGCCGAATGCAAGCAAGCTCACTACCTGCTGAACGGTGCCTCCCAGGCCTGAATGAAGATGCATTCCGTATTGAGCGGAAGGCAAAGCTGGGGTCTGTGTTTGTCCTCTCAGCAGGCTCTAGCAATCGGCTGGAACTGCTTTTCCGAAGTGTTCTTTGTCAGGTTGGCAGCGACAAGGCCTTTTTTACTTCAGCCACATGTGATAGTCCTTTTGGTTTCCACACAGCTGCCCAGATCTCAACAGTTCTGCGCAGAAAGAAACATCTTCTTGAGGTCTCGACGTTGGCCATGGTTTCCAGTCACTGATTTTTGACCTCTGCAGCCCACAGGTGTCTTGTGGCTGAAAACCTCTAGCCCAGAGGTCAGATTCTCAAGTGTCTGGTTGACAACCCCCTCCCCCAGGGCCAGGACACTAGCCCCACCCCCCCCCCCCCCCATCCCGGACAGCTGGGCCTTCAGAGAGGGGCTGGAGGCACAGAAGCTCTTAACAAGGGTGGGTGAGGGAGGCTGGAAGCTGTAGTCTCGGCACAGGGAGCCATGGCTACGTGTGTGCTGGGCCCTTTCCTCAGGAGGCTGCTCAGGTGTCACACTTCCTCCTGGACCTCTCCTGTACCCCCTCCCTCCCTGCTGACCCAGGTCATCCCTCATCCCCTGCGGAGTGCTCCCGCAGTGGCTCATCACTACCTGTCCTGAACTGATCTACTGTTTCCAATTGAGCAAACCACCTCCAACACACACACACACACACACACACACACACACACACACACACACACACATGAACTTCCATTGGGTTTTTTCCTCTCACCTTAAAGGTGTTAAAGGTGGTGGATCAGGATGGAAAGAGTACAGCAGGTAAGGCATTTGCCTTGCACACTGGGGTACCTAGTACCCCAATATGGTCCCCAAGGACCACCAGACCTGATCCCTGAGTGCAAGCCCAGGAATAAGCCTTGAGCACTAATGGCTGTGTCCCCCAGACCAAATAATAAAAAACAAATGTGGCGAGTCTACAGAGGGGCTTCTGTAAGGAATGTCAGAGCCCTGCCTATCAGACACGTGATATATGTCTAAAATTCTATGACATACAATAGACATATAGTTGCCTCTTGGCCCACACCCATTGGTGCTCAGGACTTACTCCTGACTCTGTGCTCAAAGGTCACACCTGAACTTGGGGAACTAACGCAGTGCTTGGGATCTAGCCCAGGTCGGCTGCAGGCACGGTACGCATGAACTTATTCTTTGAACTACCCTCTTGGGCCCCTGATGTTTTTGTTTGGCGCCACACCTGTTGGTGCTCAGGGATCACTTTTAGATTCTGTGCTGGGGTCGGGAGTGGGGGTCGGGAACCCCAAGCGATGCGGGGAGCCGAACCCTGGTCTGCCGCGGTGCAAGGCAAGCTCCTTTTTCGCTACACTCTCCTGACTCCATCAGCTACTGGGCGGATTCTAGTCCCAGCCGCGACTCCCAGCGGAAATCCTCCTAAAGCGGCACTCAGGAACCAGACTCCAAGAGCTCCAGCCACACCCACTCACCTCTTTTCCTAAGACAGGGCCCGCCACTTACCTAACCCCCACTGAGTGCAGCCTGGAGCGGTCGCACGCAGCCGCTCCTCCATCCCAGGGCCCGGCCGGCGGGGAGTCCACCGCCTCCCAGAGGGGCCGTCCCCGGCCTCCGCCCGCACCGGCGGCTACTGGCATCCGGCCAGGCCCCGGTGGCGGAGTCGTGAGGGAAGATTTCCCCTCCTGGGCAGCGCGCAGCTCGCGCGGGGGCAATCGTGGGGCGCTGACCTGCTCCGCGAGGCTCCAGCCGCAGCAGCAGCGCACGCCTGTCCATCCCGAACCGGCGCGGCCACAAGTGCTTCCGGGTGAGCGGGTCGTCGACCTTGTGGCCCCGCCCCTCCCCGCCGCCTCCGCTCGCCGCTCGGGCTACGGCTGCTCCGGGGCGGGATCCCGCTGCCTCGGGCTCGGCGCGGAGGGGACGACGCCGGCGTGACTGAGAGCGCGTCCGCCGGCGCCGGGCGCTCCCCGCTCCAGCCCTGCCTGTTGACCGGGGAGCCGGCACCGGACCCGCGCTCCACGCCCCCTCGCTCTTCGTCCCCCGCTTTCGGTCGCGGCGGCCAGCGGCGCTCCGGCGGCGCCGTGCCGGGAGCCAGGTAAGGGCCGCTCTTCCCGCGGGTCCCGGGCGCGGTCCCCGCCGCCGCCTGCTCGGATCTCCCTCTGCCTTTCAGCCGCTCTCCCCGGTTGCGCGATCGTGTCGCTGCAGTGGCCGGCGAATCCCGGCGGGGCCGCGTCCACTCCGCCGCGGGGGCTCGGGGCGCGGACTAGCCCTCCTGGCTCGGGACCCCCCGGGCCCGCACCCCGGAGAGCTCCCCGATCGCGGCGTGGGGCGGTGGGAGCACTCGGCGTTTCTGTTACGGCCCCATCGCGGCCGCGGGCTGTCCCTGCCCCGGGTCCTCGCTGGACTGATGCGGGGTGTCGCTCACGCCCGGACGGTGCAATTGTGCAGCCTCCTTCGGGCCCCCCGCTGGCTCGCGGACCTCCCTTTGGAAGCCAGAGAACCGGAGGGACCCACTTTTACTGTTTTTAAGACGCGCTGGGCCGGGGGGTGGGGGAAAGTTCAAGTGCTTGCTTCTTGCTTTTCTTTTCTTTTCTTTCTTTCTTTTTTATTTTTTTGCACCGTGGGAGAAGCAGCTATCGAACTGCTGAGACACAGGAGCATGTTGTGTTCCAAACTTGAACTCTTTGTAACTCCTTTTCTTCGAGTTTTCCTTTCGTGACTCAGCATTTCTGCGGTAAATAGAAAAAAAAAGCAAGCTTTTTTTTCTATTTTAATAAAAAGTGGTTTTATTGATTGCAGCTATTTGTAAAGATAACAGCGTGATCATAGCTTCAAAAAACAGTTGTCACAAAGGAAGAGGCTGTGGCTGTAGTGGAATTGGAGAGATAGAGAGCCGGGATATAGATGAATGAATGCTTTTATTGCTATGGGGGATTGAGCCGCACCCGCAGTGCTGGGGGTCACTCATGACGGTAGTGGGGGGGCATGCATCTCTGCATCAGCTGTTTGCGACGCTAAGTGCCTTTTCCTTGTCTCCGAGCCCTGGAGGAATGAGTTTTTAATCACTGTTTAAAAGAGCTTAATATCTTGGAGGAGAACCTATTCGGGACGGATGTATGCACAGGTGCAGGTTTTTTTGAAAATGCAAGATGAGAGTTACGTTTGCACGAACTTGAGATTTGCTGTGGTGTGGACGTCTTGCAGAAGTAACCGTATTTTATGCCTGTTTAATCTCTACTTACAGAGATGTAGAGATTTTTCGGTGGGGCACACCCAACGGTTCTCAGGGCTTTCTCCTTGCTCTGTGCTCAGGGTCACTCCTGGTGGGGATTTGGGGACCCGATGGGATGCTGAGGATGGAACCTCAGACCCGAACGAGGCAAGAACGAGGCAAGCCCCTCCCCCGTGCTACCTCTCCGGCCCCAGAGATTAGACATGTTGACCTAGCATTCTACTAATACAGAATAAGAATTTCGGAAAGTGTGATTCATTTAGGAAGTTAGGTCATTCACTTTGTGAATCATTGATTCGGATCTTAAAATTGGAATAGAGCGTGTTTCTGACTGTTCAGATGCTTTCCCTGGGAGGAAGTATGTCAAGTTTGTAGCTGGGTATTTGTTGTTGTGGAAGGTGGTAACCGGTAAAGTCTAAACTTCTGCAGAATGTTTGAAGCCAGGACAGTTTCTAAGTGGGGGTGGGAGAGATAGTCGAGTGGGTTGGGCACTGACTGACCCTGCATGCTGCTGACCTGAGTTGGATCCCCAGCACCACAAATGCTAACTTCCCCAGAGCCTGGAGTGAGGCCTGAGCACAGGTGGGAGTGGCCCCGCCCCCTCTGTGAAAGTGGATTGTTGCCATTTGGCCCTCCTCCACTTGTCTTTTTTTTTCCCTGCCGACTGTGAGAAGTTTGTTGAGTGGGTTAGAAATCAAATAAATGCCAGTGAAAAGGAGAACAACCACAATTAATGTATGAAAATCTGAAGTATATAGAAGTGTTTGAGTGTAGGTCCTTGACCATTTTGTCAGTTTATCCTTAGGAACGTGGAATTAGTAACCACTCGAGTTCTAATTTAAGTTCTCTTTAGAAGAATGTGTATTGAATTTGTAATTTATTGTTAGGGTGAATTAATTTTAAATCAGAAATATCTTTCTTTTGGTTTTTCAGTTGCACCCAAACTCAAAAGTGTAAAAGTTACACTTAAACTCAAAAGTAAGTGGTCAGGCTTGCTCTTGGCGCTGTGCTCTGAGATGACGCCTCCTGATGCTCATGGGGACAGTGTGGGGTGCTGGGAATTATTAAATCAGGTTTTGTTGTGTGCAAGGCTCTTGCATGCAGTGCGTTTGCTCCGGTCTTTTGAGTTATCTCACTGGCCCACTTTTTTTTTTTTGGAATTGTGTTTATTTTACCTTGTTTTTCATTTATAAGGAACTTTAGACATCAGTTGTAAAGTAATAATGGTAAATTTACCCTGTTGGTCTTGCTTACCAGACTTTAAAAAACTTCTTATTTCCTTGGGCATCCATTCTTCTATTTTGAGTTTAGGGAACTTTCACTTTTTCTCTAGCTAATAGTGACCTAAGAGTTTCAGTTTCCATCCAGTGAATAGAGATTCCTGTTTTGGAAAATCACCATAACTGAGTCTTGATAGGTAAGTTAGCAAGAGAAATTGCCTTAGATTTTGGCATCTTCCTGATGAAGGAAGAAAGTGACAGGATATATTTGGCAGAGTGGTTTCTCTTTCAAAAGCAGAAGCCTTTTACTAGGCTTGGGAGGGAAGCAGCCATGTCTTGTAAAAGCTACGCCATCCTTACCCTGCTGCTGCTTGGGAAAAGGCACGGAATTCATGGCCGCTAGGAGGAAATAATACCCCCCACCCAAGTGTGCTGGGATTGTGGAAGAGAATTATTTAAGAGAAATTAAATGTTTCCATCCTTTCCGTAGATCTATGCATTTCAACTATGTAACAGTCCATTTCATAGCTTTTTTTTTTTTGAGTAGTGTTGCATACTGCACTTCAAGAAATTTGACTTACTGTAAATTAGGCAAGACTTAAAGGTATTAAACATGAGGTAAAAAAAAAAAACCCCAAAACTTGGTTTACCATTTTTTTTTAATTGGGTGGGTGGAAGCAGTTTTGGGCAAGCTCGGCCTATTCCTGGCTTGTGCTCCGGAGTGACCCCTGGTGGTACCCGGGGAACAGAGCAGGCGCTCAGACTTGAACTGAGGTCAGTTGTATGTATACAAGGCAAACACCTTACCACTATCTCTGTGACCCTGTTCTTTTCTTGTTACTTTCATATTTGTTTTTGGCAACAGGACAAAGGGAGAATTCTATTTTTTGAGAAATTTGTTCTATTCTTTGACAGAGATTTGATACATAAATATACTTTTGTGTGGTCTTGTGGTAGGGAGAGCAGCCATCCCTAAGAAAGGGGAGGGAATGACGAACGAGCATGGGAGAATGCTCGCTTCATGACTTCAGTAGAGTTTTGGGGACTTTTTGAAACTGATAAAACATTTAAAACTTTATGTTCTGGTGAAGAGGAAGTCCCCTTTCCACAGTGAGCTTCTAGCCTTTTATTTCCCCCTTTAATTCCCCACCCTGGGGCTGGAGCGATAGCCCAGCGGGTAGGGCGTTGCCTTGCACGGCGGCTTGTGCCGGCCTGGGTTTGATCCCGGCATCACATATGGTCCCCGAGCACTGCCAGTAGTAGTTCCTGAGTGCAGAGCCAGGAGTAACCCCTGAGCATCGCCGGGTGTGACCCAAAAAAAAAAAAAAAGTAATTATGTATGTTGAGGGGAAATGACCTTTATTTATTTATTTATTTATTTATTTATTTAATTTTGCTTTTTGGGTCATACCGGGCAATGCTCAGGGATTTCCCTGGCTCTGCACTCAGGAATTACTCCTGGCGGTGCTCGGGGACCATATGGGATGCCGGGATCAAACCCTGGCCGACATGGGCCGGCGGCATGCAAGGCAAACGCCCTACCGCTGGGCTATCGCCCGCCCCCAATGACCTTTATTTTTATCCTTGATAGAGCTTAGAAGTCTTTCTATATTAGCACCTACATTCTTGCTATTTTAAAAAAAGTGTCCTGCCTAGTATAGGTGAGCCATGATTTATTTTCTATATTTTACCATTCTTTATTAACAAACATTTATCCTTCTAAATACTGATTTAAGGATTAACTCATATGTTTTTGTATCAGCACTCAAATATGTGTATGGAATCTAATTTGAAAGTGTAAGGTTGGGTTGCTGGAGAGATAGTACAGTGGCTGGGTGCTTACCTTGCATGTGGCCAGCCTGGATTGGATCCCCTGTACCTCTTAAGGCCACTGAGCACCACCAGGGAGTGGGTTCTGAGTGCAGAGCCAGGAGTAACCCCTGAGGATGGCCTGGTATAGCCCCAAAAGAAAACAACAATAACAAAAAATAAAAGTGACGGTTCGGATTTACATTATAATGATCGAAAAATTAATTTTAGTCTTATATTAGACTGTATTTTAATAGAAATTGTGGGCTGGAGCGATAGCACAGTGGGTAGGCCATTTGCCTTGCAAGCTTCTGACCTTTGTTCGATCCCTGGCATCTCATATGGTCCCCCGAGCACTGCCAGGAGAAGTTTCTGAGTGCACAGCCAGGGAATAACCCCTGAGCAGTGCTGGGTGTGACCCCTGAGCAACGCCGGGTGTGACCCAAAAAAAAAAAAAAAGAAAGAAAGAAATTTTCTTTCTCAGCTCTGGAAGGTGAAAGGAACTCTTAGTTACATTGTATATTTTTATCCCCCATACTGGTGCCCGCTCTAGCAAATAGATGATGAATGGGAAGATAGTGATAGTGATAGTGATAGTACATTACTGCTGAAATGTACAAGGCAATGTAAGCTAATTTTAGAGTGACAGTTAATTTTCATTGTACTAGTAATAAGAATACTGTAGCTTGATGAATGGATACTATCATAGATGAACAATATGAATAAATTATTTGTATTGTGAGTAACTAAAGGAATACCTTTTACAGTATGTAGACTGTTTTACCATTTTATGACCAACATAAAGTAAGAACACTGTATTTAGTTTAATTCTTGCTCTCCTTTATTACTATATTACTAGTTACAAAGGAAATAAGTAGCCCACCTGCTCTCTTTTACCTTCCACATCTTAATTTATTCATAATGAAAACTCTGGAGTTTGGGATCTAAAAATTCATTTCAAACCTGAGAGCTATTGGATGGATTAATTTCTCAGTGCAAGAGGTAGGTGTAGATTTAGTCTTTACTGCAGTGTTTAGGAGCAGAATTAAAGACGTTTTAAGTTTTTTATTTGATAGTGTGCAGCTCAGTCAGAACCAGGAGAGGTTTCAGAAATATTTGCCCCTTAATTTTTTGTTTTAAATATTAAAGTGTTTTTCTGCAGTGTTACTTGCAAGGCATATGCTCGGCTGCCGAACCGCTTACCCGGCCCTGTTGCCCTTTTTAAATGAGACAGAGTAAAACCAAACAAACAAACAAGCAAGAAAACCACGAAGGGCTTTGCTGATGAGGTGGAAGCTGTGAGTGGCAGTTCCCCTGGCTGGTGCCCAGCGTCTATTTCCAGGCCTTGTCAGAGCTCGCCTGACAGATCCAGCCACACGCTGTAATCTCGCCTGGCCCCGCTGCAAGTCAGGAAGACTTGTGGTTTAGGAAAAGTGGCAGCTTAGAAGGGACATTTGCCTTTGGTCGGTTAAGGTTAACTTTCGGGTGAATCTGCTTAGCAAGCATATTCGGGGATGCAGTTCTTTACCTTCCCTTTTAAAATAAAGACCACGATTAAGGGAAGCTAACAAAATAAATTGGAAAAAATGTGCACAAGTAGGAGCACTGGATTGTACTGTCTGGTTTGCTGGTCTGCTCTGATACAAAGAGTATTGACCAGCAACTAGTCAAATTCTTTACACTGTGGGAAACCGTTATGGTTATAGTATAGGGAATCTTCCACTAGTTGAAATGACAGTTTCTAGGTTGCTGCAGTCCAGAGACTGTCATGCTTTCACTGAATTCACTGGGGTATGAGAATACTGTATTGTTTTGGAGGATCACTTTGAAGTTGTAGAGAGAAATTGCCCTTTTCCCAAGCTCTCATTCTCTTCTCCCTGCAGAACCGTGCAGTATTATGTATCTAAAGTTTTCTCTTTAAACTCTTGGCATCCGGCATGCCATCTCCCAGCATAGTTCCCGCCTTCTACCATTAGTTTTCTCTTTTAAACTTTGGTGTTTTCTATCCTGAGTGAGTGAAATGCTGGAGTTCAAAGTCCGTAACTGATCCACTTAGTCTGCAGACAGTTAAAGAGCTTAATGTTCAGCCCTTTGGACCAAGGTTCATATCACCATACTCACCTACCTGCAGTCTTGTTTGGTCAAGGTTGTTTGAAGAATTCCGCCTCAGACTTTATGGATGGACTGCGCTTGGTTTCCTTTCATTGTCATAGAGATGACTGCGGGGAACTTAGTGGTTCCCTTCTTTATTCGTCTTGTCTGATTTGTTTCTGTTATCGTATTACGGTCCTGTATCACTTAGTGACAGACATACTTTCTGAGCTATGCATTACTGGGTGAGTTCATTGCTGTGTGAAAATTGTAGAATGTACTTAAACCTAGCTAGTGTGATCTTATGCACATGGGCTAATATATAGGGGCCATTGTCTTATACATGATTCCTCTTTGATCACAGTCTCTTTATGGGGCATATAGTTATAGTCCCTTCCTCAGCAGCCTCCCAGCCTCATGTTTTCCTCTTTAAAAAGAGTTGTTGTTAGAACACAAAAAAAGATAGAAGAAAAGAGGGTGGGAAAAGTCTTGGGGTGTTGGTTCATTATAAACATGCTTTTATGTTCTTAGAAGTAGAATATAACAGTTGTTTTTTTATTTTTTAGTTTTGTTTTTTTGGACATGCCTCAGGGTTTACTTGCTCAGGGCTTACTCCTGACTGCTCAGGACCACTCCTGCTGGCGCTGTGGGTGAGGGTGTGGAGTAGACGACTGGATGGGTGCCATTGCTTGAACTACATGTAAGGCAAGCTGTCTGCTCCAGCAAATGAACTGTGATTCCTCTTAAAGAATCGCAGTTCATCCTTTCATTGTTTTCATGTTGATTTTGATGTGTCTTAATGTGTCTTTAGGAACACCAAAATTGTAACTAGCTTTTATACATCTTTATTATTTTAGGAAACTTAATTTTAAGTTAGGTTTTTTGCTTACTTTGTATATCCTTCTTTTCCTTTCTTTTTTTTTTTCTGCTTTTTTGTTTTGGTCACACCCAGCAATGCTCCTGGGTACTTCTGGCTCTTCTCTCAGGAATTATTCCTGGCGGTGCTTGGGGACCATATGTGATGCCTGGGATTGAACCCAGATCGGATGCGTGCAAAGGCAAACGCCCTCCCCGCTGGACTATTGCTCCGCCACTATCCTTTTCCTAAGTAAAAACATTTTAATGTTTAAGAGCATTTTAAAAAAAATATGTTTCTGATTTAGAGTTTGTGGCATGTAAATTATTTGGATTTTAAAGTATTTTTCTGGGCTGGAGCCATAGTACAGCAGGTAGGCACTTGTCTTGCATGTGGCTGACCTGGATTCAGCCCTCGGCATCCCACATGGTCCGCTGAGCACCACCAGGAGTGATTTCCTGAGTGCACTTGTCTTGCATGTGGTCACGAGTAACTCCGAGCATCTCCAGGAAAGCCCCAAAACAAACCAATACCCCCTAATTCAACCTAATTGTTGTCTCTATAAAATGGTTTTGCTAATTTATAATAAAGCTAGTAAGCACACACATTTATTTATTCATTTGTCTGTCTGTTTATCTGTCTGTCTGTCTGTCTATCTATCTATCTATCTATCTATCTCTCTGTCTGTCTGTCTGTCTGTCTGTCTGTCTGTCTGTCTGTCTGTCTGTCTGTCTGTCTGTCTGTCTGTCTGTCTGTCTGTCTGTCTGTCTGTCTGTCTGTCTGTCTATCTATCTATCTATCTATCTATCTATCTATCTATCTATCTATCTATCTATCTATCTATCTATCTATCTATCTGTCTGTCTGTCTGCTTTTTGGGTTATACCAGCAAATGCTCAGGGGTCATTCCTGGCTCTGCACTCAGGAATTATTCCTGGCGGTGCCCGGGAGCATATGGGATGCTGAAGATTGAATCCAGGTCAGCCAGATTGAACCTGGGTTGGCCGCATGCTAGGCAAACACCCCTAGTTGCTTGACTATCTCTCTAGCCCAAATTTTTGGTAAGCTCTTTATTATGGCTCAATCCTTTTAGTCCTCTTTTCTCTTGTCATTGGGGATTATCTCATATTGTGTTTTTTTTTATATCCCATAAATGAATGCTGTCTTTATACGTTTGTTTTACTCCCTCTGATTCATTTCACTTAGCATGATGCTCTCCATGTCCGTGTCCATGGATAATCAAATCTCATTTTTCTTTTTTTTTTCTTTGTTAAAAGTGCTTTTATTTAAGAACCAGGGAACCAAATGCCATGACATTGAATATCTCTTTTCAGCTCTTTTTTTTTTTAAGTATTTTATTATACCACCGTGAGATATACAAATAAAAAAGATATACAATTAAAAAGTTCATGTTTGGGTTTTGGTCATACAGTGTTTCAGCACCCGTCCCTCCACCAGTGCCCATCTCCCACCACCAACATCCCCGGTTCCCCCCCCTAAATCTCATTTTTCTTAATGGCTGTGTAGTAGTCCATTGTGTAGAGATACCATAGTTTCTTTATCCCCGATTTGTTCTCTGGCGCTTGGGTTGTTTCCAGGTTCTGGCTATTGTGAATAGCGTTGCAATGAACTGGATTGTGTTTTGGGCCCCCAGGATATATTCCCAGGCGTGGTATTGCTGGGTCATATGGAAGCTCAGGTTTTAGTTTTTTGAGGAATGCTCAAATTGTTTTCCTAAAAGGTTGTACCAGGATGTGAGGGCGATCTGGCTGCGACATCTGTCACCCCATTGATCGCCAGAGTTGATTCGGCTGATCTGCCTGGCTAGGCGGGTATCCCCTTCCTCCCTCACCGCTCCATGTGTGTCCCCTCCCGAAGCTGCGCGCTCGGTCGAAGAGGACAGCCTTCCCCAATAGAGACAGATGGACCGGTCTTTGGTCGAGGGTATACGAGTAACTGCGCTCCCTGCTAGAGCCTCCAAACAAGCTCTAAAAGGTTGGACCAGTCAGCATTCCCAGCAGCAGTGAATGAGACCCATGCTCCCTGCATCCCCCTCAGCACTGGTGGTGCTTCTTGTTTTGAATGGGTGCCAGTCTCTGAGGTGTGAGATGGTATCTTATTGTAGTTTTAATTACTGCCTCTGCTCCATGAATTTTAATTTTAGGATCTTTTTCTATTTCTTTTTTTTTTTTTTTTGCTTTTTGGGTCACGCCCGGCAGTGCTCAGGGGTTTCTCCTGGCTCTGCACTCAGGAATTACTCCGTGATGCTCAGGGGACCATATGGGATGCCGGGATCGAACCGGGCGGCAGAGGCCGGCCGCATGCAAGGCAAACGCCCTACCCGCTGGGCTATCACTCCGGCCCCGATCTTTTTCTATTTCTACAAAAGTCTTTAAAAATTTGATTCACCTTATTTTGAATTAAAGTTACTTTAGTATTGATATCTTAGTAATAAGTTTTACTGTTCCTATGGCTTCTTATTTATATGTGTCTTCTTTAATTTCTTGAGTATTTTGTAATTTCTAATATGCAGGTCTAGTCTCCTTGGCTAGTATTAATAACTTTTAATTCTAAGCATGTTATTTGGGTTCTTTTTCTCATACCCATGATACTCAGAGGTTATTTCTGGCTCTGCACTCAGGAATTACTCCTGGTGGTGCTCAGGGCACCATATGGGATGTCGGGGGTCCAACCTGGGTCAGCCACGTGCAAGACAAATAAATACTCTACTCACTGTACCGTGTTCCAGTCCCAATTTTTTTTTTTTTTTTTTTTGCTTTTTGGGTCACACCCGGCAATGCTCAGGGGTTACTCCTGGCTCTGCACTCAGGAATGACTCCTGGCGGTGCTCGGGGACCATATGGGATGCCGCGGATTGAACCCGGCCAGCACAGGCTGGCCGCGTGCAAGGCAAATGCCCTACCCGCTGGGCTATTGCTCCGGCCCCAATTTTTTTCTTTTATGTTTAATTTTGTATATACCTGCAGTTGGGCTGAGTTTTAAAAGCTGTTGTTTTCTTCTAAGTCGTGCAACTAGTTGTAGTAATTGGTCAGCTTAAAGCAGCTCACAGTTCTTACCCTGCAGTCCTGGTGGGGGCAGGACCTTGAGTGCTGAGAAGGTGAGTTGTCACCTACTTGGGTTCTCCTGAGGCTGCAGCCAGAGGCTTGACTGTGCTAAATTTTCATCCGAAGGCTGGTCTGTGAAACATTAACTTCCAAGCACAATTAGGATTTTTGCAGAATTAGTTGCATGTGCTTTTAAAGGCCTCAGGCTTCTTGGTTGCTTAGTTCTCTGGAGGTTGTCAGCAGCCTTAAGTTCCTGGCTTCATGGTGCTTTGCAATCCTTTGAGCCATCAGGAGTGCAGTCGGGGTTGAGAGAAATTTCTTTGCAGTGTTCTCTACAGGCGCTGCACTGTCTTAGCAAGTCTTACATAATGCAGCAAAAAATCAGGGAAATGACATTTCATAACCACTGTCGCTGTGTTCCGTTGGTGAGAAGCGAGTCACAAGTCCTGTCTACATTCTTGGAGAGGCATTAACACAAAGATGTGGCTCGCAGGAGGGAGGGCATGGTGGAAGGCCACCTGAGAGCTGGTCACCAAGTTACACTCTCTTAGAAACCCATTTCTATTTGAAAAACCTCTATGTACCTTTATAATCAGCCGCTTTCGATGGTGGGAATTACTTTATTTTCTTATACTTTCCCTCCCTGCAACATTTCAGTTGTGGTGAAATTGATTTAAAATTTCAATTTTAAATCAGTAGTTGGTGTTTTCATTAAAACTAAATGAATTTTGTTTACCACCCAGCCAAGTGTTTCCTTTCTTTCTTTCTTTTTTTTTTTTTTTTCTTTTTTTGGGTCACACCTGGCAATGCTCAGGGGTTTCTCCTGGCTCTGCACTCAGGAATTACTCCTGGCAGTGCTCGGGGACCATATGGGATGCCGGGGATCTAACTCAGTCCGGCACAGGCCTGCGGCATGCAAGGCAAACGCCCTACCCGCTGGGCTATCGCTCTGGGCCCACTGTGTTTCCTTTCTTGTTGAACTTTGTTTCCCAGGGGGTTGAGCTGCTTTTTATTCTTGTTTTTTGCTTAGTTTTCTATTCTATATTTTTCTCAAATGTGCCAACATTTTTTTAATGTCAAATCCCCCTTAATTATTTTGAACAAAATAATTAGAGTATTTGTGAAATACAGAGAAATAGAATATGCAGTTTTAGGAAGAATAGTAAAATAAGATGTGTGATCTCACTGCTCCAGTCAAGAAGTTCATGGTTATATTCATTAACGCCATTGCAATGGATAATCACAATCTTTTCTCACATGTTAATCTTTCTCTTGGGACTATTTGGCCCATCTTTGTGGTTCTCCCTCTCCCCCCACCCCTGCATCCACCCTCCGTACACCACCACATATATATTCCCAATCAAAATATGGGTAGAATTTAGAAAAACATAATAGATCTACTGACTTTTCTTTATTTTTCTTTTTTTTTTTTTTTTTTTTTGGCTTTTTGCATCAACCCAGCGATACTCAAGGGTTGCCCCTGGCTCTGCACTCAGGAGTTATTCCTGGTGGTGCTTAGGGACCACGTGGGATGCTGGTGGCCTCCACTTTGCCCTTGAATTGCATTACTTCACTCTGAGGCTTTCTTCCTGGCATAGCCATCATCTGCTCGGGGTGGACCCTGTCTGCCCCTCTCCTGGGTGCAACTTCTTTCATATGATTTTCTCTTTCAGTTGATGAGTATGTCTTCCATTATCTTGATGAAGGGCATGAAAGATAAATTTTGAGATTTGCCTGTCTGAAAGTGTCTTTAATTATCAAGTTTTGAGAGTAGAAGGGTATGATTGGGCACAGGCTGTTTCTGTGCTGTCTATAATTTTCCTTCAGGAAGTTGAACTCATCACTCTGTTGTCGTTTTTTAGACGTACTTTCATTTGTTCATTCTTCAGTTTCTCCCCTTCTATCCCCTCCCATTTTTTTTTGTTTTTGCATTTTCAGGGCTCCCGGCTTGGTTGTGTTGCTGCCATGTTTTGTCATGTGGGACATCAGGAATGGCAGTGCCTTGGATGTGCACGGCATGTGGGGTGGTATCAGGGATTGAACTTAATGGTCTCATGCCCTCAACGTGTCTGCCACTGAGCTGTCTCCAGACCCAAACTTCCTTTTGGAGTCCAAGCGGGAGTGTCAGTTTCTCTCCTGGGTAAAAAGGGGTCCCCAGGTGAGCAGAAGTGATGTATCTGCAGTGGATCTCCCTCCTATTATGTGTCTTTGAAGTGCCCTACCTGGCTGAGCTACTCTTCCCGCTGTGCTACCTCACCTCTCTCCCCCCCTCCCTTCCCACTTCCCTCCCCTTTCCCTGAAGATGATGCAAGTGCTGTGCCTCTGTACTGTTGTTCTGACCCCATTAATGTATGTATTTTCAGTAGGGCTTGTTCTCAGTCACAAGGATAGCTTAAGGTCTAAGTTAATTTAAGTTCTTATTTTCCCTTGGGACTTAGTCCTGATCCCTTCTGTTATTCTTAGCATCAGAGTTTAGTTACGTGTTTCTATTATGTTAGTTTTTATTTCCATTAATTTTAAGGAAGGAAATATTTCAGTGATAATTCTGTATATCTCAGAAAGAGAACAAATACTTGTCCAACTCAGTAAGAAGACTTTCTGTTCCTTTTAATGTTGTAATATATCTGGTTAGCTAAAAAATAATGCAATGCCTTCCTGGTAAGTATGTAGGTCTTATGCATTATATTTGTGTTTGAAAATGTACAGTCAGGTCCTACCTATGCAACCACCCTTGGCTCAATTAAGATTGACCTTAGCGGGCGGAGCCATAGCACAGCGGGGAGGCGTTTGCCTTGCATGTGGCCGACCCAGGTTCGATCCCCAGCATCCCGTATGGTCCCCCGAGCACTGCCAGGAGTAATTCCTGAGTGCAGAGCCAGGAGTAACCCCTGAGTATCGCCGGTGTGACCCAAAAAGAAAAAAAAAGGGAAAAAAAAAAAGATTGACCTTAGGTAGAGCTTTTATTGTGAATTTTACATTATCACCATCTCTTTTGTTTTATGATTTCAGATCTGTGTGTTATTGACAGTAATAAATTTACAAATAATTTATAGTTTATAGAAATTTTCATATCCATTCCATTTTTTGTTTTGTTTTTGGACCACACCTTGTGGTGTGCAGGGGTCAACTTCTGGCCAGGTTTGGGGGCCCTTATAGGATGTTGGGATTGAAACTGGTGACTGTATGCAAGGCAACTGATTTACCCACTGTTCTGTCTTGCCAGAACCATGTTTGATATTTAAAATCACCTCGGTGATGGGAGCCAGAACTATAGAAGATAGGCAGGGCATTTGCCTTGCAAGCAACCAACCTGGGTTTGATTCCTGGCATCCTATATGTCCCCTGAGCACTGCCAGGAGTAATTCCTGAGTGTAGAGCCAGGAATAACTGAGTATTCCTGGGTATGACCCAAAAAAGCAAAAATAAATAAAATGCCCCCAGTGATGTATGAATACATTTAATAAGAGAAGGGATCTAAGTTTTGATTCCTTCATTGTGGAGCAGAAAATAAGCATTTCTAAATAGACGTAATGACATTTCTATATTTGTATATTGGAGTCTTGATATTGATATATGCCTTAAATTTGTACAGATTCAGTGTGATCCCTATCAAAAGTCCAACTGCCCTTCACTTTTACCCTTCATTGACACTTTGATCCAAAGTTCTGATGAACTCAGAATCAGCAGGGAGGAAGAGGGACTGGAGAGAGATCTCGGGACTGTAACCACGTGGTACTCTGAGTGCCTCTGGAACAGCCTCAAGCACTGAGCTGAGCATAGCCTCCGCATCACCAGGTGGGACCCCCCAAACCCACCCTAGAGAAAGAACAGTGGCTGGGAATGAGACTCAGTGGAGAGCACATGGTCTGCATATGGAAGCCCTACGTTAAGTACCGCAGTGAGGAGACTCATTGATTGCATATAGAAATGCAATTTTTATATGCCAGTAATGAGATAGACGAGAGGAAAGTGAAAAATAAAAAACAACAAAAGCAATCCCATTCACAATTGCCCTTCCAAGGATCGAGTACCTAGGAAAGAGGTGAAAGACTTGTTCAAAGACAACTCTAAGGCACTATGAAGAGAAGTAAAAGAAGATGCAACGAAATGGAAGCATCATGAATCAGAAGAATCATGAATCAGAAGAATCATGAGTCAGAAGAATCATGAATCAGAAGAATCATGAATCAGAAGGATCAATATTGTCAAAATGACAGACCTACCCAAAGTGCTATACAAAAATTCAGAGCCATCCCTATAAAAATACACATGACAATTTTTTAGAGACATAGACCAATGCTTTTGAAATTTATATGAAATGATAAAATCCCCCTGAATAGCCAGGGCCATCCTAGGAAAATGTTTCTCTTTTTTGGGGGAAGTTTCTCTTTCCCCAACATTAAATTATACTATCAAACTGTAGTAATCAAGATAGTGAGTTACTGGAGTAAAGATAAACTCTCAGGGGCCAGAGCGATAGCACAGCAGGTAGGGCGTTTGCCTTATACGCAGCTGACCCAGGAGGTTCGATCCCGGCATCCCATATGGACCCCCCAAGCACTGTCAGGAGTAATTCCTGAGCGAAGAACCAGGGGTAAACCATGAGCATTGCTGGGTCTGACCCAAAAAAGCTAAACAAACAAACAAACAAACAAATAAATGAATAGATAGATAGATAGATAGATAGATAGATAGATAGATAGATAGATAGATAGATAGATAGATAGATAAACAAACAAACAAACAAACTAACTAACTAACTCTTGGACCAGTAGAGTAGAGTTGAGAGCCCAGAGACAGATTCTCAGGTATATGGTTAATTCGTCTTTGACAAGGATGCTAAGTATATGAAATGGAGGAAGGAAAGTCTCAGCAAAAGATTTTTGGGAAAACTGGTTAGTCTCATGAAAAAAAATGAACTCAGACCTCTGTCTCACACCATGTACAAAAGTTAATTCTTTAAAGACCTCTCTACCAGATCTGAATCCGTTACTTATGTTGAGGACAACATAGCTAAACCCTTTATGAATTGAATTTAGAGGCATCTTCAATGATTCACTCAAACATATCAAATTAAGAAGCTTCTACACTACAAAAGAAATTACTACAATAAAGACACTCTACAGACCTGGAGAAAATATTTCCCCACCACCTGTCTGACAGAGCATTAATACCCAAGATATATAAAGCATTTGCAAAACTTAACAACAGAAATCAAATAATTCCATCAAAAAAGGGGAAAAGAGATGAACGGACACAGCCTTAAAGACATACAGAGAGCCAATAGGTACATGAGGCAATGTTCACTGTCATTTATCATCAGGGAAAGCAAATGAAAGCATGAGCTACCACCTCACAACAACCAGTACATTGGTGTGCGTGTGGGGAGAAACGAACCTTCTTCCATTGTTAGTGAGAATGTTGGTGGGTTCAGCCTCTTTGTAAAACAATGTGGACACTTCTCAGAAAAACTAAGACTTGGGTCTCCATATGTGCCAGCAATCCAATTTCTCTGCTTCTACCCCAGTGGCTCCAGAGACACAATTTTGAAAAGATATTTGCACTCTTATATTGTTTGCAGTACTACTCACGATATTTGGTATCTAGAAACAACCCGAGGGTCCAAGAACAGATGGATAAAGGAACTGTGGTACATATACACAATAAAATACTACTCAACTCTAAGGAAAAATGAAATACGCAACTTGCTGCTATGTGGGTGGAACAGAGACTACCACGCTGAGTGAGATTAGTCAGGAAGAGTGATAGACATAGAATCAGCTCTCTCATATGTGGGACATAAAGAAACACCATGTGGGAATAGCATATGGTCAAAGAAAACAGAACCTGAGATCTAGTTTACAGAACTGAGCTTACCAAGGCAGAGTAGGGGTGGATGGGAGGGGAACTTGAGACAGTGTTGGATGGAAGGGACACACTGGTGGAAGGTGTATTGTGTGAAAAGATGCATAGATCACTAGATCACTAGACATCCCGTTGTTCATTGATTTCCTCAAGCAGGCACCAGTAACATTTCCATTTGGCTCTATCATGTACCAGTGTAGCCCAATGGCATCTGGTTGTTTTAGGAATCTGAAGAGCCTCAAACCGTTCGTTCATGGTCTTGACCAAGAAGTCTGACCATTTTGTAGGTGGACGGCCACGTGATCTTTTGACGTCCCATTGGATCCAGTCGGTAACGGCTCTAGTCCAGCGGTCGACTCCAAATCGCATTACATGTCCAGCCCATCTGATTTTCGATGCCTTGGCAAATGAGACAGCGTCCCTGACTCTGGAACAGCGACAGAGGTTGGAACTCCGGTTTCTTCTCTCACCATGCATAAATCATGGTGCTTAAATAAAAGGAAAGAAAAAGAAAAAAGAAGAGAAGTGAAAAGAAAGGATGTATAGAAATGTGTATTTTCTGGGGCGGGCGATAGCCCAGCGGGTAGGGCGTTTGCCTTGCACGTGGCGGCCTGTGCCAGCCTGGGGATCGTCCCATATGGTCCCCTGAGCACCGCCAGGGGTAATTCCTGAGTGCAGAGCCAGGGTAACCCCTGAGCATTGCTGGGTGTGACCCAAAAGCAAAAAAAAAAAAAGTGTATTTTTGGTTTATTTTGTTACCTTTTTTTTTTTTTTTTTTTTTTTGCTTTTTGGGTCACATCCGGCAATGCTCAGGGGTTTCTCCTGGCTCTGCACTCTGGAATTACTCCTGGCGGTGCTCCAGGGACCATATGGGATGCCGGGGATCGAACCCGGGCTGGCATGGGCGGCCGCATGCAAGGCAAATGCCCTACCCGCTGGGCTATCGCTCTGGCCCCCCATTTTTTATCTTACTGCACTCTTTCATTTACTTAGAAGACACACGCAGATCTGAATCACATTTTAAAACACATCATTGAAGATATGCTGGTTTATAAATTATAAAATTTTCAACTATACATAATTTAAATTTCACATCAATACAAACACTATTAATCACAGCCAAAAGTCTAGTTTCTGTATCTATCTATCTATCTATCTATCTATCTGTCTGTCTATCTATCTATCTATCTATCTGTCTGTCTGTCTGTCTGTCTATTTATCCATCTATATTTTATTATTCATTCATTCATTCATTCATTCATTCATTTGTTTGTTTTTAATTTTGCTAAGCTTTATTCTCCAGTCAAAACTTCCTTAAAAGTACTGAAATAAATTTTCAGTTAGCTTTGTACATTGTGTCTTTCACTTGACATTATCCAAAGCAAGATGCCAACAAAATAAAAATTATAACGATTTTCTTTTTGTTTTAATTTTTAAATATTTCAGTATACTACTGTGAGATATACAGTTACAAAGATGTTCATGTTTGGGTTTCGGTCATACAGTGTTCCAGCACCCATCCCTCCACCAGTGCCCATTTTCCACCACCAACATCCCCGGTTCCCTCCCCTCTCCCCTAGCCTGCCTCTATGACAGGTTCTTTATCTCTTTTCTCTCTTTCTCTCTCTCTCCCTCTCTCTTCCTTCTCTTACACATTGTGGATTGCAATACATACATTTAGAGAGCAGACATTTATTATGTACGTATTTGCCTTAGAAATTCTCAGTAGCCATTTTTGTTCTTTTTGGGTCAACAAGGGATTGACCCCAAAGGGATTACTCCTGAGTCAGGGATTACTCCTGGCTCTGCACTCGAATTACTCCTGGAGGTGCTTGGGGGGACCATATGGGAAGCTGGGGAGGGAAGCTTGTGATTGAACCGGTTCGGCCATGCAAGGCAAATGCCCTACCCGCTGTGCTATTGCTTTGGCCCCACAGTAGACATTTTCTAAAAAGGGAAAATTAGAGATATATGGATATATTTTATTTTGTAAGATTTTCCAAATAGATATTTTCTTCGAGTTTGTGCATTGAAATTCATATCTTAGGGCTGGGGAGATAGCTCAAATGGTTGGGGGCGCATGCTTTGCATACGGGAATCCTAGGTTTGATCCCCAACATGCAGTTTCCCCTAACCATTGTGCTGGAAGACGCCCTGAGCACTATGGGGGTGTGGTTCTAAAAAAGAAAAATTGTATATCTTTTATGATTTCTGCTGCCCTCTCCCCCCCCCTTTTTTTTTGTTTTGGGCCACACCCAGTGGCTTGCTTCTGGCTCTGCATGCAGGGATGCCAGGATCAGTCCTGGGTCCGCTGTATACAAGGCAAGTGCCTTCCCTGCTGCATCATCACTCTAACCCTTCTCCAGGTTGTTTATTGGGACCCACAGCTGGTGGTGCTCAGAGGCTTGGTGTGTGCTTCAGGGACTGCGCAGTGTGGGGTACTGAACCTGGCCTTCAGGTTCCATGGGGCTGCAGACCCGTGAGTGGTCTCTCCTGCTCCGATTGGCCAAGTATTTTGTTTTTTTTCCTTTCATCTGTTTTTTTTTTTTTTTTTTGCCTTACTGCATGCTTTTAAGTCATGTCTATCCTTGGTAATACATAATTTTATCTTCCCTTTGTTCTATGAATGTATGCCCACAGTTGTGAGATACTTTAAAAGTCATAGGGAAATGGTATGACTTTCCCTGTGACTTTTTAAAGTCTTTCCTTATGCCGTTTAAATGGGGAAATTGAATGATTTTCCTTGTGACTTTTAAAGGCTTTCCTTACGCCCGTTTAAATGGGGGAAATGGTACGACTTTCTCTGACTTGTAAACTCTCCATATGATGTTTAAGTGGTACAAAGCAGTTTTCTACTCAAGACATACCAAGCATGAAATGTTGGTAGGCAGAACTGCCTCTTCCTAATCTGGGCTCTGCGCAGCTTTTGCACAGTTGATGCATGCTCAGTAGGAATATTTATTGATCAGGCTTCCATTGGTGTTAGCTCAGGAAACAAAATATAAAGGTTGTCTATTGTGGGATTGAGAGATAGTGCAGGCGTGAAGGTGCTTACCGTGCATGCAGCTAACTCTGGTTCAGTTTCCAGTACTGCAGTGATCCCTGAGCACAGAGGCAGAAGTAAGTCCTGAGCAGATGGGTATGGCCCAAACATCCTGCCTCTAAACAAGATTGATCGGTTGTGTTGTGTAAGTAGGAATAGTGTCTGTTCAAAATATGAGACTTTCAAAACATGGCTGGTAATTGCTAGAAGTTTTGAATTCTCTCATTGATTTATGGATTTACATATATGATTATATGGTTCTCACCGATAGACTTAAAATTTAAAAAAAATTACAGGTTGGATGATATGGTTATAGTAGTGGTAAGGTTTGTAGGGTCAGTGTACAAATTTCTTACACCACCACTACCAAAGTGCCCCCTGACTTGCCTACCATTGTTATTTTTTTTTTAAAAGAGATTTTATTATTACACCATTTTAGACATACAATTGCAAGATGCTCATGCAGAGTTCTGGTTCCACAGCGTTCCAACACCCATCCCTCCACCCAAATCTATCTCCCATCACCAATGTCCCAACCTCCCTCCACCCAAACCCATCTCCCATCACCAATGTCCCAACCTCCCTCCCCCTCCCACACTTCAACTACTTGGCGGGTTCTGTATGTCTTCTCTCTCCTCTCTATCTCTCCTTCCCGCCAAACTTTCCTGCACATGGTGGAATGCAGTGCATTAAAGGACATTACTGTTTCCACTATTTTGATGGACCGCGCGGCCGCTTGGCGGTTCGACCACAATAGTTCGACCTAGGCTCGAACTGGTTTTTGTTCTGTTAATCTGGTCGTGAGGTAGGATCCCAGCGTCCGGACAGCAAAGGTGGTGGCTATTGTGGTGAGCGAGTCTCACCCGGCTGCTTCCGGGACCCCCCCGGAGGCGATGGGCCCACTCCCAAAACCCATCTGTCCTCCCTGGAGCCCCATGGCCAGCTTAGCCAGGGGAAAGGGGAGTTCCAGCTTCCCCAGGCGCGTCCGAGGCCCGCATGCTATGGCTGCTCGCCCCAGGGCAGCTCCTGGGTGGGGCCACCAGGCTCGACAAAATGGAGGGGGAATGGCCGACCCCCTACTCCATCTGACGAATTCCCAGCAAGTCCCGCTTCTGGGGAGCCGCCTACCTGGGCTCGAACTGGTTTTGTTCTGTTAATCTGGTCGTGAGGTAGGATCCCAACATCCGGACAGCAAAGGTGGTGGCTAGTGTGGTGAGCGAGTCTCATCCGGCTGCTTCCGGGACCCCCGGAGGTGATGGGCCCACTCCCAAAACCCATCTGTCCTCCCTGGAGCCCCATGGCCAGCTTAGCCGGGGAAAGCGGGTTCCAGCTTCCCCCAGGCGCGTCCGAGGCCCGCATGCTCGCCTACCATTGTTATTATATCACCTTTGCTCTGATCCTCCCCAGTCCCATTGTTAAGTTTTATAATCTAAGGTCAAGGGCCCTTCATTGTTTGATATATTTATTCCCTTGTTTATTTGGTCACACCTGGTGTTGGTCCGGAACCCTGCACCAGGATCAAACCTGGGCCTCCTGTGTGGAAACCATGTACTCTGGCTCCTTGAGCTGTTTCCTTGACCTTCCTCTTGCCTTTATGGGCCATTCTATTTATAAAATAAGTTGAAGTTAATCACTGTAGGCTCTAATATTCTCCTGGGTTTACTTTGTTTAGCATCTGCTTTGTTTACTCACTACTCCTTTAACTTTGCCTTAGTATTTACTTAAGTCTATACTTCAATTCTTTGCTCTTTCATGTATACCTTTTATTCTTTCAAAGTGTTTTGACTTTGGGCCTCACCTGGTGTTGCATAGAGCTCAATCCTAGCTCTGTGCTCAAGGGTCACTCTTGGTCGGCACAGGAAACCATATGGGGTGCTGGGGATTGAACCTGGGTCACTGTGCATGCAAGGCGAGTGATTTACTTGCCTACTTTGCTATAGCCCCATATGCCTTTTCTTCTTTCTGTAGGTTCTGTTGATGACATGTTTCAGTAATGGTTTAATATATAAATATATATATATATATATATATATATATATAGCATATATATTGCGATAGCCCAGCGGTAGGGCATTCGCCTTTCAAGCGGCCGGCCTGCGCCGCCCGGGTTCAATCCCGGCATCCCATATGGTCCCCTGAACCCGCCATGAATAATTCCTGAGTGCAGAGCCAGGAGTAACCCCTGAGCGTCACCGGGTGTGACCCAAAAAGCAAAAAAATCCTTCACCTTCCTGTTAGCTTTCAAGTCAAGATTTTTTTAATTGCAGTTCCCTATTCTCTTGCCTTTGGCTTATCTACGGTGAACAAAAGTTACCTTTCCTCACCACTTTATTACAGAAATTTCACAACACGGTAGAATTTTAAGAGCACTTGGATTCTGCTATCACTATTTACTGTGCTTTATCACCATCTGTACTTTGATCCATTATTCTGTTTTTTTAACATGGTGTGCATTTCATCTCTCTCTCTCTCTATCTATCTATCTATCTATCTATCTATCTATCTATCTATCTATCTATCTATCTATCTATCTATCTATCTATCTATCTATCTATCTATCTTATCTATCTATCTATCTATCTATCTATCTATCTATCTATCTATCTATCTATCTATCTATCTATCTATCTATCTATCTATCTATCTCTATCTATCTATCTATCTATCTATCTATCTATCTATCTATCTATCTATCTATCTATCTATCTATCTATCTATCTATCTATCTATCCATCTATCTAATCATCTATGGCCAAACCCAGTGATGCCCAAGGATTAGTCCCGACTTTGCACTTATGAATTACCAATTGTGCTCAGGAGATCATGGGTATGCCAGGGATGGAACCCAAGTCAGTTGCATGCAAGACAAGCTGTACTATGTCTTTGACTCTGGAGGGTGAGGCTTTTAAAACTCAGTAGATATTTATACTTTTTAACTTTTAAATATTTTATCATGTGCATCAGTAGGAGTTCATTATTTTTTAGATGTCAGTAGATTGTTTGGATTTAAAATTTAAATGGATGTGCAGAGTTCTAATTTTTTTAAATTTTTTATTTTTTATTATACCACCATGAGATATACATTTACAAAACTGTTTATGATTGGGATTCAGTCATGCACTGTGCCAGCACCCATCCCTCCACCAGTGCACCCTTCCCAACACC
Source organism: Cryptotis parvus (assembly GCA_021461705.1). Lineage (NCBI taxonomy): Eukaryota > Metazoa > Chordata > Mammalia > Eulipotyphla > Soricidae > Cryptotis > Cryptotis parvus. The sequence goes on along the minus strand of JAJIBD010001283.1, from coordinate 250,084 downwards.
AATGTCCCAGATTCCTCCCCTCCCCACCCCCCACCTCTTCTCCTTCTATGGCAGGAACTTCTCTGTCTCTGTCTCTCTGTCTGTCTCTGTCTGTCTCTGTCTTTGTCTCTCTCTCCCTTTTCGTGCAGAGTTCTTAAATATACCTTTAATGATGTCTGGTATTCGGGCGGAGGCGATAGCCGCGGTGGATAGGGCGTTGCCTTGCATGCGGCCAACCTGGGTTCCATCCCCGGCATCCCATATGGTCCCCCGAGCACCGCCAGGAGTAATTCCTGAGTGCAGAGCCAGGAGTAACCCCTAAGCATTGCCGGGATGACCAAAAAAGCATAAACAAACAAACAAGCAAATAAATAAAATAATGATCTCTGGTATTTCCTTCTAAGTTAATATTGTCCTAATTAGGGGACTAATATCCATTATAAGATCACACTCCCCAAACTTGTATATTCATTTTGGTTTTCACAATTAGACTTTGAGGAGCTTAGCTTAAAGGGCTAAAGCACATGAGCCCGGGTTTGATTCCTGGCACTGGGTGATTCCTCTGGGCTCCAGTGACAGAGCACCTTCAGGATGAGCACCGAGTCTGTCAGGCCCACACTGCTTTGCATAGTATCTCTGGAGTGACCCCATCCTCACCATTGCTACCACCCCCCGCTCCCCCTTCCCGACTCAAAAAAATAAAACAAAGCGAAAGCAGATTTGAGGCCAGAGATGAGAGCTCAGTATACCTGGTTCTCTCTGTGCTTTACTGAAAGAGAAAAAAACACTTTGAATTTTAGAGTACTGTTTTCAGCTGTGTTGGCATTGGTTCATCATACTGTGCACTTCAGACGTCAGTTTTGGCCCTCTGTGTGTGTGATTGTCACCACTCCCGCCACCAGTGCGGCCCAGTACTGCCTCTAGCACCTGCTCTTTTTTTTTTTTTTTTGGGGGGTGGGTCACACCTTGCAATGCTCAAGAGTTACTCCTGGCTCTGCACTCAGGAATTACCCCTGGCGGTGCTTGAGGGACCATATGGGATGCGGGGATCGAACCCGGGTTGGCTGTATGCAAGGCAAGCGCCCTACCCGCTGTGCTATCGCTCCGGACCCACCTGTTCTTTTCCATCCTCTTTGCCCCTCTGGTAACACCGTCATGGTCATCAAGTCAAGGAGCTTTCCCAGTAAATTGCTGTAGTTTTCATATTTCATAGCAGTGTAGCCAAAAAATTTGTTTTTAAACTTGTACTTTTTTTTTGAGGGGGATACACCTCTCAGTGCTCAGGGGTTCCTCCCCGATCTGCACCCAGGAATTACTCCTGGCGGTGCTTGTGAGTAATATGGCTGCTGAAGGCCGAGACGGGGTGGGCGCATGTAGGACCAGTGCCCTACTCACTATTCTGTCACCCTGAGCCCTAACATGTAAGTTTTCTATGCAATTTCAATTTAATGATTATAATTCAGGGTATTTCATTTTTTTCAGATTGTCTCATGTTTCAAGCAAAGCGGGTTTTTTTTTTTTATTGTTTGGAAAGGCATTTTTTAAAACATTTTATTATACCACCATGAGATATACAATTACAACATTGTTCATGTTTAGAGGTTTAGGTCACGTAGTGTTCCAGCACCTGCCCTCCACCAGTGCCCATTTCCCACCACCAATGTCCCCAATTCCTCCCCCTCCCATAGCCTGCCTCCATGGCAGGTTCTTTATCTCTTTTCTCTCTCCCTCTCTCTCCCTTCCTTCTCCTACACATTGTGGGTTGCAACACATATACTTAGAAGCCATCATATGTGGAAAGGCATTTTTATCCACGCCCCCTTTCCTTTGGTGGGAAGGGGAGGCACACCTAGTGTTTTCTGTTTCTGTTAATCTCTTCTCGGTGTTTGGGAGGCGTGGACTTTTTTCCTTGTATAGTTTTATCAGTGCTTGTATATCTTAGATATTAACGCTTCACTCGGTGTCGGGCGGGCAAATAGCTTCTCCCTGCCTGTGGCTCTCTGGCCATCAGTCCTGGTCATGGTTTCCTTGAGGTGCAAAAGCTTCCGGATGCAGTCCCATTTGCTTATGTTTGCTTCTACTTCAAAATAATAATTTTTATATCTTTATTTTTATTTATTTTTTTAATTGAGTCAGTGTGAGATACAGTTACAAGGCTCTTCATGACTGGTTTTCATCATACAATGTTTCAACGTTGTAGCTCCACCAGTTTGCATGTTCCACCGCCAAGGTCCCCCTTTTCCCTTCTGCCGCCCCTCCACCCCCAGCTCGTTTCTGTGGCAGTACTTTCCTCTTTCTCCCTCTCGCTCTCTCTCCTTTTTGGGCATTATGACTTGCAGTCAGTACTGAGCGGTTATCATGTTTGTTCCTTTACCTACTTTCAGCACACAGTTCTTATCCAGAGCAATCATTTACAACGATCTTTGTCATAGTGGTCCCTTCCCGTTTTCCCCAGGCACTTGAGGCAGGCTTCCAGCCATAAACTAATCCTCCTGGCCCTGTTTCTACTGTCCTTGGGTATTGCTTTAATATGGTGTTTTTCATGTTATGTTTTCAAAATAATTCTTAGTATGGTTAATACATAATGCATGCTGAAAGATAATTTGAGTATATACTTGTTAGTTAAAATATGAAATTATAGAGACTTAAGACTAGCCTTTTAAAACAATTTAAGCTTTTTTATACAAAGAGGAATTGATTCAAGATACTTTTTTTCCCCTTTTTTGGGTCACACTGTCAATGCTTGGGGGGTTACTCCTGGCTCTGCACTCAGGAATTACTGTTGGCGGTGGTCAGGGGACCATATGGATGGTAGGGATCGAATCCCAGTCAGCTGCGCAAGGCAAGCGCCCTACCTGCTGGACTATCGCTCCAGTCCCAAGGTACTTTTTTTTTTTTTAAAGGCTACACCTGTCTGTGGCCAGGACTTCTGGCTCTGTTCAGGAATCACCGGGCAGGGTTGGAGGACCATATGTGTGCTGGGGATGGAACCTAGGACTGTCCGATATAAACACCTGTCCTTCTATTCTGGCTTTCTGGTCTAATTTTAGATGCTTTAAGCATTTATGAAGTGCTTCCTTCCTTCTTTCCTTCCTTACCACTCAGAGTGTTCGGCGGATCATATATAGTGCCAGGATTCAGACTGAGCAGGCTGTATGTAGTGCCGGGGTTCAGACTGAGTGGGCTGTATGTAGTGCCGGGGTTCAGACTGAGTGGGCTGTATATAGTGCCGGGGTTCAGACTGAGCGGGCTGTATGTAGTGCCGGGGGTTCAGACTGAGTGGACTGTATGTAGTGCCGGGGTTCAGATGAGCGGGCTGTATGTAGTGCGGGGTTCAGACTGAGCGGGCTGTATGTAGTGCCGGGGGTTCAGACAGAGCGGGCTGTATGTAGTGCCGGGGGTTCAGACTGAGTGGGCTGTATATAGTGCCGGGGTTCAGACTGAGCGGGCTGTATGTAGTGCCGGGGTTCAGACAGAGCGGGCTGTATGTAGTGCCGGGGTTCAGACTGAGTGGGCTGTATGTAGTGCCGGGGGTTCAGACTGGCGGGCTGTATGTAGTGCCGGAGTTCAGACTGAGCGGGCTGTATGTAGTGCCGGGGTTCAGACTGAGCGGGCTGTATGTAGTGCCGGGGTTCAGACTGAGCGGGCTGTATGTAGTGCCGGGGGTTCAGACTGAGCGGGCTGTGTGTAGTGCCGGGGTTCAGACTGAGTGGGCTGTGCGCAAGGCAAGTGCCTTTAATACTGTACCAGCTCTCAGGCCCCTGAAGTGCTTATTTCAAGTTTCTTGTGTTCATTTTAACTTACTTGAATCTCGCGCTAACCACATTAGGTTGATGGGACAGTTATTATTTCTGCTGTGTAGACGAAGAAACCAGGGCTCAGTCATTGAGAAGGGCAGCACAGCAACTGGCCTCAGATTCCTCCCACTTTAAATTTCATTCAGTGGCAACGCTGCAGTCACAGCAGGTCTTTATCTTCAGCTCAAGTGCTGTGCCAGATACCAGGACTTGATTATGAATAACTACCCTGTGTTTTATTGTGCAACCTAGTGTTAACTGTGGCGACAGCTGTGTCGCAAGCCAGTGTTTTGAGTTTTCCATGATGAAATAGATGTTAGGGAACTACAGTGATCGGGACCCAGACGGGCTGCCTCAAGTATGCTCTGTTTAGACTGTACATACTGATATTACGTATGCATTCTGTTCTAACAGCAGAGAACACTGCCATCATTGAGGGCCACTTCATGTGGCAAAATGCCTACTTTGATAAATGTATTGTATGAGAAGGTCATCGGAGAAAGCCTTATTGATGTACTGTCTATTTTGGAAGGCTTTTTATTCCATAACATCCTGAAGACGGTTTCCTTCTTTTCCCTTAGATATACAAATACCTAATGGCAAAACCATCTGGGGAAAATCACCTGGCATTGGGTAAAGAACTTGACAGTAATGCAGGCAGTGCTATTTCTTGTCAGAAAATGTCAAGGTCAGAATCCCTAAGGAAAAGCCCAAAGAGGGATAAATGTGACACCTGAGGAAAAGGGATCTTGTTGGTACTTGGAGTCCTTTAGGATCAGAAATCGGAAGTAATCCAGTAGAAGTCAGTTACCTTTGAATCTACAACTCGGTCATTTTCACACAGGATATAGCATTAGGAATGTTCAGAATCTGACTTTTGTTTTTCTTTTTGGGTCACACCATCGATGCTCAGGGGCTGCTCCTGGCTCTGAGCTCAGGCATTACTGGTGGTGCTTGGGGGACCATATGGGATGCGAAGATCGAACATGGGTCAGCCGCTTGCAAGGCAAACGCCCTACCCTCTGTGCTATTGCTCCAGCCCCAGAATCTGACTTTATGAAACGGTTCCCTGTCTCCAGTATAGCATATTCTGGAGTTATTAGAAGATGGATTATGTAGGAGTTGAAATCTTGAAATCCTTGTTTTATTCTAATTATTAGTAAGGATATCTGCCTACAGAAGATAATACTTCCAAAAGTGCTGTGTTATTTGTTTGTATTTTGTTTTGGACCACACCTAGCAATGCTAGAGGCTGTTACTGGCTCTGTGCTCCGGGATTGGGGCGGGTATCCTTCTGGTGTGTTGGAGCCAGGGATGGGACCATACCTTCAGTTTACAAAGCTCAGTGACCCAGCACATTGAGCTATCTCTCCTTACCCTTATTTTGTTTTAAATTGGCCTGCCTCAGTGTGCAGCTAAAAATCCAGTCATCCATACCTAAGGGCCTTTTGTTCCTAGGACGAGGGCCAGCAGGCAGAGTGCTTTTCATTTCTTGCTTATCCTGTATCTTTGCCCTCTGTGCTGCCTATTTTTATCTCTCATGGTGCTTAGCCTGGAACTCATTGAAACAAATTTGTTTTAAGGCATTAAAAAAAAATATATATATATATATTCTGGGGCCAGAGCGATAGCCCTGCGGATGCCGGCGGGTTCGATCCCCGGCATCCCATATGGTCCCCCGCCGCATTACCGGGAGTAATTTTTTTTTTTTTTTTTTTGTTTTTTGGGTCACACCAGCGATGCTCAGGTGTTACTCCTGGCTCTGGCTCTGCACTCAGGAATTACTCCTGGCAGTGCTCGGGGGACCATATGGGATGCCGGGATCGAACCTGGGCCAGCATGGGCCGACCGCGTGCAAGGCAAATGACCTACCCGCTGGGCTATCGGCTCCGACCCAGCCGGGAGTAATTCTTGAGTTCAGAGCCAGGAGAAACCCCTGAGCATTGCTGGGTGTGACCCAAAAGCAAAAAAAAAAAAATAATATATATATTATTTATCTTAATATATATATATATATATATATATATATATATATATTCTTTATCTTAATCTGTATGCTCCTGGAACTCATTGAAACAAATTTATTTTATGGCATTAAAAATATATGTATTCTTTATCTTAATCTGTATGCTAGGAATATAGGAATATCTGGGCAGGTTTAAGGCCTTAGCCAGCCTTCGTGAGAAGAAGAGAAAATGGGGAGGGAGAGAAGAAAGAAATGCAGTCAAAAGATGGTCAGAATAGAGGCCTCCACAGTGTTTCCCGCTGGGCGTGTGATCCGCACTGGAAGCCATCCGCTCAGGGCAGTTCACACTTTAAGTCTTGGATGTAATTAAAAAAAAAAGCATCTCCCTCCAGTGCTACTAACATTTTTTGAGAATCAGGAAGAAAACAAATCTTAACTAAATTCTATTTAAAAAAATTACTGTCAGGGTGCGTGTGTCATTGGAAGGGCCGGGCGGCCCGACGAGCGGCGATCGAGCCGGGAGCCATGGCGCGCTGACGGGAGGGGGGGGGGGGCACCGCCGCCGCCGGGTGGGGTGGGAGGGGCGGGAGCCGCCGCCACCGCCGCCTCCTGGAGTGGGCGCCCTGCGCCGGTGGACGCCGGCGGCCCGGGACGAGGCCTTCAGAGCGCCAGAGGTCTCTAGCCGATGAAGTTGCAGCCCTCCGAGGGACTGACGACCCGCGTGGGAACCGTAGGGGCTCGCGGTGCGCCCTCTCGGGTTCCCAGTGGAGGAATGCACGCAGCCGCCTCGGAGGCCCCCTGAGCCCGTGGGCGACCCCTAAACTGTGAATCCGAGAGTGGCCGAGCGGGAGGATGGCCCTGGTGGACAAGCACAAAGTCAAGCGACAGCGACTGGACAGGATTTGCGAAGGTATCCGCCCCAGATCATGAACGGGCCCTGCACCCCGGCCGCTGGTGGCACTGCTGGACGGCCGCGACTGCACCGTGGAGATGCCCATCCTCAAGGACCTGGCCACCGTGGCCTTCTGCGATGCACAGTCCACGCAGGAGATCCACGAGAAGGTGCTGAACGAGGCCGTGGGCGCCATGATGTACCACACCATCGCGCTGACCAGGGAGGACCTGGAGAAGTTCAAGGCCCTGCGGCGTCATCGTGCGCGTCGGCAGCGGCTACGACAACGTGGACATCAAGGCGGCCGGCGAGCTTGGCATCGCCGTGTGCAACATCCCGTCGGCAGCCGTGGAGGAGACGGCGGACTCCACCATCTGCCACGTCCTCAACCTGTACCGGCGCAACACGTGGCTGTACCAGGCACTGCTGCGAGGGCACGCGGGTGCAGAGCGTGGAGCAGATCCGGGAAGTGGCGTCGGGCGCGGCGCGCATCCGCTGGGAGACGCTTGGGCCTCATCGGCCGTCGCGCCGGGGCAGGCGGTCGCTGTTCGAGCCAAGGCCTTTGGATTCAGCGTCATATTTTATGACCCCTACTTGCAGGACGGGGTCGAGCGGTCTCTGGGCGTGCAGCGGCGTCTATACCCTACAGGACCTTCTATACCAGAGCGACTGCGTGTCCCTGCACTGTAATCTCAACGAGCATAACCACCACCTCATCAATGACTTCACCATCAAGCAGATGAGACAAGGGGCGTTCCTGGTGAATGTGGCCAGCGGCGGCCTGGTGGATGAGAAAGCCTTAGCCCAAACCCTCAAGGAAGGCAGGATACGAGGGGCAGCCCTCGGGCGTACGCAGTCGGAGCCTTTCAGCTTTGCTCAGGGTCCCCTGAAAGATGCGCCGAATCTCATCTGCACGCCCCACACAGCCTGGTACAGTGAGCAGGTGTCTCTGGAGATGCGGGAAGCAGCCGCCACGGATATCCTCCCGGCCATCACGGGTCGCATTCGGAAAGCTTAAGGAACTGTGTGAACAAGGAGTTCTTCGTCACGGCGGCCCCGTGGTCGGTCATAGACCAGCAGGCCATCCACCCTGAGCTCAACGGCGCTACGTACAGATACCCTCCCGGCATCGTGGGCGTGACCCGGGGGCCCCCCCCCCGCCGCCATGGAAGCCATCATCCCGCGGCATCCCAGTGACACACAGCCTCCCCACCGTGGCACACCCGTCCCCAAGCGCCGTCTCCCAACCAGCCCACGAAACACGGGGACAGTCGAGAGCACCCCAGCGAGCAATAGCAGAGTGACAAGAGACGGACGGGAACCATTCACGAACCTGGGACCAAGAGGCACGGAGGTGAACTGGAGAGGGGTCTGCCAGGCGTCAGCCCGAGCCTGACAGTGCAGTGTGGCGCAGACGCTGCCGGCCTGGGGCGTGGCCTGGGAGCCGCCACCTTCTGTTGTTGTGTGTTAAGTTTCTCATCTGTGCATCACATCCCAAGAATCCACCATCCATCCCCTCCCGTCCCGTGGGCGCCGCAGGCAGCACCTGCTCCAGAACGTTGAGCGGGAGAAGGAAAATGCTAAGAGTGGAAACACCCCCACCCCCCACCGAGACTCTGGTCCCTTGGTCCAAAGGGCCTGGCTAACCCTCCCTGTGAGGGGACAGAATCACTACAATACGGGAGCAAACTGTTGGTGTGCCGCAAGCGTCTCCACGGAACTGCGGACAGGGCGGGCGAGTTGTGAGCGCAGTTACACCCTCTGATGATGCAAAAAAAAAGTATTAAGTTTCACAAGCTGTTTGTACTCAAATATATTTTCCCAGTTTCAGATCCTCAGCTATTTTATTGAGTGGAAAGTCTTGAACTGAAAGGGTTCAAGAAGAATAATGTTGCATTTCCTTATGTCTCAGGAAACACTTTTTATGGTAACTTGTCAGATTGTCTATGAACAAACCCACTTTTTTAGACATTGATAAAGTCTTCTTTTCTTCACGTGATATTTTATACAAGAACACTTCAGGTGTGTTATTAGATGTGACTGATTTTAACAAATCCTATTAGATTTGTATCAACTAGTTACATGTTATATTCATAGTCTTTTGTGAATCATCGCCTTTTTGTTTAAAAGATGGCCTATTTTGAGCCTTTGTATAGGTACATTCCTGTTTTTGTGACAAGAAAGAACCTTTAAAACTGTCCCAAACAGAAATATAACAGCTATCAGAACTGTTTCGTTTTAGTGTGAGTTACCGTTACTGTATTTGTTTATTGTAAAGGTGGACATTTAGCGTTCAGTGCAGTTTTCAATAAAAGTAATAGTAAAACTTGAAAAAAAAATTACTGTCAAACTTTTGAGATGGTTCCAGCCAAATTTTTACCCTGCTATAATTACTTTCATTTTTCTATAATTTCCTTCTATAATTTTTAATTTCTTCTGTAATTATTTTTTACTGATTGCAGTTAGAAACTCTGATGTCTTAGTCTTTTGCTACTATGAAATGTCTTTTAATATGCCCTTGGAAAGTTGGCATTAAAACAAATATTGAATGACTCCATAGTGCATTAACTAAACTGTCATTCCAAATCTTTGTATTGGGGCTTAGGAGATAGCTTTAGGGGTCAGGTTTGCACTCCATGCACATACAAGGATCTAACTGTATCTCCCACCACGCCCCTCCCTCTGACATACACACACATAAACACACACACCCCACCTTGAGCATGTCAGGTATAATCCTGATCCTCTGAGTACCACCTAGACCCCTGAGCATCCTCTTCACCCCCCAAAACACCTCAACTTTGTAAACTTTATTATGTTACTTTTCTTCTTTTTAAAAATAGGTGACTGATATTTGTGCGTATTTACTAATTTTTTTGGAGGGTCACACCCGCGACGCTCAGAGCTTACTCCTGGCTCTTTGCTCAGGAATTACTCCTGGCGGTGCTCAGGGGACCATATGGAATGCTGGGGATTGAACCCGGTCGGCCGCATGCAAGGCTAATGCCCTCCCCACTGTGCTATGGCTCCAGCCCTGTATTTACTATTAAGTGAATGATTTTTAAGTTTAGGGTGATAATTCTGGGAAACTACTCATAAAACTGCTTTTTTTTTTTTTTTTTGGCTTTTTGGGTCACACCCGGCAATGCTCAGGGGTTACTCCTGGCTCTGCACTCAGGAATTACTCCTGGTGGTGCTCGGGGGACCATATGGGACGCCGGGATCGAACCGGGCCGGCACAGGCCTGCCGCGTGCAAGGCAAACGCCCTACCCACTGGGCTATCGCTCCAGCCCCATAAAACTGCTTTTTAGAAATGAAATTGTCTTGAGGCATGACCGGGATTTGTCAGCTGCTCTCAGACTCCCTCCCTCCCTCCTCCCTCCCTCCCTCCCTCCCTCCCTCCTCCCTCCCTCCCTCCCTCCCTCCCTCCCTCCCTCCCTCCCTCCCTCCCTCCCTCCCCTCCCTCCCTCCCTCCCTCCCTCCCTCCCTTCCTTCCTTCCTTCCTTCCTTCCTTCCTTCCTTCCTTCCTTCCTTCCTTCCTTCCTTCCTTCCCTTCCTCTCTCCCTCCCACCCCTCTCTTCCTCTTTTAGTCCCCTTCTTTGGGGCAGAGTACAGAGGATGAGGCATGTACCTTGCACACAACTGACTCGAGTTCAATCCCAGGCCTCTGAGCATCTCCAGGAGTGACCCCTGTCCACAGAGTTGGGAGTAAGTCCTGAGCATCACCAGGTGTGGCCCAAAAGACATAAGAAAATGGATCATTTTCTAATACTTGCAGTAAAATGGATCATCTTCTAATACATGTCGATGTGTTTCCTAATACATGTCGATGTGTTTCCTAATACATGTCGATGTGTTTTCTAATACATGTCGATGTGTTTCCTAATACATGTTGATGTGTTTCCTAATACATGTCGATGTGTTTCCTAATACATGTCGATGTGTTTCCTAATACATGTCGATGTGTTTTCTATGGCAGTCGTAAGTCATAAGCACCAGTCTTCCCCCACAGTGTGGGATTGAACTCAGGATTTCATTTATGTGAGTTATGCACTGTCTTTATCATTCAGCGTTTTCCTTGGCCCAGTCTTCATTCTAGTTGACAGATATAAGGAGCTACTCTGTGGGAATTAGAAATGGTGTCAGATAAGATGGAATGCCCTGAATTTTCATTGGAGCAATCTTTTTAGGGAAGAATGAACTGGTGTTTTACTTTGCCTGAATTAAGTAAATTCCAACATGCTCATGTAATTTGTCAGTTTTAATGCAGTTGATCCTGTAGATCAGACTTGAGAATTCCTTTGTGACTTGCAGTGTAATGAAATTTCACCAGTTAATTTTGTTCAAGCTAGGGAGTGGATATAGGATGAGGGTGTTCATGGAAAGTAGGATTCATTCTTTTTTTTCCTTTTTGGGTTATACCCAGTGATGTTCAGTGGCTTCTTCTGGCTCTGGAATTACTCCTGGCAGTGCTTGGGGACCATATGGGATGCCAGGGATCGAACCCGGTAGGCCACGTGCATGGAAACCTCCTCACTGCTGTGCTATGGCTCCAGCCCCAGGGATTCATGCTCTTATGAGAATTCATTTTTGCATAGGACCATGGGAAGTTTAATATGGTCTATATCATTCTTGTTACATTAGATGAATTTTCTTTCTCTCTTTTATAAATCAGGTCTGTCTCATAACAATAACAGTGGTAATTGTTGTTATCTGGACCATAGATTTATTTTTTCCAAATAAAGGTTGCTGCCAGTGGCTCTTGGGGCCTGGAACACTCCCTCCCAGCGATTCTTGCCTAACATCTCTGGCTTGACTCTTTGGTGCTTGATTACAGCAGTGCCCCGGGGTTCCCAATGCCATTTTAGCATTGCTCAGGCCACCAGCTCTCAGAGCTATCCATGTGGTGCTAGGAATCGAACTCAGGGCCTTGCACTTATCAGGCATGTACTTGGTCACTTGAGCTGTCTCCGCAGTTCCCATACAGATAAACTTTCTCACCCCACTTCCCTTTAGTCTGCTATTACTGGGAGGATTAAGGATTGCCCAGCCTCGTTTGTCATGAGCAGTTAAAACCATTTGCTGCACCTGGGTTCACAGAGCTGCCAGACACCAGTTGCAAGTACTGCAGGCTTCCACTCAGGACACACAGGTTGCCCTGGGGATTGAACTTGGAACCTCACACTTGCAAGGCAGGTCCTATAGCTACTGAGCCATCTCCCAGCCCCCATAGAGATACAGTCATTGGCCCACTTTAGTCTTTTTCATCAGTGTATCTTTGGCATCTCCTGTGGAACCTGGAAATAACAGGCACTCAGCTATTCATTGCATGCACAGCATCGGTGGTTGTTAATTGGAGAGTATTCAGCATTCATTTATTTTATAAATAATTGGAATTAGTTATTTCTTTCTCTGTTTTGGGGCCATATCTGGCGTTGCTTAGAACTTACTCCTGCTTCTATACTCAGGGATTATTCGTGATAGTGCTTTGTGAGCCCAATGCCATGGATTGAACTTGGGTTGGCTGCATGCAAGGGAATTCACTGCCTATTGTGCCATCCCTCTGGTCCCAGAATTATTTTGTGAATTAAAAAAAATTACTTTGGAGCTGGGGTGATAGTACAGCGGGTAGGACATTTGCCTGGCATGCGGTCAACCTGGGTTTGAACCTCTGCATTCCATATGGTCCCCCAAGCACCACCGTGAGTAATTCCTGAGCATTGCCCAGTGTGACCCCAAAAGCCAAAAACAAAAACAAAATAACCTTTATGGGGCTGGGGTGATAACATAGCATAGCCGTAGGGCACTTGCTTTGTAGATGGTTGACTGGGCTGATTCTCTATTCTATATATGGTCTCCTGAGCCCATTAGGAGTAATCCGAGTGCAGAGCCAGAAGCAAACCTGAACACGCACCCAAACAAACATAAAAAGTCCAGAACAAACCCCCACAAATTACCTTTATATTTTTAAGGCTCTTTAATAAAATTTCTTGAATATCTTATCAGAGCATTGGACAGAGTGATTTATATAAAATATTTTTTTGCTCTGAAATATAAATATATTTTAGAAATATCTGTAGTAACCTTAAACTGTTAGTAGAATTATTGCTGACTGCAGTTTTCTAAAGTTAATAAAACATTTTTTCTCTTTTTTGCTTTTTTTGGGTTACACCCAGCGATGCTCAGGGTTACTCCTGGCTCTGTGCTCAGGAATCACTCCTGGCACTGTGTGGGGGACCATATGGGATGCCGGGGATCGAACCCGGTCGGCTGCATGCAAGGCAAACGCCCTACCCACTGGACTATTGCTCCGGCCCCAATAAAACATTTTCATAGGTTGCTGGGGACCAACTTAGTGGGAAAATGAGGTTTTAAAAATGATTATAAGTTTAAATAAGTTATACTTTTTAAATAAATTTAAAGAAATTATTCTAAACTTCATTATAATTTAAATAAATTATTTTTAAATAAATTTAAAAGAAATTATTCTAAACTTCATTGTAATGATTTTTTTTTTTTTTTTTTTGCTTTTTGGGTCACACCTGGCAATGCTCAGGGGTTTCTCCTGGCTCTGCACTCAGGAGTTACTCCTGGCGGTGCTCTGGGGACCGTATGGGATGCCGGGGATCGAACTTGGGCCAGCATGGACCAGCCGCATGCAAGGCAAACGCCCTACCCGCTGGACTGTCTCTCCGCCCCTTGTTTTATTGTTTTGAGTGCCAGGGATTGAACCTAGGGGTCTCATCCATGTGTGATATGCTCTCTAGCACTGGGCTGTATCCTGACCCCCTAATATTTCTTGGAAGCACTTGATAAAGTATTTGGTGATGAGTTTATAAATGCATGAGTATAATCTCTTTTCATTACGTAGTTGTGTATGTGCACATTAAAACTGCATAGAAATATCCTAAATTTTCTGTTTCTGTTTAATTTAGGACTGCAAACAGAGTTAAAACACTTTTTACGGTTAAAGAACTGTTAAGAAGACAGCCATGGGGACTCCTGGTCCTGGAAGAAAAAGGACCCCTGTGAAAGATCGATTTTCTGCAGAGGATGAAGCATTGAGTAACATAGCGAGAGAGGTGAGTCTGGAAACCCGTCAGTACTGAAGAACATGATGGGAATGTCGTAAAAACAGTGGAGAGGGGCTGGACAGTAGGTTCAGAGTGCTTTCAATGAGGACTGTGCTGTCTCTCATCTCCGAAACATTGCATTAGAATAAAATAGCATGCTCTCTTTAATTATCTCTTCAGCTCACTAAAATTAACACCTTTGTGGGTTACTTGAGTTCCAGGTGCTCATCCTACTGTATGGAAATGTATGATTATTCTTCAGCATTATAACGTAGGTGATTAGCGTGCTGAAGACGGAGCTCTATTATAGAACTATTATTGAACTCTAGTTAATATATCCTAGAATATAATCATGTATGAATGTTGATGGAAACAGTGTGTGTGTGTGGGGGGGTGGCGTTTATGGATTATACCCAACAGTGGTCAGGGCTTGTTCCTGACTCTGCTCAGGGATCACTCCTGGTACTGTCTGGGTGAGCTGAGTGTGGTGCTGGGACTCGCTCTAGGCCGCCATGTGCCGGGCAAGTGCCTTACCCCCAGCTCTCTCTCTCTCTCTCTCTCTCTCTCTCTCTCTCTCTCTCTCTCTCTCTCTCCTCTCACGAAACAATTCTTATTTGGTGTCTGTTCAGATTCAGTGGGATCTTTGCTGTTTTCTGAAAATGTTGCAGTGGAATTTTTATGTTTAACTTTAAGCCAGCAACAGCTTCTTGGGAGAATTTTCAGTTTGTTCACAACAGAAGAGAGGAGAGAAAAAAAAATAGGAAAGGGGTCTCACCTACTGCACTGCTGGCAACACTTCTGTTGCATTGGAAATTTAAGATAACTCACAGCTGTGATTTCTTCCGTGGTGCCCATTTCGCTCAGACTCATCTTCAGCTACAGCTCTGACCATAAAGTAATCTGATATAGGAATTGCTTACAGCATTATTTAGTTGCATTCTTTGATGAGAATTATTCTCTCCCTCATTTCCGTTATGTTATTCTTAGTAAATAACTCAGGACTAGTACTGTTTCCTTTTGACATATTACACAGTCTTTTCATTTCCCAGTGTAGCTCATATTGATGTTTTACCTCTTATAATCTGCTCAGATTTTGAATTATAAGCCAAATTATCCTGGAGGATATTTGACTGATGTATAAAGAAAAGTTATCTGAAACAAAAAAAACTGGATAAAGAAGTTATCCCCCAAAAAAACCTGATGATGAAATTATGGTACTGCTTTAGCAAAATTAGTAGAGAGTTTTTAGATAAATCGATGAAAGATACTTAAAGTTGAAATAGTATATGTTACCTTATACACACACACACACACACACACACACCTTGTATAATTTAAGTGTTTGTATGAGTTAAGCATTTTGGAAGCCACATGATTTCAGTTGAAAATTGAAACCATTCAAACTATTTACCCACAAACTAGAGGGATTCATCTGATTTATTTATTTATTTTCTTAAATTTATTTACTTACTTAAAGATTTATTTGCTGGTTTTTGGGCCACACCTGGTGGTGTGTAGGTCTTACTCCTGGGATAGAGCATATGGGGTACTGGGGTTCAAACCCTGGTCTTGCATACAAGGCAAGGGCCCGACCTGTGATACTGTCTCTCAAGCTCCTCACTTGAATTATTGAAGAGAGAAAATGCCAGCACCATCTAGGTTCATTTAAAAATTTTTTTTTAATTTTATTTGCTTTTTGAGTCACACCCAACAATGTTCAGATGTTACTCCTGGCTCTGCACTCAGGAATTACTCCTGGCAGTGTTCAGGGGACCTTATAGGATGCCAGGGCTCGAACCCAGGTTAGCTGTGTGCAAGGCAAATCCCCTACCTGTTGTACTACCGCTTCAGCCCCTTCTTGGTTCAATTTTTTTTATTGTCACTAAATATTTCAACTCTCTCTCTCTCTCTCTCTCTCTCTCTCTCTCTCTCTCTCTCTCTCTCTCTCTCTCTCTCTCTCTCTCCCCTCTTTTTTGGTTTTGTTTATATTTATTTTCAAAAGTTGAAGATATTCTGGATCCAGCACTTGAGTACTTACCATGTGGCAATTTTTTTTAAGCATTTAAAGTGCATTAATCTGGGCTGAAGAGATAAGCGTTTGCTTTGCATGCTGCCAACTAGGATTTGATCCTGACATTCTGTATGTTCTCACGAGCATTTCCAGGGGTGATTCCTAATTCAGAGACCTGAGTATTGTCAGGTGTGGCTTCATTCCCCCCCCCCTAAAAAAGCAAAAATAAAAGTTAATTCGTTTAATTCTCATATATAATTAATTGGCTTTATTTTTAATCTTCATTTTATAGATGAAGAAAACAGTGCACAGAAAATGAATTTCTCTAAGGTGACATAGCTAGGAAGTAGCAGAACTTGGATTCAAATACATAAGAAATTCGGTTTCAAGTCTGATTATTTATTTGTTTTGTTTTTGGGCCATTGTTAGTGGTGTCAGGGTCGCGCTCAGACCTGTGCTTGGAGGCTGCCCCCAGTGGTGCTTGGATCATGTGGTGGCAGAATGGAAACCAAGCGTGCAGAGGTTAGCCTATGAGCCTCTTCTCTGCTCCAGGCCAAGCACTTAATTTTGATATTGTTTCTCAATCTTCCACTCCCCTTTCTTTTTTCTAAAAATTTTATCACTATTATTGTAGGGGTGCATTTGAAAAATTGTGGTCAGGTGCCAGAGAGATAATATGGGGCTAGGTAGGTATTTGCCTTGCATTTGGCCAACCCAGGTTTGATCATCAGCATCCCATATACCCCTAAGTACCACCAGGGGTGATTCCTGAGTTCTGACCCAGTAATAGTAACCCTTGAGCACTGCTAGGTATGAACCTTCTCCCCCTCAAAATTGTGGTAGAATGAAAACAACAGGGGAATTAACCATCTCAACGATGTGTGTGTGTGTGTGTGTGTGTGTGTGTGTGTGTGTGTGTGTGTGTTAGGGCTGGCCCACACTGGGAGCTACTCAGGCGTAATTCCTGGCGGTGCTTGGGGAACCATGTTTGATACTGGAGATTGAAGCTTCATGCAAGGAAGGCCAGCACGCCTTGCCCCTGGTACCACCATAACCATTTTAAGTGTACAGTTCTAAGGACTTAAGTACTTTCACATTGTGTTTTGCCAACATCAGCATCATCTTTCTCTAAAACTCCTTTGGTCTTATATAACTGGGTTTTGAACTGAAGTGTATAAGGACTGTTTTGTGCAGGCAGATATATGGATGGTTCTGAAATCCTGGTATGCCCTTACCAGGCTTGTTATTGGTTTCCTGGGGGAGCAGAGGCTGTCAGAGTAGCAGACATCTGATCTGGATATTTACTTTTTTTGTTTTTTGTTTTTGGGTCTCACCCAACAGTGCTCGGGCTTACCCCTGCCAGAGCGCTAAGGGATCACTGCTGGTAGGGCAGTGGCCCGAGGACCACCTGGTATTCCAGGTATCACACCTGGGTTAGCTGTTTGCAAGGCAAGCACCCTACTCGCAGTTTTATTGTTCCAGTAATTGCATGCTTACTTTTGGTCCAGGAGAAATGCAGTTGGAAAATTCACTACCTAAATTGCACAGAGCATGCCAAGTTGATGTGGTTTTTCTTTTTTTTTTTTTTTGGGGGGGTCACACCCAGTGATACTCCTGGTTCTGCACTCAGGAATTACTCCTGATGGTACTTGGGGAACCATATGGGATGCTGGGGGATTGAACCTGGGTTGACCTCATGCAAGGCAAACGCCCTACCCATTGTACTATGACTGGCTCTAGCACACCAGATTGTTGACTCTAGGCATCTAGATCACAGAATCGAAAGATAAGGGTGTAAAGACACCCTTATCTTTGGTGGGTTTGTTTTCTTTCTCTCTTTTTTGGGTCACACTAGTGACGCTCTGGGGTTACTCCTTGCTCTATACTCAAGAATCACTTCTGGCGGTGCTTGAGGTCCGTATGGGCTGCCAGGGATTGAGCCCCAGTCGATTGCCTGCAAGGCAAATGCCCCACCTTCTGTACTGTCACTCTGGCCCCCTACCTTCTGTACTGTCACTCTGGCCCCTCCCACCTTCTGTACTGTCACTCTGGCCCCCTACCTTCTGTACTGTCACTCTGCCCCCTACCTTCTGTACTGTCACTCTGGCCCCCTACCTTCTGTACTGTCACTCTGGCCCCTCCTACCTTCTGTACTGTCACTCTGGTCCCTCAAGAAATTTTTTATGGCAGCACAATTTACATGTGATCATATTGGATACACAGGCCTTCTTGTAATAATGAGATGGAAGGGAACCTTAATGGCTGTTTAATATTTGTGGCTGCTAGAACTTTTGAATCTCTTTAACAGCTTTGAGATAAAATTTGTATAACATAATTCCCCCATTCAGAGTATACAATTAAATGGTTTTGAATGTATTATACTATTAATTTTCTGTAGTTCCGATTTATACATAATCACATTTTATACTAAACAAAACTTTCATATATAGTAAAATTTTCCTTTTAAATAATTTGTAAGTCTAGTCAGGGCGTTATCACCAGTAAGTTGATATATAACTGTCTAACAGTATTTCCCGCTGGTCCCCCTCCTGAGCCCCTACTAACTGTCGGGGCGCTCCGCCGGGTCCCCGACAGTGCCGGGAAGCGAGTTCCCTTCTACCTCCGGAGCCGGGCGAGGAACGGATGAAAACTCAGGAATCCGATGCAGTTTTAAAAGGCTTTACTTATCACAGGTTCAGGCATACAAATCAGCAAAAGGAAAAACCCGATGCTTAGGATTCCAGGCTAGAACCCCAGCCACGTGTAGGCCAAGATGGCGACCACCACGTGTAAAAGCTTCCAAGGGGAATGAACGCTCACAAGGAGAAAGATCCCACAAGGAAGAAGAAGGAAGCGAGAGCGGGAACCGGCTAGTTTATATCCCTGTAACTCAGACCTTCCTCCCACTGTTATGGAAAGCAGGGAGGGTCCAATGCCCTTAGGTAATCCTTCCCTGCACCTCACCTAGGGCCTTTACTGTGCTAATGTTTTGAGCCGAAATCTGCTTAGGAATGCTTTTGTAGTGTAGAGAAGGGGGTTTCTGAGATGGCATGTCTCTGTACCTTGACCAACACCAATGCCAGTTAAATATTTCTCCAAGCCTTCACAAGTCTCCTCTACTTCATTGTAGTTTTATATTTTAGTTGCCTTTGAGTATATCAGGGAGCCATGCTTGTTTGCTTGGAAGCAAACAGCATTTCTCTCTGGTCTAATTACTTAGGTGTCCTACGTGGCCAGGCTAATATGCTGGTAAGATCTAGCTAGTCCCACGATGATTGTGATAGCATGGGAGAATATTTATACCAGCTAGTACAGCATACATGGTCGGATAAACTGCCACATTTAGACTACCCCTTATCTACAGAGTGATTTGCGGGAGGCAATCCAGAGCAGATGCAGCGGCCCTTAGGAATCCTGCAACAACTAACCTCTAAACTATTATTCTTTTTTTGCTTTTTTCGGTCATACCCGGTGATGCTTAGGGCTTACTCCTGACTTTGTGCTTAGGAATTTCTCCTGGTGATGCTCAGGGCACCATATGGGATGCTGGGGATTGAACCCGGGTCAGCTGCGTGCAAGGCAAATGCCCTACCTACTGGATTATTGCTCTGGCCCTGCTTTGTCTCTTTTAATTTGTCTGTTTGCCATATTTCATATGGGTAAGAGCATACAAAGTTGTTCTTTTGTCTTCCTACTCAGCACAGTGTCTTCAGGATTCATCCATGTTGGAGCATATGTATGATTTTATATTCTTACTTTGTGTATAAGAGGCTCTTCATATTCCTGAATCAACCAGATGAATCAACCAGATGCCATTGGGCTACATTGGCACGTGATAGGGTCCAATGGAAATGTTACTGGCGCCCGCTTGAGCAAATCGATGAATAACAGGATTCAAGTGATCAAGTGACTTTGTGTCTATCACCTTCACAGATAATCCCTACCAATACTTACTTTCTCTAATTAAAGATCAGAATCTTCCCTCTCATTTTGAATAACTTCATCCATTTTTATGTGGAAGAATGATATTCCTCCCTCCTCCCACTTACTTTTCTTCTTTTTATTTTTGCTTTGTTTTTGAGCCACACCTGTTGGTGCTCAGGGCTTACTTCTGGTGAGGTTCAGGGTACCAAATGGGATACCAGCGATTGGATTCAGATCAGCCACATGCAAGACAAGTACCCATCCCACTGTATTATCGCTCCACCCCCAGAATTAATTTACCTTCAGTTCTTCGTGATGCTCTCAGTAGTTGTACATAGAAAATTATGTAAGATTGTAAATTTTATGATGCTTGCTTATCTAATCTTCACCATTTCAGTGATACAAGAATTTGGAGCAAACATTGAAATAGCAGAATGTCATTAGTGTCAGTGTTAAAACACTGCTGATAACACTTCTCTCTGCTAAAATATTTCTGCCAGAACTTTGACATACTTTTTTTTCTTTTGGGTAAGTTATATTTATCCAGGTCAGTTTCAGTTTTCCAGATCAGTTTCCAATTGATCCAAAGTTTACAGTTTTCCATGCTTTTTTAGATTTTTTTTAGATTATGATTTAGGTCTCTTGTAATAAAAACTGTAATCTTAAACTTGCTCCCTTTTCAAAGTAATATTATGCTATCAAAAAGGTATAAACCAAAGGAAGATAGAACTGTTTCATATGAGAGGAGAAGAGTAAAAATACCTAGACATTCTTTTCTGTCTTTGCTTTTTGAGCCACACTTCTCAATGCTAGGGGCGTCTCCTGACTCAGTGCTTTGGGGTCATTCCTGGAGTTGCTCAGGGGATCAGTATGGTGCCAGGGAATGGGCTTCCTGCGTGCCTAGCCTGAGCTGCAGCCCCAGCCCATCATAGAAATCTTTAGTGGGTTTATTTCCTCCTGCTCAAGGGCCACACCCAGTGGTGCCGAGGGTGTGCCCTGAGTCTAGAGGGCACACTCTCAGCGCTCACATGGACTGGTCTTGTGCTTTACCAGTCAAGCCACCTTCCTGGCTCCTAAAACTGCTGGATTTTATCTAACACAGATCAATATTTACTTAGAAAAACAGTTCAGTTTGGTCTTCAGCTACCAAAAGTTGTAAAAAAAATGGTTAAACACAGTTACTGTACATGCTCTAATTAAAAAAATGATACCTAAGATTGTCTGCTAAAGGGAAGTTGCTAGGAAATTGAGTAATGATTTTTGTTTGTTAATTTGGAAACCATAGCAACACAATAAATATTATGTCTCTTAATTTGTCTTTCAATGTTCTCTTGGCATGAGTGTCATGGAAGGATAAACAAAATCAAACTCTATGAGCTTCAGCTACCTGAATTAGTCATTTTTCTTGAATGCTTCATGTTCTAGAATTTGTATTGCTGTAGCGGTTTAGATCATGCCTTCTTTTTTCTTACTCATGCTACTTACGGGTTTAATATGACACGTGCGTGCATTCTGGTGACTGTAGACTTGCTTTGGTTCAGTGAGTGCATCTCTTTGAGGTGACCAGGTTTAGTATGCTTCCCTTTAAAACTGCTGTGGGATCGCAGTAAAGCAAAAATTTATTTTGGTGGTAGAATTGGTGGAGACCGCCCAAGTGGAGCTCCCGAGGCTGACCCAGGGCCCCACCAGCAGTTCTCACCGGGCCTGATCTGTGTGTCAGTGCAAGACCAGAGGAAGTGATGTTGCTTGGGCCTCCAGTGCTGGGGATACCTGGGGCACCATGAAGGTGCTCGGGGCCTCCAGGGCTGTGCCCAGTGATTCTGGGGGCGCCATGTGTCACTCGAATTGAAATCCCAGTCAGGTCTAGGCTAGCATTGCTCTACTATCTTCCAGCCCCTGGGCAAAAGTTTCAAAGCTAGAGGCTCCCCCTCTTTTACAGGCATTCAAGTGTGTATTTTCATATGCCACTATTAAGATCCAAAATGCAGAAAGATTTTGACAATATCTAAGACATAAGTGAACCAATGAAACATTCTGTGGAAGAGGTCAGAAAGTCAAGGAAAACCAGGAGAGGATAGTATTACAGAAAGCCAAAAGATGAGAGAAGGAAGGAAGGGTAGCCAGTGGTTTTGGAAGTCCAGAAAGGACAAGTGAGCTAAGAAGGGAAAAAATTCATTTGGTTTTGATAGAGATCATTAGAGAGTGCCTTTCACATGAATAGTTTCAGCAAAGTGATTTGGGCACATGCTGAAGTGTAGTCATGTGAAAAGAGTGGAAAGTAGAGGAGATGACAGGAGAGCTGGCTGTTAGAAGATGAGACGGAGGGGCCAGAGCGATAGCGCAGCAGGTAGGGCGTTTGCCTTGCAGGTCGACCCGGGTTCAATTCCCCGGCATCCCACATGATCCCCGAGCACCACCAGCAGTAATTCCTGAGTGCAGAGCCAGGAGTAACCCCTGAGCGTCGCTGGGTGTGACCCAAGAAGCAAAAAATAAAAAAAGAGCCAAAGAAGACAAGCCAGAACTAAACCAAGATGGGGTATACTGGTGTACTATTAGGTTGCTTTTGGATTTTAAAGTTGGGAAAGACTTTGATAAGACCAAGCTGATGAGGGGAGAGTGAAGACAAAGAAGAGAGATGAGATTTTGGGAGCCTGGGACATTTGAGTTTACACTGTAAAGGGGATATGTTCATGTTGGAGCATTTAAAAAAGAAACATGTACACACAGACATAAGTACATACTCATTTCACTTTTTAACTCTCTTGCATTTGAATCTTAGGTTGATGGAGTCCAAATTTTTAAAAAATCGATGTCTAGATAGGGGTTGGGAGAGAATACAATGGTTAGGCAGCATTCACCTGACCCAGGTTTGATTTCTAGCCACATGGTCCCCCCAAGCACTGCTAGGTACTTTCCTGAGGGCCCCTGAGCACCGCTGACTGGAGTGGCCATGGTAACCCCCTTCCCAAACTGCAGGGGTGGTTCCGGTATCTCTGGCACTACAGGGTCTGAGCAGCTCCTATCCTCACACCGTGGCACTGCACTGCTGGCCTGATTGGACTGACAATCTCTCAGACCTCTTGGGAGGCCTCCCTCCCCAAAAACATGTATTTTATTTTTTTTACTTTTTTGGGTCACACCTGGCAATGCTCAGGGGTTACTCCTGGCTCTGCACTCAGGAATTACCCCTTGTGGTGCTCAGGGGACCATATGGGATACCGGGACTCAAACACGGGTCAGCCGTGTAAGACAAACACCCTACCCACTGTGCTATATCACTGGCCCCTATATATATATATTTTTTTTTTCTCTTTTGGGTCACACCTGGCAATGCTAAGGGGTTTCTCCTGGATCTGCACTCAGGAATCACTCCTGGTGGTGCTCTGGGGACCATATGGGATACCGGGATCGAACCCTGGCCGGCGGGCCTGCCATGTGCAAGGCAAATGCCCTACCCACTGGACTCCGGCCCCACTGGACCCACTGGACTCCGGCCCCCAAAATGTGTATTTTAAAACCTTTAAAACATTTAAAATAATACTTCCAAATACAATTGGCCTCATGAATTGTATTCCACAGTGTGAGCATTATCCAGCAGAGGAAAAGATCATAGTAAGATTGAACTCAGTTTAATTCTTATTTAGAACTCCTCTCTCTGATAGCCACAGCAAGCTAATTTTAGCCTCTTTTTGTTTTGTTTGATTTTGTTTTTGGGCCACACCCAGTGGTGTTCAGGGCTTACTCTTGGCTCTGTGCTCAGGGCTTACTCCTGGCAGGCTGTACTTAGGGGCTCAGGCTCCTTAGTATATTAAACCATAACAGTAGCAGAATTCCTATCAAAAAGCAGAAAGCAGAGGATACTTTCGGGTGTTGGGATTATGAGGTACATTACGTATTGTTGTAACTTTGGAGTATGTTTCTGGCAGATTAAACTTTTTTTTGTTCTTGGGCCATACTCCCTATTGCCCAGACCTTACTTCTGGCTGCTCGGGTGGGGGTCACTCCTGTAGTGGGTGGTGGGGTGGTGTATGCAGTTTCCAGGATCAAGTCAGGGTTTGATCAAAGTGGACCAGCCACATGCAAGAGAGTGCTTTACCTCTTGCACTGTCTCTCCAGCTTTGGGCAGGTTATTTTAACTGTGTAGGGTGGGTGAGCAGAATCGGAAGACTTTTAGGATAGCGAAAGTGAAATTAA
Organism: Cryptotis parvus; assembly: GCA_021461705.1. NCBI lineage: Eukaryota > Metazoa > Chordata > Mammalia > Eulipotyphla > Soricidae > Cryptotis > Cryptotis parvus. The sequence goes on along the minus strand of JAJIBD010001283.1, from coordinate 226,247 downwards.
AATTAGGAAGTGAAGTATTCTAGGTGAAAGTTGTTGCTAAGAGTCTTTTGGAAGAGGAGAAGGATCTGTTGGAATAGAAATTTAAGGCTAGATTCAAACATAATTTTGTTTAGAAGTAGTAGACCCTAAGACCTTGGGGTTTGAAAAAAAATGTGAGAAGCATTAATTTTTTCAAACATTGGAATATAGTGCTGCAAAAGTATATTCACTGGAGGGCAGAAGGATGTGTTTTTTTTTTTTTTTTTTAATTTGGGCGGGAGCCACACCCAGTGGTACCTAGGTCTTTTTCCTGGCTCTCTCTGTTCAGGGATCACTCCTGTAATGAGTTCCAAGGACCATATGTGGTGCTTCTGATCGAGCTAAGCTTGACTCTGTGCAAGGCAAGCACCTTAAGCCCTGTGCTAGCTCTCTGGCCCCAAGAATGTGCTTTTTATGGTTTCTAATGGGAGATCCACAGGTAGAAATGTAACTCTGGTTTTCTGTTTGCTAAATTCAATAATTCTTCTTGGCTGATAGATAGAAGTTTGTAGTAAAAGACTAAAGGCAGCAGAAAGGAAAGATTCTATAGATGAGGGGTAAAACTGTGGTCCAGATAGAAAACCAGAAAGTATTCTGTGTACCTGTTCACAGGAAAAGATGGATCTGTGCCGAACTGAAAATCCTTCCATGAGCTCAGAGTGGTACTGTGATTTGTCTAGGGCTGAGCTGTTATACTGTGGGCCTAGCGAGTGAAAAAATGTTAGGGTGTGAATATGAGCTCCGATACTTTCTGGCCAGGAGATACTGGGCAAATCACTTCTCTATACTTCACGGGATTACTGTGAATGAAAGGAAAATAAACACCCAACTCTGCTAGGTAAGTGCTTAAACAATGCTAGTTCTATTAATGTAAGGTCTCCTTTCTGGCTTTCTTGGACGCCTGTGGTTTGATCTGATTCTGAGATTATTTTGGTAATACTGTCAAAATTTATAGATACTAAGGACAAAAATAAACTTCCCTCTTGAAAGATTTAGTACAGTTCATATCCTGTCATCTTGTGATAAACATAATCATTATTTTTCACATATGTTTCTCAGAGCATAACTCTTGAATAATTATTTAGGGATTATTTAAGTGCTTAGATAAATCTGAGAGGTGATTTGTTTCATTTTTCATTTGTAGATTTATGATACTTGTTGTAGACTTTAAAAAAACTGTTTAGCCAGAATTTTCCAGATTTACTAGATTATAAGAGTCCCTTTCTCTCAATTGTATCTAATATTTTGTGTGTTGGAATTTCTTTTTTATCTAGCCAGAATTTTGAAGATTGAGAACTAATTCAGTTACCCAAAAAGTCACTATTTGAAACTATACTTTTCAGCACTGTTTATTACCAGAGTATGACCGTTGGCAGTAGCTCATTGTAGGAGCCATGCCTCGAAGTGTGGCTTTTCCCAGAAGGATGACCGGGGTCAGGCCTGATAGCAGCCGTGGTGCCTGCGCAGCGGTGCTGGGGAGCACCAGGACTGCCCCAGCAGTAAGGGTGAGCTCCAGTGGTGTTGGGGATTAAACCAGGCTTAGTACCTGCCAAGTATGTTCTCCCACTTGGGCAAACTTTCTGCTGCTTTGCCTCCTTTTTTTTTTTTTTTTTTGGTGGGAGAGGCTATTGAGGGATCACTCCTGGATGGGGCTCAGTCGACCATATTGGGTGCCGGGATTGAACCAGGGTGGGTGCATGTGGGCAGGCGCCCACCCACTGTGTTTCTGACCCCTTCGACACTTTATTGTTGTAGAACATACGCTGGCACAAAACAGAACTTTTTTTTTTTAAGTATTTTATTATACCACCATGAGATACACAATCACAAAGATACACAATTAAAAGGTTCATACCTGGGTTTTGGTCATACAGTGTTCCAGCACCCATCCCTCCACCAGTGCCCATCTCCCACCAACTACCTGGTTCCCTCCCCCTCCCCAGCCCGCCTCCATGGCAGGTTCCCCATTTCTTTCCCTTTGTCTCTCTCTCTCCCCTTCCTTCCCTCCAGACTATGGTCTACAGAACATACATTAAAGGGTTGTCATGTGTGTCCTTTTGCTTGTATTTAATGCTCAGTTCTAGGTTGGCACTAGTACCCTCGACAATTGTCAGCAAACTGTTCCATTCTCTGTCCTACCCAGCCTCTAACTCCCACACGCAAAACAGAACTTTAAGTTAGCAGTCACTCTTTCTGTGCTAGCTCCTATAAACCAGTGATCAGTTTTGTTTTCAATTGGCCTCTTCTAGGCATAGCCTGTAAATGGACTTATGCAGTATGTGACCTTTTCTCCGGGCTACCTTCACTAATGTAATGTTTTCAAAGTTCATCCCGTGGTAGCATGTATCAATAGTTCATTTTTATGACACTATTTTATTGAATCAATAATGCTGCATTTTATTTATCCATTTATCAGCTGGTGAAGACTTGGGTTGTTTTTATTTTGTGGATTTATGCTATGATCATTTATGTAAAGTTTTTATTTCTCCCAAGAAATGAAATGAACTTCCTATTGAAAAGGCATTTGTTGCGGTTTATGGTCTAAGTGTAATGTTTTGAGGAATTGTAAACTGTTTTCATTAGGGGTCATGCCATTTTCATTCCCAGCAGCAATTTCTAGGGACTTAATATTTCTGTATTTTCTGAATTAGTTATTTTTAGTTAAGTTTTTTGTTGTTAAATTTTAAATTTTAATCATGTAGGTGGATGTAGTTTCTCGGTTTACTTTTGATTTTAATTTTCATAGTGACTTATGTTGAATGCATCAGTATTTCAAAACATCATCATCAGGATCATAGTGAGAAATCGGTTCTTGTCTTCACAAGTTCCTTTTAAACCTGACTTTCCAGTTTCTAGATTTTCTTAGTAACTTTTAAGATTTCGTGGTCGTTCATTTCCTCCTTCCTCACTCCTTGCTTTCCTAGTCCTTGGAAACCAGTGTTTCACTTTCTGTTGCCATGGTATTCGACTGTTCTAGTACTCTCCAAATCATAGAGTACTTGTTCCTAATTGTCTTCATTACTCCATTTAATGTGATGTTTTCCATGTCTTCCAGAACCTCCCATGTTGTAGCATGTGTCACAATTTCCTTCCTCCTTAAGGCTGGGTAATGTCCATTATTGGTCTGTAATACATTGTATTGGGCATCTGAGTTGTTTTCAGCTTTGGGCTATTTTGAATAATGCTGTTAAGAGCATTGTTGGCATAAACATATCTATTTTGAATCTCTTTGTTTTTAAAAAAAAATGTGTTTACCCAGAAGTGAATTATTTGGGCAGATGGTCATTCTGTGTAGTTTTTTTTTTCCCTTCTCAAGCAGTGCCTGGGGACCACTCCTGTGATTCTCGGCCAACTGAGCTGGCAGCGAAATGCAAAGTCTCGAGAATGTGGCGCTGCTCTCGTGCCTCAGGGCTTACCAGGGCCACCCAGGCAGTGCTCCGGCACCTCCAGGGCAGTATCCGGGGCTGCTCGGGACCACTTCATGCCGAGGATTAACCGGGGGTCAGCCGCAGCCTGTGTAATTTCTCTGGTCCCATTTAATTTTTGAGCCAATTTTGAACTTTATTGAATCTTAGTGGCTCTCTAATGTTGTATTCCATTGATTTTACAAGTGTGAAGTAGATATTAAAAGCCAGGATTCTTGGGACTGGAGTAGATGCTTACCTTGTGCTTGGCCAAGCTGGGTTTATTCTCTGTCATATCAGACGGTCTCCCAAGCACTGCCAGGAGTGATCTCTGAGTGCAGAGCCAGGAGTAAGTCCTGAGCACTGCTTTTAATATCTACTTCACACTTGTAGAATCAATGGAATGCAACATTAGAGAGCCACTAAGATTCAATAAAGTTCAAAATTGGCTCAAAAATTAAAACAGGAGTCTTACACATGTGCACAGCTGGCTGTGTGCTGAAGCTCACACACTCTGTTGTGTCAGAGGGAGGCCCAGGGAGAGCTGCTGAGACTGTCCTTTGCGTGTGACGGTGGCACTGGAGACTGAAGTCAATGCCGTGCTCACAAGGCAGTCACTCTGCGCCAGAGCCGTCCCTCTGTGCCCACTAAACCAAATTTTTGTTTCTTTTTCTTTTCTTTTCTTTCTTTATTTTTTGGGGGGTCAGTTTGGCCACCAGGACTGTACCTGGCAATGCTGGGGCCCATGTGGTGAAGGGAATAGAATCCAGGGCCTTGAATGTCCTTGGCCCGTTCAGGTTTTTAAAAGAAGAGTATGGGGGTTTCCTTCTCCCCCTTTTCAAGATCAATTCCAGTGTAAAATCCATGTGAGAAGACAAATTACTCTGACCATGCCAGACTTCAGAGCTTGATGTTACTGGAAAATGCTTCAACTGAGGTAGTTGTTTAATTGTTCAGTTACTAAACAGTCTCTTCCTAGAAGCCCTCTGTGTGATCTTGCCAGACAAAATGATTGTTTCTCCTGCATGCTTCCTTCCTTACAAACATTGTATTCCTGCCTGTCTCAGCTAGATTGTGAACTTCTGTGGGCACAGATGTCATCTCTTGCCTGTATGTTCAGCACCTGGCATATTTGCTTACATGCAGTAGAACCTTTTCAACACTGAGTCTCTAAGTGTGGATTTGGGCAGAAATAGAAGCACCTGGGGAGAAACACCTACTGTGTTTGCAGAGGAGAGATCTGAATCAGAGTTCGGACGTGGTAGAGAACAGGCGAAACCACTATAAGAGAGAAACCAGGAGATGATTTTTTAAGTTTCATGTGGTACATAAAGCTATTTCCTGTCTCATTTCCTTGGTATTTTGGCCCATAGCCTGAAATTCTTCTGTTTATTTAGCAGACACTGAGGCATGAAAGTGTGGAGTGACAGAAACATGGAGCTGAAAGTCCCATAGTCACGGCATGGAGTATCACACTAGAAAGGGAATGGGTGAAAACATTCAGAGAGCAATATTCAGAGGGTAATATTTTAGCCCCCTTAAACGGGCGGCAGAATACTCTAAACAATGATGTTGTGAAGAGGCTCGGCTCCAGTAGAGCTCTGCGATGGAGGGAGACGGGCACACTCAGGAGACGGGACAGAAGGAAATGCACTCCGGATTTTGCTTCTCTTCCTTTTTGCTTCTCTGTGTTGTTCTGTGGAATATTTGCTTTAAACATAAGTGTCGGGGAGCTGCCGGGGTCTCCAACAATATCAGGAATCGAGTTCCCTTCTACCTCTGCTGCTGGCTGGGAATGGATGAAAACTCAGGAGTCTGGTGCAGTTCCAAAAGGCTTTTACTAAAACAAGCTCCACAGCTGCAATCCAAAATAATGCGATTCTCCAGACCTCTAGCTCTTGGTCAGAACTTAGACCATGCACTCAGGCCCAAGCCTCCCACCAAAGTGAATCCCAGTACCTCAAGTCAGTCCCCCTTTTTTTTTTTTTTTTTTTTTTTTTGCTTTTTGGGTCACACCCGGCAATGCTCAGGGGTTTCTCCTGGCTCTGCACTCAGGAATTACTCCTGGCGGTGCTCGGGGACCATATGGGACGCCAGGGATCGAACCCGGGCCGGCATGGGCGGCATGGGCAAGGCAAACGCCCTACCCGCTGGGCTATCGCCCGGCCCCAAGTCAGTCCCCTTTTATATCCAAAAGTAATCCTATCTTCAGGGAGGATCGTGTCAACAAAGATCAACAAATCAGCTTCTAGGAGTAGAAGTAGAGTGGTACCACCTTAGGGTTCAGAAGTTTTTTTTTTCTTTTTGGGTCACATCTGGCAATGCTCAGAGGTTACTCCTGATTCGATACTTAGGATTTACTCCCGGCTTAGGGGACCCATATGGGATGCCGGGATTGAACCTGGGTTGACAGTGTGCAAGGCAAACACCCTACCCTCTGTGCTATCTAAGTCAGGGTTCATGCTAATGATATCTCTCTTCTGTGTAAACAGTGATGGAAGGTGTGGCAGTTACATGAGTCATTTTGACTGGATCAGTAGCTTCTGAAATATTATTATAATCTCTACTATGATTTTTTTTTTTTTTTTTTTTTTTTTTTGCTTTTTGGGTCACACCCGGCAATGCTCAGGGGTTTCTCCTGGCTCTGCACTCAGGAATTACTCCTGGCGGTGCTCGGGGGACCATATGGGATGCCGGAGATCGAACCAAGTCCGGCACAGGCCGGCCGCGTGCAAGACAAACGCCCTACCCGTTGGGCTATCACTCCAGCCCCCATCTACTATGATTTCAATGTTATCTAGATTGGGCACAATTCCTCCTAATACCCACTGGTTCCAGTGTGGGACAGTTAGAATTTACCAGAGACTACCACCCTGGCTACGTTGAGACTATTGTTTTAGATGGAAGGAAGGATCATTCTAGTTTGCCCTCAAGTGGGAGAGCATGACCCTTTCCCACTTGGCACTCAGAATCACTTTGGTGCAAAGCAAAAACTAGACGACCTTGTGAGTACCATTTAGACTGCATGTACCATTTAGACTACAGTGTAGTCAGCACCAAGTAGACTACTCACTACTTGTGAGTACCATTTAGACTCCATGAAATTATGATGTGTTTCTCCTCATGAATATACATCCATTGAGATGTATTTCTTTATATCAGTTCCCTCTATCTCCAGTGTTTTGATATAAGAGATAATCTGGAGAAAGGGACTAGTCCCTTGCATAGTTTGTTTAGACCTAAAACAATTGTTTAGACCTGAAACTAGGGTGATACCACCCTACTTCTTCACCTAGAAGCTGATCTTTGTTGACGCTACCCTCCCTGAAGATAGGATTACTTTTGGATATATAGGGGGACTCACTTGAGGTACTGGGATCCACTTTGGTGGGAGATGTGGGCCCAAGCATGTGGTCTAAGTTCTGACCAAGAGCTAGAGGTCTGGGAAATCCCATTATCTTGGATTAGAGTAGCAGAGCTTGTTTTATTGGTAATTAGTAAAAGCCTTTTGGAACTGTGCTGGACTCCTGAATTTTCATCCATTCCCTGCTGGCTTCAGACGTAGAAGGGAACTCGATTCCTGATATTGTTGGTGACCCCAGCAGCTCCCCACTCTATTGTGACCGTGTGGTCAAGGCAGGCAGGCAGGCAGAGCAGAAGGTGCAAATTCCAGGAGTCTAGAGCTTGAGAAGGAAGCAGAGTTGACTGAGACGATTTTGGCTCGTTTATAGGCAGTAAGTATCATGTCTCCCCTTTGAAGGGAAGGCAAGGTCTCATCTTGCTCTCAGAGTTTGTTTGAGGTTCTTGCTGTGGTGTTCATAAAGCTGAATCTCTGTTACTTTGCAGGCAGAGGCAAGGCTGGCAGCAAAACGGGCTGCTCGGGCAGAAGCAAGAGATATCCGCATGAGAGAGTTGGAGCGACAACAGAAAGAGGTAATACTGGACAAGAATCCTAGTAATCTTTTCTTTCTTTTTTTTTTTGCTTTTTTGTGTCACACTCATTGAAGCTGAGGGGTTTCTTCTGACTCTGCGCTCAGGAATTACTCCTGGCAGTGCTCAGGGGACCATATGTTACAAAAATTATAATCTAGAAGATTAAAAACTATAAAGTAATAGCTATCAATACTTCATGATGAATTATAATTGGTTTTATTCTCTTTACCTTTCTATAGTTCATACATTTAATATGCTTTTGTTAGAAAAAATTTAATAGGCATAAAGAAATTGGATTATGTTTAAAGGAGAAATATGCTAAAATTGAAGAAACGCTTTTTCTATTTTCTGGTATACTTTAGGTTTGAAGTATCCCATAACAAATACTTTTATTTATTTATTTTTATTTTTTTTGCTTTTTGGGTCACACCCGATGACTCTCAGGGATTACTCCTGGCTTTGCACTCAGGAATTACTCCTGGCAGTGCTCGGGGACCATATGGGATGCCGGGATCGAACCCGGGCCGGCTAGGGCGGCGCGTGCAAAGGCAAACGCCCTACCCGCTGGGCTATCGCTCCGGCCCCAACAAATACTTTTAATGTCATATTATAAGGGGAAAAGCTTACAAGATAGTGCTAAACACATAATTTTAATATTGGCAGTGAAATTTCTGCTAATGGTGAAAGGGAAGTTTATAGAGTACATATTGTCATAGCTCAAAATAAACCCTAAACACTTTATATTGCTAAGTTTTAAAATTTTTTTTTGTCCCCCTTTTTGGGCCCCACCCAGCAATGCTCAGGGGCTCCTGGCTCTGCACTCAGGAATTACTCCTGGCAGTGCTCAGGGGACCATATGGGATGCCGGGATCGAACCCTGGTCGGCCACATGCAAGGCGAATGCCCTCCCCGCTGGACTATCGCTCTGGCCCCTAAAATTTCTTTTATAGTTTGAAATACTAAATGCAGTTCTTGGCTTGCAATGATAAAATGTCGTCGTGCATTTCATTGTTTGGTTGAAAGATAAACTTTTATACTCCTAAAATTATAGGAAATGTTATGGAGATGGTTATTAAGTTCTACTTATGGTCCTCTGAACTCTAGAGAACTATGTTTCCTTATCACTGGAAACTTTTGGTTTAGTCATTTTCTGTATTTTTAACGTTTATCTTACTTTGAGTCAGTGGTCATTGACCTTCAGGAAGCTCTTTTAGAATGCAGTACACGGCGCCTAATCAGCTGATGGGACTTTCGCTTTGTAGCACTCCCGTCACTCCTTTGAGCAGAAGTGGGGACAGATTCACAAGTGGCTGGTAGGCTAGAACTGCCTGTCCTGCATGCTGTGATCACATGCTTAAAATCATGCAGTTTTGCAGTAAAACATTGACTAATAGTTTGCGAAGTGAGAGTGTTTGGCATGTTTGAACCTAAAGGTCAGTGTTCCGTCTCTTCTTATCCCAGATATGTGCCTGAAGTCTCACCATTTTTTTTTTTTTTTTTTGTAGTTCACAGCCTCACACTAATAAATGCTCCTAGCCAAGAAAGATTTGAGTAGATGAATGTGTTTTCTTCTTCCTCATTTGTCTGTGTTTCCCCACACATTTCCCCTTTTCTTCACCTTTTTGCCTGTCCCCTCCCTCTTAATTCCTCCCTTCATTTTCATTGAAGCACCATGAGTTATAGTACCATTAGTGATAGCGTTTCAGCCTCACATCCACCACCAGAGTTGCTTTAAAAACAAACATTTTTTTCTGACGTTGGAGGAGAGGAATGTTTCTCCTTAAAACTGATACCTAAGAGCTCTCTCTCTCTCTCAGTGTCTGTCTGTCTCTGTCTCTCTGTCTCTATCTCTGTCTCTCTCTCCCCTCACCCTCTCCCTCACCCTTAAAAAGAAAAAAAAAACTGATACCTAAGTGAACAGTTTGCTGAGTTTTTTTTTTTTTTTGGCATTGACCTGGTGGTTTTAATCAAGACACTAAATGACAGTTTAAATACTAGTTTAGAAATATCTGAAGAATTGAAAAGAAATGTGAATTCATCTATTTTTTTCTGTTTTAGTGGGATTTGCTTCTTAGGAGTAGGTTTTAAAAAAAATACCCTTTGCGAGGCTGGAGCAATAGTATAGCAGGTAGGACATTTGCCTTGCACACAGCTCACCCAGGTTCAATTCCTGGCATCCCGTATGGTTCCTCAGGCACCTCCAGGAGTAATTCCTGAGTGCAGAGCTAGAAGTAACTCCTGAGTATTGCCAGGTATGACCCAAAAAGCCAAAAAGCAAATAAGAAGCCCCTCTGTGGTACGTGGAATGAAAAGAATGGCTAGAATGAAGGAAAGATGGATCATTCAGCTGCATATGTTGCTCCATCAAAGTCTCTTTAACCACGCTTCCTTGGTTGCCACTTAATAAACTTTGCCTACTTTTTTTTCAACTACCACGAATGCCCTCAGAACTTCTGTGTTTATCACCTGATAGTCAAAGAAAAGATGAAATTTTCTTGGCGGCTTTTTTAAAAATATGAATGTGAAATTAACACTTTTTCTTTAATTAAATCACTGTGCATGGGTGGGGGAATTAAAAAAATCACGTGCAATAGAGAATTACAAAGCGGTTCATGATTGGGTTTCAGTCATACAGTGTTCCAACACCCATCCCTCCACCAGGGCACATCTCCCAACACTTATGTGCCCTATTTCCCCCTCCCCCACCCCCTTTAGGCATCTGCCTTTATGGCAGACACTTTTCTTCTCTCTTTCACTTTCTCCTTTTGTGCATTGATCCTGATGAGTATTATACTGAATGAAATTAGTCAGAAGGGAAAGATTAGATAGAGAATCACTGCATTCATTTGTGGGATATAAAAAACAAATAGTATGAGACTACTCTCCATGGCCAGGCAAAACAGGCCAGGAGGACTTATCAAGGGATGAATTCTACCACAAATGTGTGGAGAGTAGAGGGTAGGTAAGATAGAGAAGGGATCAGTTTGATCCCTAATTGTTGGAAATAGTAATGCTGGACTAGAAATGGGTTTGGAAGTAGGTAGAGATATGCATGGTAGCCCATCAATGTCTTGTTTTGCAAAACACAACTTACTTGGTTTCTTAGCAATTACATATGTCTATTGCATAACAAAAATGTAAATCAGGCTAAATTCATAAAGATCATGAATTAGACATTGAATCATATCAGTGCTTATAAATAGACTGCAGAACATGTTTGATCATATGTGCCAGTGTACAAAGAAGATGACAGCCAGGGTGTTTTAGGAATTAAAGTCAAAGATAATGATTAAAATCAGGTATGAAATTGTGATGTTTCAGTTGAAGCACTGTATTTATATCTTATAGGAAGAGTTAGACATAGTACATCTCTTTATTTCACCTGTGTAATGATCATGCTGTATTGCCATGGTCTATAGAGGTGTTGGTTCATTGTGGAAAAGATAGTGTTGACTAGCTGTGGGCTCTGTTGGCAATTGACAATTCTTAGTCAATACAAATTGCTTTACCACTTTGGACTTTGGTATTGTAGAATGATAAGTTCTCTTTTATTTTCTTTTTGGGTCACACCTGGCGACACTCAGGGGTTACTCCTAGCTCTTCGCTCAGGAATTACTCCTGGCGGTGCTCGGGAGACCATATGGGATGCCAGGGATTGATCCCAGGTCGGCCGTGTGCAAGGCAAACACTCTACCTGCTGTGCTATCACTCCAGCCCCAAGAACAGTAAGTTGTTTACTGTGCCAGTTGATTAGGTTCTAGGATGGGTTATTTCCCCCACCTTGGGTGCTATTTCATTGTTTAATGCTAGAAGTTGAACACATTATAAACCACATTATGTGTTTAGAACATTTTTGTAATCAATGATTAAATATAAGACAAATGTACTTTTATTTTTTATTTATTATTATTTTTTATTTTTTGTAAGTATTTTATTATACCACTGTGAAATATACAATTACAAAGATGTTCATATTTGGGTCTTGGTCATACAGTGTTCCAGCACCCATCCCTCCACCAGTGCCCATCTCCCACCACAAATGTCCCCAGTTCCCTCCCCTCTCCCCCAGCCCGCCTCCATGGCAGGTTCTTTATTTCTTTCCCTTTCTCTCTATCTCTTTCTCTTTTCCTTCCCTTCCAGATTGCGGATTTAGAACATACATTAAAGGGTTGTCATGTATATCTTTTTGTCTGAAATACCATGCTGTTATAATTATTATAGCTTTGTAGTACAATTTGGAGTTGGGAAAGGTGATGTCTCCCATCTTCTTTTTCTCAACAATTGCGTTAGGTATCCATGAGGGTTTGTTATTCCATACAAATTTCAGGAGTGTTTGGTCAGTTCTTTGAAGAATGTCATGGGTATCCTTATAGGGATCACATTGAATCTGTACAAAGTTCTAGGGAGTATTATATTTTGCCAATGTTGATTCTCCTCATCCATGAACAGGGATTGTGTTTCCATTTCCTCCTGTCCTCTTATTTCTTGAAGCTGTGTCTTGTAGTTTTCTTTGTAAAGGTCCTTTACAAACTTGGTTAAACTAATTCCTAGGTATTTGATTTTCTGTGGTACAATTGTGAATGAAATCTTTTTTTTTTTTTTTGCCTTTTGAAGCTGGATTTTTTAAAATTTTTTTTTTATTATACCACCGTGAGACATACAATTACAAAGATGTTCACAATTGGTTCTTGGTAATACAGTATTCCAGCACCCATAGGATGGGTTATTTGATTTCATATGACTCAGGTCTTAATGCTTCGGTGCTAACAGCTGGTGTGGAAAACTTTTTTTTTTTTTTTTTTTTTGGTTTTTTGGGTCACACCCAGCAATGCTCAGGGGTTTCTCCTGGCTCTGCACTCAGGAATTACTCCTGGCGGTGCTCGGGGACCATATGGGATGCCGGGGATCGAACCCGGCCGGCATGGGCCAGCCGCGTGCAAGGCAAACGCCCTACCCGCTGGGCTATCGCCCGCCCCATGGTGTGGAAAAACTTTTTGAATAGCATTTAATTAGTAAACTGTTAAACTTTGGGAATATATGTGTCTACATATGTGTATATATGTATGTGTTGTGTTTATGTATTTTACATAAATATGCATTTATGCATAAATCTTTCTCAACTATTCAATTTTTTCTAATTATAGATAGTTTTCATATTAATACTACATTATTAGAGGCTAGTTCATTTAGTTCTTTCCTTGTTCATAGTTATTTAAAAAATTCTTTGCAGTGAGCATTAAATTATAATCCTAATATTTATAGAATAAAGGTCTTAAACTATATGTGTACCACAAACTAACATTCACAATGAACACATAGATTAAAGCCTGCTTTTAATGCTGAACTCAGTTTCTGTTGGATTATAGTTGTTTATGTTTATATTGAGCTCTTGGTCATACATAGATGCCATTCTGAAGTGGTCAGACATACCTACAGTGTCAGGATTAAGACATTTGCTGTTCTTTCACATAGCATGTAGCTAACGCACACTCACCCTTTCAAGCTCTGTGGTCCATGCCTGCCTGTAGAAAAATCACTGCTGTGCTGTTAGCTCATTGTTGGCCTGGTGGTTCTGATGGATCAGCCTCTGTTAAGTGATTGATTTTCCATCTACTTTCTCCTTTCCCAGGAAGATTCCGAAAGGGCCAGGTTTTCCCATCGATCTGGTCATCGTCGTTCTTACCTGGTTTGTAAGGAATTAAAAAAAAAACTTTTCCCTAATACTTTTCCTGATTGAGTTGATGTAGTCACTCACAAACTTTTACTGTCTTTATTTTCATCAGGGAGTTGAGGATGCGCTGAACATTCGAAGCCTTGGCAGTCACAGGGTTGGTATTTAGAGTTGTTTATAATAGCAAAGCTTAAGTGTTTGAGCTCTCCAATACCACCTAAATAATCTGAAAGTAGTCCGACATCGTACTTTGCCTTTTAAAATTACTAATTGTTGGCAAAAGTCTTTTTGAAAATGATGCTTTGTCCAAATTGTTGCTATAAATGAATCAGTTACAAAATCATGAATATATTTTCTTTTTTATGAAAGATGAAACTTTTTTTCTATGAAAAGACCTTAAATTTTGGATAATTACTGCAATAATTAAGATTGATTTTATAGAATAATATGTGCATAGTCTTAGCTCTCAGACTCTTTCCACTTTGCTATCTTAAAAATGATTATTTACTAATGAAGGAAAGCTTTGGGATTCTGGGTAGCTAGTTATAAATTTTAGTATATGGAAGAATTGAGCTACTGATATGAAACATTCCTTGATTGTCATATTTGTTGGAATTAACATGCTGCAGCATTTTGATAAACATTTGATAGTATGTGTCAGGATTTTAGCCCTTAACAATGTTATAAACTAACCATGATATTAATATTCTTAAAATATTATGCTACCTTGTGGGAATGAGTTTAGTTTGATCACTGACAATATTGTATATTTATATCCAGGTTTTTCTTAATGAATTGGTGTTTCACACTAAGATCTATGTTAATTTTCCCAAATTTGACTTTTTTTCTCATCTTTGTTATAATGTATAAAAACACAATATAATAAATTGAGAGTGTTTTGATATAATAGTTTCTGAATATGTCTGTATTCTTAAATAATCTTTTACTTTACTTATAGTTCTTATTGGTGACTGTGATCTACTGTCTTTTTAGAATAAATAATAAAATTTTTGTTAGTTGCCTAAATATTTTTGTTAATTACAAAAGTTGAGTTTTTTATGAGTATTAGTAAATTGTTACAGAAATGTAATTAGTATGATTTTATAGGCGGAAAACATTATGATAATAGATTCCTCATCCTTCTACCTATTTATCTACTCTGAAAAGAATCCTAGTTAACAGAAGTTCAAAAAGTTGGATTTTGAGGTTGTGACTTTGAAAGGGGATCTTCTTCCTCCTCTTCCTAAAAATGTTTGGCTTCTTTTCTTTGGGTTGGAGGAGTGGCATTGGGCCACACCAGGAAATACTCAGGGGTTAGTCCTGGCTCTGTACTTAGAAGTTGCTGCTGGCAGTGCTCGAACTCAGGTTCGAACCCACTTGCAAGGCAAGTGGCTACCTGCTGTCCTGTCTCTCTGACCCTTAGCCCTTTCTTTTCATTCTAGTGTTTGTAGTGTGAAATTTTATACAGCGTTATCAAACTGGTTATTTCTAAGTTTTATGTGGTTTCAGGGAAACAATTTTATATTTGTTTAACTTAGTGGCAGAAGCTCCTAAGTTTGATTTTAGGAAACAAATCTGTGGGGCTGGGGAGTGTTGGGGTAGAGAGATAGCACAGAGAGATAGGGGTAAGGCACTTTCCTTGCATTGGCTGACTCTGACTTGACCCCTGACGCACTCCCTTGGCACCCTGTATATAAATACCCCATATTCATATATGTACTAATATTTATGCAAACAAAGGAAAATAGTTAATAAGGAATTATTTGTTTTCTTTTTGCGAGTTTGATATTTTTTTTCTTTTTAAATTTCTTTGGCTTTTTTGGTGACACCTGGTGATACTCAGGGATTACTCCTGGCTATGTACTGGGAATTACTCCTGGCAGTTCGCAGGGGACCATCTGGGATGCCGGGGATCGGACCTGTGCAAGGCAAACGCCCTACCCAGTGTACTGTCACTCCTACTATCACTCCTGCCCCCACTTTCTTTTAAGGAAACATCATTAAACAAATTTAAGACATAATGATATTTTTAAAATTTTATTGTTTGTATAACTATTTGGGTAATTCTAAATATTTGGGTTTTTTTCTTTCTTTCTTTTTTTTTTTTTCTTTTCGGGTCACACCTGGCAACGCTCAGAGGCTACTCCTGGCTCTGCACTCAGGAATTACTCCTAGCGGAGCTTGGGGGGACCATATGGGATACCGAGGATCGAACCTGGATTGGCCGCATGCAAGGCAAACACCTACCCACTGGACTATTGCTCCAGCCCCTAAATATTTGTTATGTGAGGAAAAGTAAAGCTTCCAATATTTTTTTAATATTGGAAAAAATTTGTAATATATATATAGATATATAAAACAAAGAAATGTTAGGGCTAGAGAGGTTGTATAGGGGTTAAGCCTTGGCAGGGTCCAAGCTGACTGTGCTTTGATCCCCGGCATCACATATGATGCCCTAAACCAATGCCAGGAGTGATTCCCTAAGAGTCTCTAAGTGTGGCCCCCCCAGAGAAAACAACAACAACCAAAAGATAAGCTTTAGTATGTGGAGTTGAAGATTGACTTGAGGCTTGACTGCTTGGGGCTGCGCACCCACAGCACAGTCAGTGAGTAGGAAAGCTCACCGACGGCATTGGAAGCAGCCTGTGATCGTTTTCACCTTGCGGTTTTGGGTTTTGGACCACACTGGTACTGCCCAGGGGCAATTTCTGGCTTGTTGTTTAGAAATCACTCCTAAAGTTTCTTAGGGGGGCCATATCATGGCAGGGCTTGAACCCCGGCCTTCCTGCCTACATGCCCTTTGAGCTCACTTCCTAGCCCAGATTTTTATTTTCCCTTCAGTAAGATAATTGTGTAATTTTAAGTTTTCACCAGATTTTTAAAAAAATCTTTACCATCTGCATGAAATTGAATAAACAGTTCCACACAAAAAATAAGTGATCTAAAATGTTAATAAAATACTTATTGTGGTTTGCTATTTAATTTTAGGTTTTGATATTTCCCTACTATTTTAGACAATATTATGAGCCGTGTAGTTAAAAAGGCTGAACTTTTGACTTTGTATTTGTTGTAAGACCATTGGAAGAACCTGTATGGGAGGTAGATGTGTTTGTGGTTTTATTCTGCATTCTTAGAACTTTATTTCTCCTTTTGTCGTTAAGCCTTCAGGTACTGCCTTTTTGAAACTATTTGGACTGAAAATGGTGTCAGTGCCATAGACTTTCTGTATTAAGTTTAAAAAGTGAAGGTGATTCAAAAACTTTGGTAGGTTTCGGGCTTGGGAATTAAATCAGAACCCTAAGCCTAGAATGGAACAATCTGTTTCTATAAAACTACGTGCCCTATGTACACATTTAAAAAATCTTTTATTGTGTTACTACTCTTTATGTAATGAGTTCAAGGGAGCTGTAAAATGAGAAGCAAGTGTCTTGAAACAGTGGCAGGTCTACCTTGCAGCTTCTAGTGGAGGTGTTCTAACTGCTGATGGTCTGAGTTCCTGTTAATATAGCAATGTCTCTAAAGTCATTTTAATTTAAATGTGCTTGCAATTTGTCTTTTGTCATTTATTATTACACTTTTTAATTTCATTGAAGACTCCGTCAAAGGACATAACTGGGACTCATTGGAGCAGAGCCTGTACACCAAAAAAGGAAAGACAGCATGGTGTGTAGCCCAGAAAAATGTGCTGTGTTAGTTTATGCATTTAATGTTGATGCTAAGGGTTCTGAGACTTGAGAATTAGATGAATTCTAATAGAAAAGAACACTTGCTGAACTTTGTTTTCAAATGGAAACTCTGGCAAGGTTGTTACATACAACTTATTTTTTGGCTTGGAAACAGGGAGCAAGTTTGAAATGTTTTAATCTGCAGGTCTTATATTTTCAGTTCTCCCGTCTGTTGAATTGATTCCCCTTCCCTTCTTTTCCCTTTCCATACTTGGCTGTGCTCAGGGCCTGTTCTTTGCTTTGTGCTCAGAATTGATCCCTGGCAGTGCTCAGGGAACCATATGTGGTGCCAGAGATTTGAAGCAGGACTTTGCCCCCACAGCCACCTGTAAGACAATGTCTCACTCTGTCTCCTTCCGCCCCTGTCATTCATTCATCCATCCATCCATCCATCCATCCATCCATCCATCCATCCATCCATCCATCCATCCATTCATTCATTCATTCAGATTTTTGGGTCACATCTAGCAGTTCTCAGGGGTTACTCCTGGCTCTGCACTCAGGAATTACTCCTGGCGGTACTCAGGGACCATATGCGATGCCGGGATCGAACCCTGGTCTGCCGCTGCAGAGCAAACGCCCTACCCACTGTGCTATCACTCCGGCCCCCTGTTAATCAATTTAAAAACATCTTAGATACCCACTGTCACTTTTTTGTTTACCTCATTGTTTTTTGTGTGCCTCATTGCTTGGACAGCCATTGGGCTTTACAGGTTATGGATTTTCCTACCAGAGATATTTTTTATTTAAAATTTTTTTAAAAAACTTTATTTAAAAAGTGTGATTTTACAAAGTTATTTATAATACAGTTGTTTCAGGTGTTCAGTAGTCCAACACCAGTCCCACCACCAATGTGCCCTTAGTGCCACCAAAGTCCCTAGTTTCACACCACCCTCCAGGCCTGCTTCCTTAGCAGGCACTAATTAATTTATATTGCATATTACAACATAATGGTGTCGCTAAAGTCATGACCTTTTACTGAGCTGCTACTTGCAAATTGGGCCATCTTTGTTACTGCTTTCACTTGAACTTAGTGGGCTTCTCAATTTTTTGTTTTACAAAGTTGTTCATGTTAACTCGTTACATTCAGTATTCACCCACAAGCCCACCACCAGTACAACTTCCTACCACTATTATTTCCAATTTTCCCAACCCTCAATAATTTATTTTATATTGCTGCTATAGATAATTTGCTAAAAATGATCAAGAGCTGTTTTCCTTCCTTCCTTCCTTCCTTCCTTCCTTCCTTCCTTCCTTCCTTCCTTCCTTCCTTCCTTCCTTCCTTCCTTCCTTCCTTCCTTCCTTCCTTCCTTCCTTCCTTCCTTCCTTCCTTCCTCCCCTCCTCCTCCCTCCCTCCCTCCCTCCCTCCCTCCCTCCCTCCCTCCCTCCCTCCCTCCCTCCTTCCCTTCCTCCCTCTTTCTTTTTGGGTCACACCCAGCAATGCTCAGGGGTTTCTCCTGGCTCTGCACTCAGGAATTACTCCTGGCAGTGCTTGGGGGACCGAATGGGATGCCAGAGATCGAACCCAGGGCGGCACTGGCTGGCTGCGCGCAAAGACAAACGTCCAACCTGCTGGACTATTGCTCCGGCCCCAAGAGCTGTTTTCTTTGAAGAAAGTTAGTGAAGATTGTTCAGTCTCACTATTGAGCTATTAAGCCCTTGTTTAAGAAATTACCGATATGTTGTTACAGGTAGACATTGTATGTATGTATTTTGTTATTGGTTGCCTTCTCTTTACATCCTGTTAAATGTGGTATATTAGTATTGTGCACTCTATTGTGCACTATATTTTTTTTTTGCTTTTTTTTTGGGGGTCACACCTGGCAATGCTCAGGGGTTTCTCCTGGCTCTTCACTCAGGAATTACTCCTGGTGGTGCTCAGGGGACCATATGGCATGCTGGGGATCGAACCCGGGCTGGAACAGGCCTACGTGCTGGACTACCACTCCAGCCTCGTGCACTATGTTTTGGAAAAGGAAAATAGAAAAAGTCCATTTCATTTGTAAAAACTACATTTGTAAATGCACTAACAGAGAGGACACGAAGAAATAAGATGTAACTATAATCTTCCGTGATTGGGAGGAGTTTATGTGTTAGAATGTGCAACTTGAATGGTAATAAATTTTGGACATGGGCGTTTTAAAAAACAAGTTATTTCATTAATGGAAAAAAGAAAATTCATATGGAGAAAGAATCTTATTTTCAGGGAACTGGCACCCACCAGTCAGTGACATTTTACTATTGTACTTCACTTACTTAATAAATATTTTCAGGCATTTTGGAAAATTTCAGATAAACATTTTTTCACACATATATCACATTCTTTATGCTAGTCTTTTTGATTAGGAAACATAAGAAACGCATTCCTATAGTCCTTGAGGAAGGTTATCAGGGTGTGTACAAGTAGGTCCAAGGAAATTTCCCCCAGTTTGTGTTGTACTTGTGTTTTTTTAAAGTTGATTTTATTAGTCATATGCTCTTGCCTCATTGTCTACCTGTGTCTTTTCTTTGCTGTATTTCAGTTAAAGGGAAATTATGATGACAGTCATAATAGTAAAAGAAGTGAGATGTTTTGATGCAGAATGCTTAATTCTTGTATGTAAAGGTTTTTCTTGGGTCAGGTGGGTTTTGTGCTATAGCGTTCTGAAATTAAATTATATATCATTTCTGATTTAAAATTCTATATTTGAAAGAGAACATGCAGTTTAAAAATAACAGACTAGAAAAGACAAGGAACTAAATGATTCTTTAGTTCATATGATAGCCTTTGTGTCTAATAAGTTCTTTTAAAATAATGTTGATTTTTAATAACTTTGCAAATGTTACTTTTCCCCTATTTTATATTTGATTTTGGAAATGTAACTGACTTTCATGTTTTCCTCTGAAACCCAGTATGATTCTCTCAAGGATAGATCTTCAAGACTTTCATCATTAGTATGTAGCGCATGACTTTGTGTTAAATGTAGTTTCACTTTATAAAAAAATGCCTAATGATGCTAATTAGATTGTGACTAACTCTCACAGGTTTGTATGATATGGGGAAAGTGTACTGCTAACAAAGCAAGAATGATTGTTTTGTCATTGTGGCACAATTTAACACCTCAATAATTTTCTTCTCTTAGACTTAGGATCAAATACAAAAATATTTGCTTCTCTATTCAGTTTTAAACTTGTAGTAATATCTTTTTCCTAAAATTATGGCCCGCTCATCTTTTACCTCGTCATTGCTCTGGAAGCATGATTCTGGTAATGTCGGTCCCCCCTTTTGAGTCATACCCGGCAATGCTCAAGGGTTACCCTTGCTCTGTACTTAGGAATTACTCCTGGTGGTACTCAGGGGACCATATGGGTGGGATGCCGGCGATCAAACCTGGGATGGCTGTGTGCAAAGCAAATGCCCTCCCTCCTGGACTATTGTACCAGCCCCTCTAGTAGCGTTTTGTATGTGCTAATGCAGCACAGACCAAGCTGTGCCTCACGCCATGCGCCACCATCTACCTGTGCGAAGTATGTGACACAAGCACCCGGTAGTGGCGGGAGATGCTGGAAGTATTGTTTATCTCTGCTTTTTTCTTTTCCTTGATTTTTTTTTTAAAGATATGTCACTTTGACCTAGGAAGTTAAGCTATAGCATGCTTTTTTTTGGGGAATAATCCATAGATAGAATAATCCATCTAGTGATCTAGTGAGACTAAATTTCTAGGCTTATGTAGCATCTCATAAGATGTTCAAGGTATTATATTAAAGGAATGAACAGTTACATATTTAAAACTATTAGGGTGCAGGGCGGTTGGGAGGGGACCTTGAGACAGTGGTGGAAGGAAGTGGACACTGAGGTGGGGCTGTGGTACTGGAATGTTGTGTGCAGGAAACCCTGTCATTAACACTGTTGTCAATCAGGGTGCTTCAAAAACCTCTTCTTTTTATTTTCCCAAGAAGACCTTTTAAATGAGTTTATAACCATCTGTTTGGTTACTGGCTGTGCTTATGTCAGTATATTCAACTGAAGCAGACTGTTTTGTTTGCTTTTGGGGCCACCCCTGGCAGTGCTCCAGGATTACTCCTCACTCTGCATTCAGAAATTACTCCTGGTGGTTCTTGGGGGACCATATGGGATACTGCGGATCACACCCCCATGCAAGGCAAACGCCTACCCGCTGTACTGTTGCTCCAGTCCTGGAACAGACTATTGATAGGGACACATTGAGCTCGCTGCCTCACTTCCGGCAAGCAGTGCATACATGGATTGGATTTCTCACCGATTAGTTGATTTATTAGCTTGCTGTCTTTTATTCTCTCAGACACTTGGCTTTGTACGTTGGGAGGAGTTCTATCTTTAGACAGTGCTGCCTGTGTCTTCAAAGACTCTCATGTAGGTCATTGTCTAGTAATGGTTCTGCTCTGAGGAACTTACCATGCTGATGCTTCTCTTCCAGTCCAGCACATGCTATGGGTCTAAATTGGGTCTGGGGCAATGAGATGCCATATTATTTACTATCTCCACTACATTTTCATTGATCCAAAGGTAAACAGCATCACTTTAGAAGGGAATTGGTGCTAGAAACATTATGTCTAAAACTCAGCTATCAATAACTTTGTAAATCACAGTTCTTTTAATAAAATAAAAATTAAGGCCCTTTAATTTTTAAAGGAATTAAATTTTAATTTTTAAAGAAATTAAAGGGCCTTAAATGAGGTACTGAAGAAAGATTCTCAGGAACACATTGCCTGATTGCTTCTTCAGCTGACTAGTCACTGAGCTGCATGGCACAGTAAAGGGTGAGGCATGAGGTGTGTGTGAAGTGACGTGTGTCTAACTAGGGACATTAACTAGGCATGTGTGTGTGTGAGTGACGTGTGTCTAACTAGGGACGTTAACAAGGCATGTGTGTGTGTGAAGTGGACGTGTGTCTAACTAGGGACGTTAACTAGGCATGTGTGTGTGTGAAGTGGACGTGTGTCTAACTAGGGATGTTAACAAGGCATGTGTGTGTGTGAAGTGACGTGTGTCTAACTAGGGACATTAACTAGGCATGTGTGTGTGTGAAGTGACGTGTGTCTAACTAGGGACATTAACTAGGCATGTGTGTGTGTGAAGTGGACGTGTGTCTAACTAGGGACGTTAACTAGGCATGTGTGTGTGAAGTGGACGTGTGTCTAACTAGGGACATTAACTAGGCATGTGTGTGTGTGTGAGTGACGTGTGTCTAACTAGGGACGTTAACAAGGCATGTGTGTGTGTGAAGTGGACGTGTGTCTAACTAGGGACGTTAACTAGGCATGTGTGTGTGTGAAGTGGACGTGTCTAACTAGGGACGTTAACAAGGCATGTGTGTGTGAAGTGGACGTGTGGCTAACTAGGGATGTTAACTAGGCATGTGTGTGTGAAGTGGACGTGTGGCTAACTAGGGACGTTAACTAGGCATGTGTGTGTGTGAAGTGGACGTGTGGCTAACTAGGGACGTTAACTAGGCATGTGTGTGTGAAGTGGACGTGTGGCTAACTAGGGACGTTAACTAGGCATGTGTGTGCGGTGAGTCAGTAACAGGCAGGAAGCAGATCACCTGGAGACCACACTTTCTTGTATGTTCCTTTTTTGTGGGTAGTTTTAAGAAATTATTTAACATTTTTACTATATGATCATGAATTTAACTTCAGATACTTGCTTCTAGAGTTATTCTAGCAGTTACTCCCCTGGAATGAAGAAGAGATCTTCTGGTTCCCATAAGGACCCACTGGTTAGTTCTTTCTGTGTGTCTTCAAAATTCAACTGAATGCTGTTAGGCAACTGCTTTGGTGTGCTTTTCGGAATACCGAACTTGGTAATGTACCCGTCAGAACCTGGTCTGAAAGTAAATATTTTTTAATGATTTACTATCAGGTTTGTTTATGCTCACCTGTGGGACTAGAGTGAGTTGGAAAGGGGTCATAATAGTTTCACTGACAGTTTCATAGGACTGGGGAGAAAGCTCTAGCGGGCTGGAGTGCAGGCTTTGTGTGCGGCAAGAGCCTGCTTCCATCCTCAGCGCTGCCACGCAGTAAACTGAGAGTAGTTCCTGACCACCGCTGGTCATGACCCCCAGACCAAAAGCCAGCCAACACCCCCTGCCTAAAAAAGCAAATCTAAAGAGATGCTCCATAGTATTTTCATATGTGAACTCCTATGAAATATATCCCAAGAAAAGATTTGGAGGGGCCGGAGCGATAGCCCAGCGGTAGGGCGTTTGCCTTGCACGCGGCTGGCCTATGCTGGCCCGGGTTTGATCCCCGGCATCCCATATGGTCCCCCGAGCACCGCCAGGAGTAATTCCTGAGTGCAGAGCCAGGAGTAACCCCTGAGCATTGCCGGGTGTGGCCCAAAAAAAAAAAAAAAAAAAAAAAAAAAAAAAAAAAAAAAAAAAAAAAGAAAAGATTTGGAACACACTCCGTTGTGGAGTTGTCTTCTCTCCCTACTCTGTCTGATTTTTAAACAAGTACATCTATTTAATGTACACTCCTCTCTGATTCTCTGTATTTCCTGAGTAAACCAACCAAAAACTGAAAAACACTTAAATGTGGTTCTTATTTTCAAATTTGAATTACTTTAGTTGTTGTATATTAACTCACAGAAAGGCTTCATTCTCAAAGTTTGTAGTTCAGATTTTGGGAACTTGGAAAAATTTTTGTGGGGTGTGTGGTAGAAACTAAGTATACTAAGACAAAGAGCCCTGCTATTTTGCAGAAAACTCCTTAACTTATGTAAAATTGAACTACAGAACCAATAGTGCATTCTGTTCCACTTCCCTTGATAAACAGTGTGTGCGTGTACGTGTGTGTGTGCAACACGTGTCTGGAATACTCAGTTTTGGGAGTGCTAGGAACACTCTGTTAGCCTGCCACTGGAAAAGGAAATGCAGTCTAAAAGTACTTGAGGGGCCGGAGCGATAGTCCAGCGGGTAGGGCGCTTGCCTTGCATGCAGCCGATCCGGGTTTCGATCCCGGGCA
Organism: Cryptotis parvus; assembly: GCA_021461705.1. Taxonomy (NCBI): domain Eukaryota; kingdom Metazoa; phylum Chordata; class Mammalia; order Eulipotyphla; family Soricidae; genus Cryptotis; species Cryptotis parvus. Next base: position 202,512 of record JAJIBD010001283.1, on the reverse strand, counting down.
TCCCATATGGTCTCCCGAGTACCACCAGGAGTAATTCCTGAGTGCAGAGCCAGGAGCAACCCCTGAGTATCTCTGGGTGTGACCCAAAAAGAAAAAAAAATTAAAAATAAAAGTACTTGAGTTCCGGTAGGAATTCTGTTTGTTTCTCTGGAAAGAGGCTGTTGAGGAGGGAGAACCAGGAGTTCGGGAGCACCGAGTCAGAGTGCCTTGCTGAGGGTGCGGTGCCATGAGGCAGGGCCAGGAGTGGCAGGGGTGGGGGAGGAGAGGGCCGGACCCTTCTCGGTGAAGGAGCCCCTTCAGAGCCACTACCAGCATTGCTTCCTTAACCCGGAGTAAAGAAGGTGCTAGAGAAGTTGAAAGGGGACTGTTAGGGACAATCCCCCATCCCCCACTCCCAAGTAATCACAGTATATGTGATTCTTTTCGGTTTTGTTTTTTTCAGTCTATTGAATATGAACCTGCCATGGAAATTTAAAATAAAGCCACATTTACTATTTGCTTATTTTTTCTTTGGTAATTTATTGGATTATTTTGATAGTGGTATGTAGTAGTAGGAGATGTTTTGGAAAAAATGACTGTTTTAATAAATTTTGTTACATTGCCAAATGGATCATAAAAATGGTAAATACAGTTTTCCTGAAATTATCAAGAACATGTCTAAGTATGAAGTGAGAGCATATAACTTGTTGTCTTTTTTCACTTCATTTTGAATGAAAGTTTAAAAAAATTCATAGTTTATAATACTCCTGAAATCATTAGTTTATTTCCCGTTCTGCAGTGTCAGTCACTGCACCAGTGTATTGAAGATTTTGTTATTTTTAAAAAATTTATTATAGTTAAAGTAATTTTTTACGGTGATGTTGACATTTATGATCTTGGTCTTCCCAGTTACGTCTCCTGTAACTTTTGTATTTAAATTAGATGCTCTTTAATAACTTGGCTTGGGTTTCTCCCTTTTCAAACTTACTGTAGGTAAAACATAGACTTTAAATGCACTTGAGAATATTGACTGAAATTCTACTTTTTCTTAAGTATATTTAGGTTTTGAATTACATCTGGTGGTGCTCTAGGCTGTTCCTGGCTCTGAGCATTTTTGGCAGTGCTCAGTGAGATCATATGCGGTACCTGGTATCAGACCAGGGTCAGCTGCATCCACGGCAAATGTCTTAGCTCCTGTATTATTAAAGCAGCAGCAGCAGCAGCAGCAAACCTCATACTCATAATTTTTGGTTTTGTTTTGGGGCACACCTGGCAATGTTTAGGGTTTCTTCTGTCTCTGGCAGTGCTTGGGGAAACCTCTGCTGTGCCTTGGATCATACTTGGCTCAGCTGTGTGCACGGCCAGCCCCTATCCTCTGCACATCCCAAGTTTCTGTACTCAGTGATTTTAAAGAATTAGTGACGATACGGTTTCAAATCAGTTTTTAGTCCTTTTTGAGAGACTTGGAATAGTAGTTTTTACTTAATATTACACCTAAAAGTCATTGTTTTGGGGAAGAAGGGATTTGGCAATATCGGATTTTTTTCAATAGTATTTCATCTAGAAAAATGTTTGATTTTGCTTTTTCAGAGTGGACTCTACTTTGACCAGAGAAACTATAGCAGCCTTAGACATAGCAAACCCGCCTCTGCCTACTACACTCGGGTTTGTCTGATGTGTTTTTTACTTTGTGTGTTTTATTCAACTTTAACACATTTCTAATCCTTGGTTTCCATTTTGATTGGTTAGAACTAAAGCTGTGAATGTACTAGTGCATGTAACTGAATTCCTATATTCTTTGTGAGTTATCTTTAAACAGTGGAACTATTGCATTGCCATTTTGTAAATAGGTGCTGTTAAAATATGTTTAATGAAAAACTGGACGCATAGTTTTAAAGTAACCACATATGTGCCTCCTTCCAATACCTCCTCTACAGTTACCTTATGTATTCTCTACCTAGAGGTAATGCAGCAGGCAGGGCGCCTGCATGGAGCTGACCTGGAATTGATACACGGCACCCTGGGGTCCCTAAACCCTGCCATGAATGACTCCTGAGCACAGAGCCAGGAGTAAGCCCTGGGCACGATTGGGTATAGGCTCCAAATCTAACCAAAACAATTGTTACCTGTCTTTTTCTGTTTTGCTATCCATCATCCAATCTTTTGGAGGTGGATGCATTTCAGAGTAAGTTGTAGGAATCAGTTTAGATCATAAAAAATAAAATGAAAGCTTACATGTGAAAAGCTAAAATTATAAATGGGAGAAAAGACTGCAGTTATTCATTTAATATTAGAATCTCCTGGTTTAGACTCTTCTTTTGACACATCAAAAATGTCAAACACATTAGGCATATGGAACACAGTACATATAAAATAGTTCCGGTTTCAAAATGTGTACACATGGATTAGAAACTCTTACTTCCCCTGTCTGATTTGGGCTTGGTGAAAAAGAACTAAAAGAGGTTCCTTCACATGATATTAGAAATAGATTTGCCTCATTTGTGGAAGGTGTGGTGCTTTATTGTGTGAAGTTATTATGACTTGTCTGATTAAGAAAGAAATAATATGCTTTATTAGTGTGTGAGAGTTATTATGTCTTGTCTGATCAAGGTTCTTCATGTCTTGTTTGGAAATATGGGTTATCTAATCTCTGGAAAAAAGTGTGTGTCCAGTGATAACTCAGAGCCTTCTTACCTGGCTCCACTATCTAAGCTCATTGGGTGTGTATCCTGGAGCTAAGTGGCTGTGCGGCCACTGTTCGCCACACTTGCTGCTCCATGGCCCTCGTTTCCTGAGTGCTTTATTGGATTGCCATTCCATGTTCTGACTAGGGTGTTCGGAGCCCAAAAGGACAGGAACAGATGGACAGTCAGCTGTTCTGTTTTTCTTTCTCACCCTTAAAACCGTACTCAGAAAGGTTAGTGATAAAGCTTTTCTCACTGTGTGGCTGATCTACCTTTTTAGGAATCTTTCATCTGCTCTGATGGGTGAGACGGGTTCTGCTCTCTGCCTTAATTGTCCTGTTTTTGTTTCTTAGCAGTCCTCTTCCCTGTGCAGCGACCCTCTGGCAACATCTAAGACCAACAGGGTTAGTACTTTCTGAGAGCTGTGTTGCTGTCAGCGCTGCCAGCTGCACTTCTTGCCGTTAAATCGGCGCTTTCCCCATAGGTCTCCCCTACTGCAGATTCTGCTCTGCTGAGAAGTGCCAGTCTGGTTTGTATCTTCCTCTTCCAGCCTGCGCGCCTCCACTAACGCCAGTGTCATGGTGCTGACGCTGGCCTGACAGCTGTGCTTCCCAGTTGTCAGTGACACATGGCTACAATGCCATGTGTGTTGCAGAGTGTGCTGTAGGGTAGCGAAAGAAATGCATTCTCGCTGTGGCACATCCCTGCTGGCTTTCGGTCAGGTCTCGCTCAGGATTGGTTTCCTGGAGAGGAGACAGATTTGTATGAGTGCACTGTCCTAACTGCTCGCGAGAGGTGGCTGCCTGCACGGATGGCATCTCTGGGGTCCCGGTAAATCTAGCTCTCATGCAAGAGCTGACGGAAAGCAGAAGCAGCAGCTGTGTGCACTCTAAGTGTGAGTCGGTTGCTTCAAGCTCTTGCTTGTGCTGTGGCCTGTTGCAGAAAGCTAGAAACGCAGGGCTTGGGCAGATTCTTTGAGATTAGATTCATAAATGTTAGCCCTAGTCTTGGAAGACTATAATGATTATGAGAAAGCACTGCATGGATTGGTTTTGAGCTTGAATTAAGGATTTTGCATATAGATGAGTTTTAGCAGCCCCTTTAGAATCTTCCCTTGGAAGGGTTCACACACACACACACACACACACAGAGTCACACACAAACACACACACATGCAACTCGTCATATCTTTTTTTACAACTAGCACTGCAGAAAAGGTAATAAGACATTTTCCAGGTAACTGATACATAAATGGTGTTTTTTCTTTTTTGTTGTTGTTCTTTAGGCATCATTGTATGATGGTGGATTTTATAGCCCTTATGGTTCTCGAACTGTAAGTCTAACCGGGGTGGGGCCAGAGGTGAAGAGGGTTGATGTAGGAGGTGGTCACAGTCTAGTTAAAAGAGCCATTTAATCTGACATGTAATCATGCCCCAGCTTTGATTATCAGCTAGTCAATTGTGACTCACACCCTGGCTGTGAGGATGAACCTGCTGAAAATTCACCATTGAAAGTATCACAAGAGTGGCTGAGGAGAAACCTCGTTTTTGTTAACTTTGGGCGGAGGGTGGAAGTAGTGCTCCTCAGGACGTCCCCTTCCTTGTCCCAGTCTCCCACCTGAGGCTAATGGCTCTTCCCGTTGGCAGCTCCTGACTCCATAATCACTTGAATAGTTAAAAAAAAAAAAAGAAAGAAAGAAAAAGACTTGAATAGTTACTTTCACTGATAGAACCAGGGGCAGATTCCTTCCAGGGGGCAGTAATGTATTCCCAAGAGGTAAGGAATGGTGTTATAAAACTTTTCTTCTTGGAAATGTTGTAGCCGTCTGAATACAGTTACCTCGCCTCAAGAGCAAGTTCAACCCGAAGCAGCCCAGTGGTGAGCGGTCTTGACGTCTTGACTGCATGCTTTACTGAAACTTCGGGTTGTTCTGTTAATCTCTCCTCACCAGTTAGAATATTGAGTGTGTGTGTTTCACGCTCTGTGCATGGATGTTTGGTTTTCCTTCAGTACACAAACTTAAATACTAATTTGCTTTAATTAGTGGTTTCTCTATGTATGTGACTTCATAAAAAAACATACATTTTCCTTAAGTAATTCTTGAACCATTGCCATTGGAATTTTTTAAATGTATAATTAATTATAATTTGTGTGGAACGGCTTGTTTTTTCCACAGTGCTGATTCTTGGCTTGAGTTAACCACTCTGTTCTGTACATTTCTGGGCCCTGCATTGCGCCATCCCACTGGCTTTCCGGCACTTCAGTGCTGGGCCGAGGGAAGAACGTCTTGAAATGCTTTTTAATAAGTGTCACGACAGGGACAATCTGGGCAGTTCTAATCATTTTGTCTTTGGGTGGTATCAGAAAATTCATGACACATAAAATAATGCTAGCTTTAGAGAAGCCCAGAGTGAAAGTCCCTGACACTTCCCCATTACCATTCTTCATTCTCTTGTATATCCTTTCAGAAATCATTGATGTGTGTCCTTTATTTGAGCGCCCCCCCTTTGGGTCACACCTGACAATGCTCAGGGGTTACTCCTGGTTCTGCACTTAGGAATTACTCCTGGAGGGATTGGGGGACCATATGGGATGCCAGGGATAGAACCTGGGTCGGCCGCGTGCAAGGCTAATGCCCTACCCTCTGTGCTATCACTCTGGCCCTATTTGAACATTTTCTATTTCTGCATGTATAAAGGTTCATAAACATAACTCTTTAACTTGGATTTTTGTTTTGTTGTTTTGGTGACCCGGTGGTACTCAGGGGCTTTTTTTCTGGCTCTGTGCTCAAGGATCACTTCTGGCAGTGTTTGGAGGAACATGTGGGGTACTGCGGCTTGAACCCAGGTTGGCCCCTCCTCAACATGCTTCTTAAAATGTTTTTTTTTTTTTGGGTCACACCCGGCGACGCTCAGGGGGTTACTCCTGGCTCTGCACTCAGGAATTACTCCTGGCGGTGCTTGGGGGACATATGGGATGTCGGGTATTTGCCTTGCACAGGCCGGCCGTGTGCAAGGCAAACACCCTACCCGCTGGGCTATTGCTCCGGCCCTTAAAATGATTTTTTATCATATAAAATTACTTCATTCTGTTTTAAATATTTAATATATTTTAAAGACATAAACTATATTATTTTCACTGGATACTTCTTGAAGAGTTTCACATTAGCATGTACTTAATGGTAGTATAAGGTCCATTGACTATTTAGAAAATCAAACATTTGGGGGCTGGAGCGATAGCGAGTGGGTAGGGCATTTGCCTTGCACATGGCGACCCTGCACTGCCAGGTGTAATTCCTGAGTGCGGAGCCAGGAGTAACCCCTGAACATTGCTAGGTGTGACCTAAAAAAGCAAAAAAAAAAAAAAAAAAAATCATTTGAGTTAGTCAGATTTATAATATAAATTGATCATCGTGAAATTATCAGAGTGTATACATTTATATTACAATTCCTGTTGATAGATTGTTCTCCAAAAAGACCCACAAAGTATGATGATTTTAGAAATTACCTGTTATTCTCTACAGCATCAGAATTTGAGAAATTGTTAAAACAGTTTCAGTGATCATGGCAGGTTACTTTGGCAGATGGAGCAGGTGAGCTGTCTGGGCTTCTGTTATGTATATATTTAGCTCAGTTCTGATATTTCAAGTGATACTTGACAAGAATTCTATTCCTCCAATTGGCAACAACAATAACAAAATATGTATATATACATTACATAGGGATGTTTAAGAAAGTAGAGGCTTAACCATATTCAGTAAATTTAGGAGTTTTGCTTGGCAATTCCTGATCCCAGAAGCACTTTTAATGTCCCCAGTGTAATGGCTCCTTGGTGACAAAATTATGATGGTATTCTAACAGAGCATCATAAAAAATTCTATCTGTTGCCTCTGCAATTATTGCACAATCATGTGTAGAACCATGTTCTCATGTGCCGTTTGGCTACTATTTTATTTGCAAGTTGGCTTTAGAGCTACTCACTCATTTATGCCAGAATGGTTTCTTAGTGATGTCGGAATGGAGATAAGTCACAGATCCTGAAGATGAGTCCTCTACTATTGGTGAAACAGGAAGAGAACCGTAGGGTTCTGTTGGAAATATCTCTACTAGTTGCATAGGAATGAATGAATAAAGAAAAATAGTCATCATTTTACTATCCTTGCTGTGGTAGGAAATTCTGTCTTTGACATATTTTGTTTTAAGGCCCTTTATTCTCTGTCCCAAACTTAACACAATAAGTATTTATTGATCCCTTATTGGGGTCCCAAAAGAACAAAATGTTTACAAAGCATGAAGTCCTGAACTGGTTTTAGCTGTTACTTATGTCCCCTTCATTTCTCCTGTTATATAGCTTAAGTAAGGCGTAAGTAAAGCGAAATGTACTTTTTTTCTTTTTTGGGTCACATCTGGCGATGCCCAGGGATTTCTCTTGGCTCTGCATTCAGGAATTACTCCTGGCGATGCTCGGGGCACCATAGGGGATTCTGGGGATCAGCCATTTAAAAGGCAAATGACCTACCCGCTGTACAATCGCTCCGGCCCCAAAATGTACTCTCCCCCGGCACTTGGGAATTATCTCCCATTTTTTTAGTGATAGCTCATACCTTGAAAGAGCTTTTCTGTTTATGGTGTAAATGCATGCTGCCAATTAGAAAGCTCATAGAGCACTTGTTTATCAGCCAAACTTTGGTGTGTTGGTAGTTAGGTAAGACCTGTAGGGAGGCGGCGTTCTTCATGACTACTTTTAATGTCTGTAGTTCACCGATGATGATACTGCAAGCATTGCATCTTCTGGTCGTGCCAGTCGTGGGCGAAGGGAGAGTGTGGTGAGCACGGTCTGCATGCACATATGTACAACATGCTTTGATACTGCTGTAATTTCACACGATTACATGAAGTCTATGGAAAATCAATTAGTATTTGACATCTAAACTTGACATCTCAAGTTTAGATGATATGAATAGTTTGCTTTCAAAATGTGTCCCTGAGAGTACTGATGTCCTGGGAGAGAGGTAAAGTTTCACCAATCATGTTTTCCTCCACAACTTATGTTCTGATTGAATATTTGAAAGATGTTTCGTTTCTACTTTTTCTTATTGTTTTATGCAAATGACTTTACAGACTGAATTGTTTATGCAAATGTCTTTACCATGAAATATGTACTGTTCACCAAAAAAAAGTCTATTGATCAAAGTTAGTTCTGTGTAAAGCTTAGGGATTGTAGCTTGATTCTTATGTAGTGATTTTCCTACTGTACCCAGTTTTGGTTTTGGGGCCTCACCTGGAGATGCTCAGGGACTCCTTCTGGCTTGGTTCTGGGGCAGGCGTGGCGGCGGTCACTGAGAGGTGCTCAGGAACCATATCGTGGTGCCAGGGGTTGAGCCCAGGCTTCCCTCATGCAGAGCCCGTCACCAAGCCCTTTGGATGATCTCCCCAGCCCATGCTTTACTTAAGCTTTAGCAACCTTTGCAGGTTCAATCTCTGAACTTTTTTCAGAGTTGCTGATGGCAAAAGTCTTGTAGTTATGAGCTTAAACTAAGCTGTAAGGCCTGTAGAACCAGGTTGAGTATTGCTGGGAGTTGGCCCCTGTCCTCAAACCCCCCTCCCTTCCAAAATTATAGGCCTAGAATTCAGCTTGTGCAATAATTGTAGAGGCAAAAGATAGAATTTTTTAGGATGCTTTGCTGGAATACAAGTATATGATTTCAGATAAGTCTTTTGATGAAACTCAAAATTTTATAATAGCTGATGACTTTTTTGCTGGTTTTTATTTTGTGAAGCAAGATAATTTTTTAAAATTTTATTTTGTTTATTTATATTTGGCTCTTTGGGGTCATACCCGGCAATGTTTAGGGGTTACTCCTGACTCTGCGCTCAGGAATAAATCCTGGTGGTACGCCGGCGACCATATGAGTTGCTGGGGATTAAACCCGGTCAGCCACTTACGAGGTAAATTCCCTACCCACTGTATTGTCACTCCTGCCCCACGCAAAATAATTTCTATTGAATGACATTTACATAGAAAAGAAGAGAGGGATATATATTCAAGAGAGATCACAGCCTTCTCCAGAGAAGAAAAAGCAGAGAGAGAGAGAGTTCAGGGGGAGAACACAGGCTTGAAAGAGCAAGCCCTCTTTTGCTATTTTTAAGAATTAAAAAGTTACTTTGGTAAGGATGGTGTATTGCTTAGAGTTAGAATAAAAAGTCCTATTTCTTTACTGTGAGTCGTGTTGTATTAAAGATGGTAAACCAGAGCTTTCTTGGAGAAAGGGACTCCTAGGCTTCTGAGATCTGTTGCCATAAATTTAGAGATACTTTTCATTTTTCAGGTTAGTTATGTCCTTAGACAACCTAGTTGTTGCAAATGCCTAGCTGAGGGAGTAAGATCGAGCTGTGACATCTGGAAATACCTTTCCTGGAGTGGAAATGTCAGGAGCTTTAAAATGATGGTGCCTGACCATGTGGCTCTAGGGCATTCCAGAATCATGGGCCAAGCACCCCTGGGAAAGCCCCCTGCTGAAAAGCATGCAGTGAAATGCTGGTGCCTGGAGTCTGTTAGCTGCATTAATTGTGGCAGGTTTTTGTTGTTGTTGTTCGGGAATAATCGGGCCTTTTTTTTTTTTTTTTTTAAGTAGGCTTAGTATAGGCCATCTGCCCCCTTGAGGTGTTGCAGGTGTGACTGTGGTGCCCGGCTGCGCCGGCAGGTGGCAGACAGGAGACAGACTTGTCTACACCCAGGGCTCTGCTCCATGGGCCCCGGATGGTTGATGGTCTGACATAGAAAAAGACTGGGCCCCCTGGGATCAAGCCCAGAGCCACAGCAGAGCCTGGCAAGCTACCCGTGGTGTACTCGTTATGCCAAAAGCAGTAGCAATAATGGACCTCATTCCCAACGAATGGAGACGTTACTGGGGCCTGCTTGAGCAAATCGATGAACAACGGGAAGACAAGTGATACAGGCTTAATATATGTTCTAAATTATTATATAGAAAATGACTTTCAGAACTCCAAGACAGAAAAAGCCAAGGTTGTGATGCTTGCCTAGCAGTGTGTGCTTGCTTAGCTGGGACTCTGGCTTGACTCTCTGGCACCTCATATGGGCCCCTGAACACAGGCTCTACACTGAGCACTGCTGGCTGTGGTCCAAAAACAAAAGGAAAAGAAAGAAATCACAAGGCTTGAAGAGGAACAGAATTCAAGATTGGGCCAGAGAGATGAGACAGCTGGTAGGGCCTTTGCCTTTCACTTGGCCAGTCTGGATTCAATCCCAGGATCACATATGGTTCCTCCAGCACTGCCAGGAGTAATTCCTGAGCTCAGAGCCAGGAGTAACCCCTAAGAACCACCAGGGGTGACCCAAAAGCAGATAAAATAAAAATTGAGACAGCTTTGCAAAACCTACAGTTTAACTTTATATTTTAAAATGTCTGCAGTAATAAAATATTCTGTCTCAAAAATTCTGAGATAGTGGTTGTCAGTACATTACTAAGTTGATATAAATCTAATTTGTATCAGTTACTGTGAATCAAAGTACTATTGTTTGATTGAGTTATCACTTAGCAGAACTTAATACTTAGGAAGTCTTCTTTTCCTCTGTGAATGGGCTCCCAGATTCCTTTCTGGGAAGGCGAGAATTTTAAGGTCCTCCTTCCCCAAAATCGAGAAAAAGTATAGTTGATGTATGAGTAAAGTATACTCATAAACGTCTGAGTTTTAATAAATGTTTACTGAGTGCTGATTATATGCATGCCATTGTGTTAAAGTGGCAGGAATAATGTTTAGGCATTAAGTTTTGACTCACAAAATATTATAGCCTATGAGAAAAATAGAAAATAAAACAATAAGGCAAAGAGCAAAGAGATGGCCACCCTAGGGATTTTGAGAAGAAGGTGGAATGGTGGCCAGGGTGCATTTCTGTGAGGGAAGCGGCTTTTGAGCTGAGATGTGAAGAACCTGTTTGGTGAGGAGCCAGCAGCTTTCAAGAGCTAGGGGAGGAGCTTTCGTAGGCAGCGCTGGGGTCTGAGGCGGGTAAGGAACGCTGTGTGAGGGGGCGCGTGTAGTCGTTCACTTTGATCTGTAGTTCCTGATGTTGTGTAACATAAAGAGAAGAGTGTGGTGGAAATTGGTCCAAAAGGTAGTTAAAAACCCTGCAAATAAGTCTGCATTCATCCCGCTGCCTAGCTGAGTTGGTAGCTCTAATGAATTGTAGTCTTTGTCAGCTCTGGTGGGCTTTGTCTCGATAGCATCTTAGCACCCCAATGCGAGGAGTGTCAAGGCCACGGGAGACGGTGCTGGCCCCAGCCAATAGTCGGGCTCTATAATATGTAACTTGTACGAAGATAAATAAAATTTGGAGGACGTATGGTATTGTTTAGGAATTCCTCTAACTTCTATTTCACCTTTGCAATTAGATAAATACAATTTTAGGGAGATATGGTATTGTTTAGGAATTCCTTTAATTTCTGTTTTGGGATTAGGTTCATTGCTGTAGTTTCCTTTCTATTCCCTTATTTCTTATTTCATGATAGCTTTATTACAGACTTACATTTCTGCCAATATGCCAGTGTTGTGTTTTTCCTCTCTACTCTTCACCTTTAAAGCATCTCATTTTTTTCTGACTGAAAGGTGTCTGCGGCAGATTATTTCAGCCGCCGCATCGCCGGGAAGCACCGTCTCCGAGGTGGACGATGCCAGTGTCCCTGATCTGACCTGTGTGAGTGTCCTGCATGGGTGTGATGGTGTCTCAGCCTTGTGACTGACAGCTGTTTGCACATGGCAGGTCACTAACTCCTGAGTAGGGAATGCTTGGACACGCAGCACACAATCCACTTGCGTTGGAATGCATATATAGCTGTGTTGTGTTTTCAAACTCTTTCTGTGGGAATTGACTGCTTCTCAGTATGCATCTGTAAATAAGGACTTTTTCATATTTACTATATGATATCTAATAAAACTTAGAAAATCCCTTAAAGCCACTTAGTAACAGTGCTTAGAGATCTCTGATTGGTCTTAACATTTTTAAATTGTTTTGTTGAGTCTATAAAGGTCTAGGTAAGCTGTGTTGGGGAAACGGTGTACACCTGTTGGTGCTAGGGGATCTGGTGGTGCTGGGGGTCAAAGGCGAGCTTCTGAGAGACTGGTGTGATAGTGCTGTAGGTAAGGCAGTTGCCTTGCATGTTGCCGACCCAAGTTCTATCCCTGGCAACCTCAAGGGCTCCCATGAGCCCACTCGGGTTGATCCTAGAACGCAGGAGTAAGCACCCAGAACAGCTGGTGTTGCCCAGCCCCCTCCTCCTGCCCCCACCCAAACAGAGAGAGAAAGGAACCCTGAATAAGACAAAAAACCCCAGGCCTCCTGTATGGGAAGTATGTGCTCTGACTGTTTATTGTGTTATATCCCTGGCCAGAAGTTCTGGGTAGACTGTGAAGGTTTGAACAGTAAACCAAGATAGTTAATTTAATAAAGGATTTTTAAATTATGGCAGTTGGGAAGACTTGGAGTTAATGCCAAATGTTTGAATTATGGCGTTATTTTAAAGTGTTTCATAAGAAAAAGGTTAAACAGTGAAGAGATAATTATACTGAGCATGTCTCTTTTAAATATATGAAATTAAAATTAAGTAAATCTCTGAACAACCTAAATCCTAGGGAGTAATTTCAAACATGCTCTTGCATTATTCCATTTTTGGCTTTCAAACAGGGCTGTGTAACAGGCAGGACCACCTTGGTTAAGGTGAAGAATCCTGCTTCACACGAAAGTGAAAAGATGAACTCCTTATCTTTTTCTTCCAGACTACTTGCCCTTTCTTCAGTTTGTTTAGTGGTCTGGTTTTTTCACAGCTATAAATAATTTTTTGAGTGTGCATGCATGTCTTATAACCTTGATTTTTTTTTTTTTTTTTTGGGTCACACCCAGCAATGCTCAGAAGTTACTCCTGGCTCTCCACTCAGGAATTACTCTGGCGGTGCTCGGGGGATCATATGGGATGCCTGGTTCGAATCCGGTCGGCCACATGCAAGGCAAATGCCCTACCCGCTGTGCTATCGCTCCAGCCTCTAGCCTTGAATTTTATTTGAGTTGTAATGTGTAAATTAGTGTTCAGAGTCTCCTTACATTGTTTCTTGTTAATTTACTTTAATAACTACATAGAAGTAGAAAAAGGTGAGCAGTATTTTTAATACCTCCCTTGCTTTTAATTAAATATAATTGCCCCACCCCATGTGTTTTGATTTATCTGTATTAAAAACACACCCCCTGTGTTTTGATTTATATGCATAGTTAAAAATTAAAACTGCATGTATTTAAGTCAGATAGCTATATAATGTAATGGAAGCTGTGCCAATCTAGAGCGGTGATTTGCACAGCTACCTGTGCGATGCTGGGGATCGAACTGGGTCAGCTTGTGCAAGTACCCTGCCCCTGTACTATCTCTCTGACCTCATCTGTATTCACTTTCTTTCCTGGTCTCTTTGATGAATTTAGTTTTACTGTTAACAACTAGATGATTGTGAATGGAATACTCATTTTTTTTTTTCTTTTTGGGTCACACCTGGCAATGCTCAGGGGTTTCTCCTGGCTCTGCACTCAGGAATTACTCCTGGCGGTGCTCGGGGACCATATGGGATGCCGGGATCGAACCCAGGCCAGCACAGGCCGGCCGCGTGCAAGGCAAACATGATCAGGGATCACTCTTGGCAGTGTTGGGGAGCCAGATGTGGAGGTGGGGATCAAACCTGGGTTGGTGACTTGGAAGGCAAATGCCTTACTCGGCTGTCCTATGCTCCCAGCCCCAAATTGCATATTATTATTTTTACAGGTCTTTCAGCATCAGGCGGGCCCTTTGGGGTATCTTTTATGAAAGTGAGTTTGCCGCACAGCTGTATCGTGTAGTCTTGCCTCTCAGAGCACCGGCTTTGTCCAGTACCAGGTCGTACCTATTTGTCTCAGTGGAAGTCAGCACATAATGTTGCACAGTGCTGAGAAGTGAGATGTAAAGAGTCTGGCCAGGTCACTGTATCCAAAATAACTGAACTGCGGCAAGGCTGCTGTAAGCATTTTTTTTCTTTTTTTGCTGCCTTCACATTCTCTGAGGTTTGGCGCATGATCAGTTTGGAATGCGGCAACTGGGATCCATCACAAGATAAGAGAGCTATAGAATCACCTTTGCAGTGGCCTAGGTCAGTGAAGCAGCCGCCGGAATGTAAGATTCCCCCCACATTTCCTGTTATAAAAATGGGTGGATTTGGGAGGCATTGTTGTGAGAAGGGAATAATGAGACGATTTCATATAGATCGTGGAGTGTTTAGAATGTTGCTTGATTTGGTCTTTAACTCATTCGCAGAAAAGAGCTTAAAGACGCTGTAGCAAGTGAGGGAAGAGTAATTGTTTGCCGGTGTTCCTTTCACTGTGAAGGATGATCCATTCCCTTCAGGGAGTGTACTTTACTACTATACATGCAGCATGACACTTTTTAGCATTGGGGCCAGTGTTGGTAACTGTTGCCATTGTTGGTTTATTGTAAAATGATCTAAAAGTGGTTTTAAAAAAGTAAGTAAACTAAAAAGAAACTTTTTGGAGTATTGAACAAGAAGTAGAGGCATTTATTCTATTTATATTACAATGTATTACTTATAATAAAAACTGTTTACTAATAGGAAATAAACATAAACAACAACTTTTAACTGTGAGGAAGAGTGAAGAGATATGAATGGAGCCAAAAAATATTTTGTGCTTTAATAACTAACTGAGAAAGATTTTGAAATCTTTTCTCTGATTGATTTGGGAAGAATGATTTACAAATTGATTTCTGAGTATGTTTTTATTTAATTATATCCCTTATGAATTTTCCTCCCCACCCCCGTGGTAATTGATACATTGAAACATGGATGCATAATATGAACATAGGATTAATATTCACAAAACTGATATTTAGTTCCAGCTCTAATATTTAATAGTAACTTACTCTCTGGCAAAATCACTTCCTTAATGTCTCTTTCCTTAACTCTAAAGCCAGAGTTTTACATTAGACCTTTGAAGGTTATTTCCTTCTTACTTTTTTTTTTAATTTTAGATTTTGGGTTACACCTGGTGATGCTCAGGGGTTACTCTTGGCTCTGCACTTACGAAGTATTCCTAATAGTTTTGGGACCAAATGGGATACTGGGGCTAGAACTGGGTGGTGCCCATCCTAGACAAGTACTGTCTCTCCAGCCCCTGAAATGTTATTTAAATAATGTCAGCAGAAGCTGACTTAAGATAATCCAGATAATAGGACACTCAGCTGCTGTTGAAGTAAGGTAAGTGTAGAATACAGTTGGAATATGAGTCATGCAGTAAATTTCAAGTCTTTTGATTTATCAGGTGTGTCTTAGTGTTATGAAAACATAGTAAAAAAAACCTCAAAGATTTCACAAGAAATTAGTTAGTAAATATTATGAATTTGAAGGATGATAAATGCCATAATGCAAAAAAATAAAGTGGTTAATTTCCAGAACTTGGTAAGGCGAAAAGAAAAACCCAGAATGTGTTTGGGGGTGCTATTAGAATTCTTTAGAGACTTGAGGGCTAGCTTGTTCTTGAGAATAGGAAGAGAAATGTGGGTGTACACCCTTTATACTATTTGATTTTCTTTTTTTGCCCATTGCATATGCATGTATTACTTATTTTATTTTTTGCTCTTTTTTAAAACCAAGCAACTGAATCCTGCAGCTGCAGAGCAGTTTGGTGCTGTTATATTAGCGTGCTTTCGTCCAGTCTGAACTCTCCTGTCAAGTGAGCTAGTCTCAAGTACCCCACATCCTAATAATGTTTACATCATAACTTTTGGCTTTCGGTTTCATCAGACTTTCCGTGTGTGTGTGTGTGTGTGTGTGTGTGTGTGTGTGTGTGTTTTAAATTATTGACATTGTTATTAACATTTGCAATACATGTAGTTTCATGGTAGTGTGTTTTCCATAGCCATGAAAAGAAAATCTTTCTAAAATGTCTAAATCTGAAGTGTGATGGCGTATGCCCGTCTAGGATAAGAAGGAAGCTTAATGACACCTGCCCTGTTTCAACTTTTATTTCTGTTTCAGTATATTTACTTTCAAGTTTCAAACGTCAGTTGAAGTCAGAAAACTTAAGTGATTTCACTTTTTCCCTAAAAAAAATCAACACAATAAGCATTTCTCCTAATTTTTTGTCCTTTTTTTTTCTAGTTGGATGAAAAATCTGATAAACAGTATGCTGAAAATTATACACGGGTGAGTATATAAGTTTCTAAAGGAGTAAAGGCCAATTAAACCTACTCGCCACTATTGTTTCATTCTTTAAGTACCAGTGACCTGATAGAACTATTTGTTCTTTCTCCATCTATTTCCTGGCCTGTACCCCCTGAATTCCTCTGAGCTTGAATCATATGAAACAATGGAGAAGAGTCTGCATTTTATTTCCTTGAATGTCACCTCTTTTGTTTTTGTCTGATCTTTTTTTTTTTTTTTTTTTTTTTGCTTTTTGGGTCACATCCGGCAATGCTCAGGGGTTACTCCTGGCTCTGCACTCAGAATTATTCTTGGTGGTGCTCATGGGGACCATATGGGATGTGGGGGATTGAACTCTGGTTGGCCATGTTCAAGGCAAATGCCCTGCCTGCTGTACTATCGCTCTGGCCCCTTGGCTACTCTTGAATTTCATTTCTCTAGAAATTGATCCCAAGAGGTCATTAAACACCGAAAACAGAACTGTCTTTAGGGTTGTGGATGGCATAACTGAAGGGTATTTTTTCCTTTATAGGCAAATATTTATTTTGGATTAAGAGAATGCCTTTCTAGAAGTTGTCTTATATTAAAAAATCTTTGACTCTCTTCTAGAAGTATTTTTAGAAAGTCATTTTAGGGAAATGACTTACCCAGATTAGTTTTATGCTGTACCCCAAAGAGAGACACCAGATCTTCCTAACAGATGTGCAGTGGAAACCTAATATGGGAGTTTAAATATTCTAGTAGCTGCACTTACAAAGTAAATAGAATTAATTTAATTGACACCTTTTATTTAACCAAAGTGTTTCAGCTTAATAGGAAAAGTTATTACCATATTTTCTCTTGAGCATAGAAGGAGAGAGATGGCCCTGGTGGGCCTCACCGAGCATCTCTGCGGTGGTCTCTGCTACTCCCCCAGAGCCTCATTTGAAAAAAAAAACCAAAAAAACTCATTGGGGATGTGGTTTAGCAGGAGATCACATGGCTCACCCATGTGTTCCCCTAGATATCATCCCAAGGGAGGAGGCAGGGAAGGAAGGCAGGGAGGGAAAATGTGCGTATATGTGTGTATTACCTTAACTTTCTTGAGGGCCTCACCCAACAATGCTGGGGATCCTTATGGGATGCTGGGGATTGAACCTGGTGTGGCTGCGTGCAAGGCAAACACCCTACCTACTATCCTACCCCTCCAGCTCCTGTATGTCTTCATTTGGACTACCCATATTTTAATAGTAATTTCATCTCACATTTAAACTGACTGTAGAAAGAACAGTCTAAATTCATTCTTTTATAAAATGTTGGTTTGAAGTGCAAATAGCATCTCTCACTTTATCACAAAGTATTTGAAAAGGTAATGGTTCCAAAGAAGTTGTGGCAGATGCCAGGGTTGTACTGATTAGCATACCAAGCATGACGTTCTGCAGCCGTGTTAAACCGTAGTGGTCTTACCTCAGTGTGCACATGCAGCGGAGATGAAACAGCTGGGGCTGGAGCGAGCACAATGGGTAGGGGCTGGAGGCGAGCACAATGGCTAAGGTACTTACCTCGCACCAGCCAACCTGGGTTTGGGCCCTGGCAATCGCTTATCCTCATGCCTCGCCGGGAGTGACCCTGAGCACAGAGTCAGGAGTAAACCTTGAGTACAGTTAGGTGTATCCCCAAAACCAGCATTAAGAAATAAATGAAACAACTCCCACATAGGCACTTTCCTTCTTAGCTATTGTGGTCCCCAGATTCCATTGAAGTGTTGGAGAGAAAGAAGTTATGATTTCTGTGCCTGAGCCCTTGTCTGAGCCAAGTCAGATTGCCTGTCGGTCATGTTGGGTGACTTTCTTCCCCTCTGTGCTAGACCTTCCATTCCCTGCCCAGTTTTTTAGTTTCCACCTGATTTCAAAGAAACTAGACTTAAAAGTGTAATTCTTTTCCCCTCCCTCTAGCCTTCATCTCGAAATTCTGCCTCAGCAACAACTCCACTAAGTGGAAACTCATCCAGACGGGGCAGTGGGGATACCAGCAGCTTAATAGATCCAGATACTTCGTTAAGTGAATTGCGGGTAAACCATAGATTTTCGTTTGCTTTCTAAATATTTTGTCTTTGTAGTGTAATAGTTTGGTGCTGAACATTTAATGTGATTTAACATGAAAAAAGTAATTGAGTTTTTTTTAAAAAAAAAGCTTTTAATATAGCTCAAGAATGTTACCAGATTTCAGAGTCTGCATGAAAGATTATTTATTCTTTGTTTTCTTTTTTTTTTGGTTCCTTTTTGCTCTTTGGGTCACACCCGGCAATGTTCAGGGGTTACTCCTGGCTCTGTACTCAGGATTTACTCCTGGTGGTGCTCAGAGGACCATATGGGGTGCCAGGGATCAAACCCAGGTTGGCCATGTGCAAAGCAAATGCCCTACCCGCTGTGCTGTCGCTTTGGCCCCTCTTTGTTTTCTTTCCTGAAAATTTGATGACAGTGAAATGAGTTCTGTAATTCACAAATGCTGAAAGTACTTTTTATTGCATATAAAAGTAATTCAGAATTATTTGGCCATATTTTAAGTGGAAAATATATGGATGTATAAGAACAAGACTGTGGGAATTAATACTGGCTATTAGCGGTATTATTTGACTGTAAGAATATGATTGTCGCTTAATTTTCATGACAATAAAATTGTTAGAGTATTTTAAATAACAGCTAATGAGAAGCACATTTAACCCTTGAGTTGCATCTCTCTGTTTTTATTAACATTTTACATGGAAAGAGTAACTTTCAAAATATTCCGGGTGTTTGTAGTCCCGGGTATGTGTTAGGAGTAAGGGACAGCCAGTGCTGACACTGTATTCATGCATCCATTCAGCATGGTGTGAGTTGTGGCCACAGAGATTTAGGCAGTAAATTGTACATGGGCTTTGGTTGTTTTCTGTTTCATAGGGCAGACAGACATATAGATCAATGAAACGAGGTGGTGTTGGTTTTGTGTGGAGTAGCACGGACAGGCCTGTGGTGGGAACTGAGACTTCACTGGCAAAACCAAAGGCGTTTTAGAGAACTGAACTGAGGTTTGAAGAAAGAATAAAAAGAAAATTAACCAGACAACTAAAAGGGAAGACTTGTTTTTGGTTTAGGGGCTACACCTGGTTCAGGGGTGTTCCTGGGCCTGTGCATGGGGCTCACTCTTGCCTATCCTTGGGGGGATCATACAGTGCCAGGGATCTGACCCGTTCCTCCTGCCCCCCGATGGAGACATTCTCCGAGAAACCTGGGAGAGCTAGGGCGTCTGTGAGCAGTACTGGGGAGGAGGATGAGTGAGTATAGTGCCTGAGAGGATGCTGGAAAGGGGAGAAGGAGCAAGTCACAGGCGTCAGGAGTGGACGCCTACAGGCGCTACGCCTGCGGGATAGTAAATAGGGCAGTGATATTAGCGGGTTGAAAAAAATATATTCAGTGAGTGATCGACTGATTGGGATGTCCCAGCAGTGCCGAGGAGCCAGAAGCCTCTTGCACTGCTCAGCTTGGTGGCATGAATCTGTCTGTGTGGTGCTTGGACCAGTGGTTGCTGCTCAGGCTGCCATGGATTCAGGGGCTTGAACTCTTGGTACTTTGTTCACTTGGCATGTGCTGTACCCCTTGAGCCGTTTCCCAACTCTGCTTTTCTTCTAAAGGAGGGGTTGATGATCAGTCTCAGTGGCTGGCTTGAGCCAGTAAAGAATGAATTTGTAAGCGGAGGGAGCTAGCCCAGTACCTGAACGGATGTGAGGAATGTTCCGGACGTGGATGAATGGGCTTGCCTAATTCCCAGACTCTCTCCCACTAACAGAGTAGCCAGAGAGGGAAGGACAGGCGGTGGCTGAGTAACTTCTGGTTAGGGCAACAGCAGGAACATGACTTGTGACACTGGTCGTTTGGAACGTGGCTGACATTGGGAGAAAGAGGAGGCCTGGAGCGTTGGTGGAGAGGAGGAGGCAGAGAACTGATCCAGGCGGCAGTGTTGTTAAGCTCCTACTGAGCCCCAGACAGAAGTGCTGAGGGTGTGAAGTTGAGTTCGACAAGCTTTTGCTTCTAGGTGCTAGACATATGGAAACGGCCTTTCTGTTTAATGTTCGTATCCTGGTTCCTAGTAGCCCTTGATAATTTCTGCTCGATGAATCAGTGAAAGACAGACTGACCTATCAGGTGGTAATGACTAGGGCAGGAAAGGATGATAGAAATGATGTATACAATCCGCCTTTGTAATTGATTCCATCTGCTGTTGCAGGATTGTGTTTAGGGTCCTGGTGGTTACTTCCCACCTAAATCCAGTATCTAGACTACAATCTTACAGAACAGGGGGAGGTACAGAGGCAACATTTATTTTCCATTTAAAATTTGGTGTGCTTTACTTTTCTCAAAAGGATTATGGTCTTATTCCCCATTTATTTAAAGGTGGGAATAGCAAAGAGCATTAGCTATTCTAATTTAAACGGTGTCCTCAGGATAGACTGTCTCATCTGATGATGTGTTTAAAATGTTTATATTTAATTTCCCTTCCTTGACTTTCTTTCTATCCAGTTTTAGTTAGTAGCATTGTCACTGAAAGACGTCTGTTATATGCATTTGTAACGCTAGAAAAAAAATTGTTCATGAATTAAAATTTGCTGTTTATGGTGACTGCATATTCTAAATAATTATGTTAAAATTATGGAAGTGATTTATAGAACTTTTGAAATAGATGTTAAAAATTGTTAAAATTTAGTGCTCAGGATGTGACTCTGTGGTAAAGTTGCCTTCCATGAGACTCTGGCTTCAATCCCTATACAGAAAAAAAATAGTTACAGTTTATACAGTTTTTTTTTTGGGGGGGTCACACCCAGCAATGCTCAGGGGTTACTCTTGGCTCTGCACTCAGGAATTACTCCTGGTGGTGCTCAGTGGACCATATGGGATACAGGGAATCGAATCCAGGTCAGTCGCATGCAAGGCAAATGCCCTACGCTGCTATCGCTCCGGCCCCCAGATTTTATTTTTTTTTAAAGATGGGTTTATTTATTTTATTTTATTGTTACTATTCTTTTGCTTTTTTGGGTCACACCCGGCAATGCTCAATGCAGAGTCACCCTGGCTCTGCACTCAGGAATTACTCCTGGCAGTGCTTGGGGACCATATGGGATCAAACATGGGTCCCACTGCTTGCAAGGCAAATGCCCTACCTGCTGGACTATCGCTCTGGCCCCTATACAGATACTTTTATATCCAGCAGGACATCATTTGCTAATTATGTTTCCACACGAGCTAATACCAAATAACGTGTTTTGATGGACTCCAGACTTTTCCCAGCCCCACCGTCTTCCGGAGTTGTTTGTCCCCTTAAGTGATTTGGAGAGAATTTTGTTTGTATACTTTTATTTCACCTTTTGGTCTGGAATACAGAAAGAATTCACATTTTCACCTAATCCTTTGTGATTTAACTATGTTTCTACATGGTTTTATGCAATGGTTCATTCCTATGTCCTGCAGGATATCTATGAACTTAAGGACCAGATACAGGATGTAGAAGGGAGATACATGCAGGGACTGAAAGAACTGAAGGTATCAGGGCTGACGCTGCAGCCCACGCATGCTCTCTGTCCGCAGGCGTGCAGGTCACGTGGTTTCCCTGCACATAGCTTTACTAACAGCATCCGTCTTCATGTCTTCAGCATGTGCTTAACCTGGCACTCATCTGTGGCACAGGAAAGGCAAATGTTTGGTCTTTGCTTGTGTTTGAAAGTTCAGTTTTTGGAACATTGAAAATGTGTAATATACCTCACTTTTTTGTTTTTGTTTATTATTTGGGAGGGGGTACACAACCAGTGGTGCTCAGGGCTTGCTCCTGGCTCTGTGGTCAGGGGTAACTCCTGAGAGTGCGCAGGGGACCATATGCAATGCTGGGGATCGAACTGCGCAAGGCTAGCGTCTTAGCCCCTGTGTCTGGCCTTAGCTTCCATTTATAAACCACATAAATTACCTGCATTTTCTTTGTCTCCTAGTCATAAAGTGGCAAACTGGGAACACAGCTGAAAAGTATTCTAAGGATTTATTTTTAGGTTTAGGCCCATACCCAGTGATGCCGTGGGGCTACGCCAGCATGGTCTTCCTCGTTGCTCCTTGTAATCGGATGAGGTGGTACTGTTGGGGAACCTGAGTCTCTAGCATGCACACTTGCCTTTCAGCTGTCTCCTCAGTCAGGCTGCCAGTTTCAGCACATTCCATATAAGTAGACATTCTGGTTATATGTGCCTTTTGGTATCATGCCTTATTCTCTATATTTAAAAAATAGTATAAAGCCTATGTTTTAGTGTGAAATCTAATATATGATAGTATTTGTTGCATTGTTTAAAACATGCTTATATTATATTTATTATGAAGCTTAGTGTGAGTGAACTGGAAGCTTCCTCTGGCATGGGCTTGCCCCTATTTGAAATGGAAGCACACATGCCAGACTCTAAAGAAGCACCAGCAAGGCATTCAGAGGAAAGACCTAGAAACTGTCCTACAGGTCAGCACGTGGGCCTGAGGCACTCAGCTTTCATCAGCTTCCCAAGCACAAGATGGAGGGCCCAGGTAACTGCCAGAAACTCCAGGAAGGTGCTTGGGTTCCCCAGGAGTTCCCGTTAAGACTGCCCTGCAACAGCGGGCGCTGTGGGGAGGGCAAGTGTGAGGCTGGCTGTGAGAGCTTCACGAGAGCACAGTCAGCTGCCATGTGCCCCTCACTTTACCACCTCACCTTCAGGATGTCCTCTGCTTTGGAGAATTTTACAGGTTGACTTCTGGAAGGATCTTGATTCAAAGGAGGAAAATCAGTACATTCAATAAATACAGTCCTGTTAAAGTTTCCTATGTAACAATAGGGAAATGAGCCAAGTGGTTCAGGGGTCTTCCTCGTTGTTTTACTGAAAGCGTTTTTTAGCTTTTTTAAGTTATAGTCTATTATATCCTTTGAAGGAAAGGAAAAGAACAGATGAAGCTTAAAACTTTGAACAAATAAGATCACATCTTTTGAGAGGTTTGTTTTTGGCCATACTCAGCTATGCTCAGGGGCTTACTCCTGGCTCTGGGCTCAGGGATCACTCCAACCCTATGGAGTGTCAGGTGTCACACTGGGGTTGGTCATGTGAATGCCATGAATCGCTCAAACCCCTCACTTTCCTTCTTTTAAGGTAAGTTTTATTGGGAAATGAGGGCTACAGAAGAAAGTTTCACTCTCAGGAGAGAACTTGGGCTTCTCCCAAGTGCAGAAAAACAAGTACCTGTCCTAAGCACAGCTACACGACACTTCAAGATGGAGAATGCATGCTGCAGAGAAGTCACACACTTCAGGCCGAGATGCAGGTCACTTCCCCAGAATGAGGAAATGTGTCCTACACAGAAAAGCACACACCCCATACAGGGCCGGGGCCTTTGATGATCTCTGGCATCCCGTATGGTCCCCAAGCACCGCCAGGAGTAAGTTCTGAGTGCAGAACCAAGAGTAACCCCTGAGCATCTCTGGGCGTGACTCAAAAAAAAGCAAAAAATAGTGATAATGAATAAATACACTCCTATTAAAGTTTCCTATGTAACCATAGAACATGTGGGGGGGATGTGCCAATACCACTTTTCTTAATTTGTGGTTAGTATATACTTAAATTTGATTTCAGATTACATCCTTGAAGTTATTCTTTTGAGTGGAAGAAAAAGTCGTTAAGAAATGGTCTGATGAGTCAGACTGGGCTGTATCTATAGCCTGCTTTATTTATTTATTTGTTTGTTTATTTATTTATCTATCTATTTATTTATTTATTTATTTATTCATTTATTTATTTATTTATTTTGCTTTTTTGGGTCGTACCTGGCGATGCTCAGGGGTTACTCCTGGCTCTGCACTCAGGAATTACTCCTGGCGGTGCTCAGGGGACCATATGGGATGCCGGGATCGAACCCGGCCGACTTAGGCCGGCGCGTGCAAGGCAAACGCCCTACCCGCTGGGCTATCGCTCCGGCCCTATAGCCTGCTTTAAAAGGATGCCGATTGTTGCTCAGGAAAATTTTCTCAGGCCAGCAGAGTCACCTAGAGGGCGGGATTGCATATTCTGCATGCTGGAGCCCCCGTTTTCATCCCTGTCACCTCACAGTCGCCCAAGAACTGCTGGAAGCATCAGAAGTATTTCCCCAAGCACAGTAGCTGCAATGAAAAAGCTTTTTCTCAATTGTGTCTGTCTTTGGGTGCTCTTTCCACTCCACTTTCCACCAGAATTCCTAAAAGATTATTGGGCCCTACTCCCAAGTGTTTAGCTTCAGTGTCTGGTATGCGCTGAAAATGTGCATTTTGTCCAGTGTTTAGGCAAGTACCATCAAAACCCACACTTTGGGGGCCGGAGGCGATAGCCTAGTGGGTAGGGCGTTTGCCTTGCACGTGGCGGCCTGTGCTGGCCCGGGTTCAATCCCGGCATCCCATATGGTCCCCGAGCACCGCCAGGAGTAATTCCTGAGTGCAGAGCCAGGAGTAACCCCTGAGCATTGCCGGGTGTGACCCAAAAAAGCAAAAACAAAACAAAACAAAACAAAAAAAAAACACACTTTGGAAATCACAGTCTTAGAGGCATTCAAATAAAACTGGTTCCTTGTTGATACCTCTCTGTAAGATATATTAAAATACCTTAAATGACCATGACACTTTCTCTTACATTCAGATATTTGAGCAAATAGCCTGTATGTATGTATGTATGTATGTATGTATGTATGTATGTATGTATGTATGTATGTATGTATGTATGTATGTATACATGCCTGCATCCATCCATCCATCCATCCATCCATCCATCCATCCATCTATCTATCACTTGTTCACTTGACATCCCGTTATTCATCGATTTGCTCGAGCGGGTGCCAGTAACATTTCCATTTGACCCTATCATGTGCCAGTGTAGCCCAATGGCATCTGGTTGCTTCAGGAATACAAAGAGCCTCAAACCGTTCGTTCAGGGTCTTGATGAAGAGATCTGGCCATCTTGTAGGTCTGTCTGTCTGTCTGTCTATCTATCATCTATCTATCTATCTATCTATCTATCTATCTATCTATCTATCTGTCTGTCTGTCTGTCTGTCTGTCTGTCTGTCTGTCTGTCTGTCTGTCTGTCTATCTATCTATCTATCTATCATCTATCTCTCTATCTATCATCTATTTTTTTTTTTGCTTTTTTTTTAAAAAGTTTTTTGGTTTTGGTAGTGCATCTAGCAGTGCTTAGGGCTTACTCCTGGCTCTGTGCTCAGAGCTCAGTCCTGCCTGTGCTCAGGGAACCATGTGGTACCAGGAATTGAAAACAGGTCAGGCCACATGCTATCCTCTCTCCTGACCCCAATATGCCATATTTGCTGTGGGGTGAGTTATTAGGAGGACTTACTTAATGTTGCTGTCCTCTAGGGTAGATTAGAATTATTAGGAATGTTGCATTCTATTAATATATTTTCTGTATTTATACCTTTTAAGTAAATGACATTGCTCATATTCTTTATTTTTGTAAATGTTTCCTATTAACATACTTCTGGTTTGTGAAGCATTAAGTGTGTGTCTGTATGTGTGTTGACATATAAATGACGTGTCAAGAATTTGTTCACTTAAAGGGTACAATTCAGTGGTTTTCAGAATGGTCACAGTATTATATAGTAGTCATCACAACCCAGCTTTGGAATATTTTCTTTATTCTCAAAAAGGCACCCAATACTAAGTCATAATCAGTCTTTCCACACCCAGCCTTGAGTTACCACTAATCTATTTCAGTATTTTTAAATGTGCCTGTTTTGGACATTCAGATATATAAATAACAGCATGCAGTTGCCTCTTGTGATCGACCTTTTAATTAGCACAATGTTTTCAAGATTTATCTTATTGCTACATGTATTTGTGTGTAGACGATTTTTTAAATGAGAATATAATGCTCAAATACATGGATTTACCAGACTTTGTCAGATGGTGCACATTTGAGTTGTTCCCAGTTTTTGGCGTTTATGAAAAGTGCTGCTGTGGATATTGATATACGTGTTTTAGTGTAGATATCCTCTCATTTCTCTCGGGTGGATACCTAGAAACAGAATTGCTGGGTCATATGGTAATTTTGAGGGACTGTCAACATCTTGTGCGAACTGTACTGTTAGGGAGCTGCTGGGGTCCCCAACAGTATCAGGAATGAACCTCCAAGGCCACCGGGGGAACAGATGAAAACTCACGGCGCAGTTCCAAAAGGCTTTTAATAGTATACAGAAGCTCTGCCACCGCAGTCCAATATAATGAAAGACCTCTAGCTCTGGTCAGAACTTAGACCATACAAGAGAGCCCAAGTCTCCCACCAAAGAGAGAGAGATCTCACCCGAGAGGAGTTCTACCCAAAAGAAGGGGAAAAGGAAAAGAGGGGCGAGTGCCTCAAGTCAGTCCCCTTATATACACCAAAGTAATCCTATCTGTGGACAGGGAGGGTCCTGTCCACAAAGAACCCTAAACACAGTGTAGAAGGATGGTGCCACACCCTATTACAGGTATAAACAAAGGATTACACCAAGGACTAATCCCTTCTTCTGAGATTATCTCTTATGTAAAACACTGGAGAGAGAGGGGGACTGATATAAAGTAATACATCTTAATTTCATGGACTTCATGTAATCTAGATGGTACCCACAAGGTCCTTCTTTTTTTATTTTTTTTTTGGGTTACACCCGGTGATGCTCAGGGGTTACTCTTGGCTATGCACTCAGGAATTACTCCTGGCGGTGCTCAGGAGACCATATGGGATGCCGGGGATCGAACCTGGGCCGGCACAGGCCTGTCGGTGCAAGGCAAACACCCTACCTTCTGGGCCTGGGCTCAGGTCCCAAGGTCCTTCTTATTTATTATCTGCACCAGGGTTATTCTGAGTATCTTGTTCTCATACTGAAAGGGTCACACTCGCCTGCGTGAGGGCAAACTAGTATGATCCTTCCTATAATCTTAAAGATAGTCTCAACATAGCCAGGGTGATATTCTAACTATCCCACGCTGGGTGCAGTGGGTATAAAGAGAAGCTATGCCCAATCTAGAAAACATAGAAGTCTTTTTTTTTTAATTAAACATTTTATTATACTACCGTGAGATATACAATTACAACATTGTTCATGTTTGGAGTTTTCGGTCACATAGTGTTCCAGCACCCGCCCTCCACCAGTGCCCATTTCCCACCACTAATGTCCCCAGCTCCCTCCCCACTCCCATAGCCTTCCTAAATGGCAGGTTCTTTATCTCTTTTTTTCTTCCTCTCTCTCCCTTCCTTCTTCTACACATTGTGGGTTGCACTACATACACTTGGAAGCCATCCTGTGCATTTTTTTGGCCTGTATTTAATGCTCAGTTCTATGTTGGTATCAGCCCTTTTGACATTTATTCGCACATGTTCCCTTCTCTGTCTTACCTAACCTCTGACTCCCTCACGTTTGCCGTAATTTCCACTTTTGGTAAGACCACCTGATATATTTATATCATGCAAATAAATGCAGTCATTCTATGTCTCTCTCTTTCCTTCTTACTAATTTCACTCAACATGATCCTTTCCATGTCCCTCCATTTATAGGCAAATTTCATAACTTCATTTTTTCCTAAGAGCTGCATAGTATTCCATTGTGTAGATGTACCACGGTTTCTTTATCCAGTCATCAGTTCTTGGGCATACTGGTTGTTTCCAGGTTCTGGCTATTGTGAATAGTGCTGCTATGAAAATAAAGTGCGGATTGTGTGTCTGCTGGGTGTTTTTGGCTTTCCAGGGTATATTCCCAGGAGTGGTATGACTGGGTCAGAAGGGGAGCTCAATTTCTAGTCTTTGGAGGAATGTCCATATTGTTTTCAAGAAAGGTTGTACAAGATAATATGAAGCGGCTGGGAAGGCTGGAACTTGGCTTGCCCCGGGCCCAGCTGAAGAGGGGATCCCCAGGAGGGCAGGCGGGTTTTGGGAGTGGGCCCGTCACCTCTGGGGATCCCGAAGCAGCCGGATGAGACTCGCCCATCACACTAGCCACCATTTTCCCCTGTCCGGACGCTGGGAAACTGCCTCACGACCAGATCAACAGAGCAAAACCAGTTCGAGCCCAGGTAGGCGGCTCCCAGAAGCGGAAATCACTGGGAATTCGTCAGATGGAGTCAGGGTTCGGCCATTCCCCTCTCCATTTTGTCGAGCCTGGTGGCCCCGCCCAGGAGCTGCCCGGGGTCCATCGGCCATAACATGAAGCGGCTGGGAAGGCTGGAACTCGGCTTGCCCCAGGCCCAGCTGAAGAGGGGATCCCCAGGAGGGCAGACGGGTTTTGGGAGTGGGCCTGTCACCTCTGGGGGGTCCCGGAAGCATCCGGATGAGACTCGCCCATCACACTAGCCACCATTTTCGCTGTCCGGACGCTGGGGAAACTGCCTCACGACCAGATCAACAGAGCAAAACCAGTCCATTAAAATAGTGGAAACAGTAATGTCTTTTAATGCACTGAATTCCACGAAGAGCAGGAAAGTTTGGCGGGAGGGAGATAAAGAGGAGAGAAATGACATACAGAACCCGCCAAGTAGTTGAGGTGTGGGAGGGGGAGGGAGGTGGGGACATTGGTGATGGGAGATGGGTTCGGGTGGAGGGATGGGTGTTGGAACACTGTAGAACCAAAACTCTACATGAGCATCTTTCAATTGTATGTCTAAAATGGGTAACAATATTTGGGGAGAAAAATAATAAAATAAAATAAAATCGGAAAAAAAAAAGAAAGGTTGTACAAGACAACATTCCCACCAACAATGTATGAGAGTCCCCTTTTCCCCACATCCACGCCAGCACTTGTTGCTTTTTACCCTTTTGAATATGGGCCAGTCTCTGTGGTGTGAGGCAATATCTCATTGTTGTTTTGATTTGCATCTCTCTGATGATTAGTGATGATGAGCATTTTTTCATATGCCTTTTGGCCATTCGAATTTCTTCCTTGTCAAAGTTTCTGTTCATCTCCTCTCCCCATTTTTTTTTATGGGGTTGGCTGTTTTCTTCTTATATAGCTGTACCAGTACCTGATATATCCTAGATATTAACCCCTTATCAGATGGGTATTGGGTGAATATTCTTTCCCATTCTGTGGACTGTCTTTCTATCTTGGTCACTGTTTCTTTCAAGGTGCAGAAGCTCTTTAGTTTCATGTAGTCCCATATGTTTATCTTTTCTTCTAGTTGCTTTGTTAATAGTGTTTCACCTTTGAAGATGTCTTTAGTTTCAATGTCGTGAAGGGTTTTTCCTATATTTTCTTCAACGTACTTTATGGATTCAGGTCTGATATTGAGATCTTTAATCCATTTTGATCTGATTTTTGTGCAAGGTGTTGGACACAAGTCCAAATTCATTTTTTTTACATGTAGCTGTCCAGTTTTCCCAGCACCATAGTAGGTAGTAGAAATATACCAAATTTAGTGTATTTAGTTACTGCTATTTTAGGCAGAAACTTTGAAGTAAGCAATGTTTCAGGCGTTTGTCTTAAAATTTTTCTATTGCCTGCTTTAAAATGGCTAAAATTTGAATAATTACTGTTGAAACACAGTCATTTGTAAATTTTTGCACCACAATAAAGTACTGAAAACAAGCATGCTAGAAGTGGGAACGTTCTAGTGGATGTAAAATTTTCTTGAAAGAGGGCTGTGCTGTTTGTTTTATTTTTGTTTTATTTTGAAAAAGCTTATTAAGAGCAAGAGTAGCTCTTGTTTAGGACCACTTCTGGTGCTGTGCAGTGCTTACTCCTGGCTCTCCAGCTCTCCGCTTAGGGGTCACTCTTGGTGGTGCTCCAGGGTTCTATGTGTTGCTGAGGATCAAACCTGGGCCAACTGCCTGCAAGGCAGGCTTCCTAACCACTATTTCTACTCTGGCCCAAGTGAACCATTTAAAAAATATGATGAGTCTTCTTCAACAAGCGTGTGGTGTCAGGGGCACCCCCCGGGGGGTCCCCGACAGTGCCAGGAAGCGAGTTCCCTTCTACTTCCGAGGCCGGCAGGGAATGGATGAAAACTAAGGAATCCAGCGCAGGTTTTAAAATGCTTTACTTATCACAGGTTCAGGCATACAAATCAACAATAGGAAAAACCCTGTGCTTAGGATTCCCGGCTAGGAACCCCAGCCACGTGTAGGTCAAGATGGTGGCCACCACGTGTTAAGGCCCTGTAGAGAGGAGACAAAGACAAGACTCCCAAGAAGAGTGCAAGCCAAAAAGAGAGCCCAAAAAGAGAGAGCAAGAGAGAAAGCCGTCTAGTTTTATACCCCTGCAACTCAGACCTCCCACTATTATGGGAAGCAGGGAGGGTCAAATGCCCTCAGGTAATTTCTTCCAGCACCTCATCTAGGCCCTTTTTTATGCTAATGTTTTGAGCCAAGATCTGCCTGGAAATGCCTTTATAGTGTAGAGAAGGGGGTTTCTGAGATGGCATGTCTCTGTACCAAAGACTATACTAATGCCAGTTAAATATTTCTCCAAGCCTTCACAAGAGTATCATCTACTTCACGGTAGTTTTGTATTTTAGTTGCCTTTGAGTTATCAGGGAGCCTTACTTGCTTGTTTGGAGGCAAACAGCATTTCTCTCTGGGCTAATTGCTTAGAGATCCAAATATGCTGGTAAGATCTAGCTAGTCCCACGATGATTGTGGTAGCATGAGAGAATATTTATACCAGCCAGTACAGAATACATGGTCAGATAAACTGCCACATTTAAACTAGCCCCCTATCTACGAAGTGACCTACAGGCGGCAATCCAGGGCAGATGCAGAGGCTTTTAGGTGTCCTGCAACAGTGTGGGAGTCAGAGGTTAGGTAAGACAGAGAAGGGAACAGTGTGCTAGTAATTATAGAAAGTGATAATACCAGCCTAGAACTGAGCATTGAATATAAGCAAAAAGATACACATGATAACCTCTAAGTGTATGTATTGCAATCCACAATGTGTTAGAGAAGGTAGAGAGAAAGAGAGAGATAGAAAGAGAAAGAGAGAAAAGAGATAAAGAACCTGTCATAGAGGCAGACTAGAGGAGGGGGGAGGGAATTGGGGACGTTGGTGGTGGGAAATGGGCACTGGTGGAGGGATGGGTGCTGGAACACTGTATGATTGAAACCCAAACATGATGAACATCTTTGTAATTATATATCTCATGGTGGTATATTATTTTTTAAAAAAGGGCTAATGAAGTAGATGGTTTGGTATAAAAAATAAAATTGCATTTTTCATTAGAAAAAAATTAAAACATAATAAAAAATATGATGATTCTTCTACCACAAATGTGTGGGAGTCAGGGGTTAGGTAAGACAGAGAAGGGAACAGTGTGCTAGTAATTATAGAAAGTGATAATACCAGCCTAGAACTGAGCATTGAATATAAGCAAAAAGATACACATGATAACCTCTAAGTGTATGTATTGCAATCCACAATGTGTAAGAAAAGGTAGAGAGAAAGAGAAAGAAAAGAGATAAAGAACCTGCCATAGAGGCAGGCTAGGAAAGGAGGAGGGAATGGGGACATTGGTGGTGGGAAATGGGCACTGGTGGAGGGATGGGTGCTGGAACACTGTATGATCGAAACCCAAACATGAACATCTTTGTAATTATATATCTCATGGTGGTATAATATTTTTTTAAAAGGGCTAATGAAGTAGATGGTTTGGTATAAATAATAAAATTGCATTTTTATTAGAAAAAATAATTAAAAAATACAATGATTCTTTAAGTCTCTTGCAAGTAGAGTTAGTTGTCTGCATAGCTTGTCCTCTTCCAGTAGCTGTGTGCATTGCTGCTTGATTTTGTTTCCTTGGATAATTGTGACCTTACAGATTTTATAATGGCATTGGCTTATTTGTCTTGTTTTATGTACTTATTTTTTGTGCATGTTATTAAGCAAAGATTCCTTCAAACTGCTTCTATTTTGCAAAAATGCTTCTTTGTGTTTTTCTGTGCCAGTGCTATAATTCCCTGCTAGGGAGGCGTATATGCAGTAAATATATTTTGGCCATAAGTCTGATGAATTTGACTTTCATTTAGGAGTCTTTGTCTGAAGTTGAAGAAAAGTACAAGAAAGCCATGGTTTCCAATGCACAGTTAGACAATGAGAAGAACAACTTGATCTACCAGGTAGATACCCTCAAGGATGTGATTGAAGAACAGGAGGAACAGATGGCAGAATTTTATAGAGAGAATGAAGAAAAATCAAAGGTAATTACTCATCTTGTATCATGTCTTTCTCTTTGATCAGAAAATAAAAAATGTTGGGTTGGTGGATGCAGCCTACCAGGAATGAGGTCTCAGAGTTCCAACGAACTCTGTAGAACCAAAACTTCGACATGATCATCTTGCAATTGTATGTCTAAAAGTGGTGTAATAAAATTTGAAGGAAAAAAAAAAACTAAATGGTCTATGGGGCTGGAGCGATAGCACAGCGGGTAAGGCATTTGTCTTGTATCCGGCTGACCTGAGTTGCATCCCTGGCATCCCATATGGTCCCCTAAGCACCGCCAGGAGTAGTTTCTGAGTGCAGAGCCAGGAAGAACCTGTGAGCGTTGCCAAGTGTGACCCAAAAAGCAAAACAAACAAAGAAACAAACCTAACTTGTCTAAAATAATTGACAGTATATGTTTTACCCCTTTTAATTAAAAAGTTTATTTTCATAAGGAAATAGTTATGCTCTCCTAGTTTCTGAAAATAGAATACAACTTTTATCTTTATTTTCTGCCTCTGAATTGGGACAGTTACAGTGAGTTATTTCTTCCTGTTCCAACTGGTTGGAATTCCAAAGAGCTCCAGAGACTTCAGTGATACATTTTCCTTCCGTCCTATGAACTTTTAAGTGGTTCAAGAGACCAAGTTTCTAAGTAACTGGAAAGAAGTCACTTAAAGACAACAGTTTGGAGATATGGACTAGAAAATGTCATTTACCCTGTGTGTGTGTGTGTGTGTGTGTGTGTGTGTGTGTGCGCGCACATGTTGTGAGATGTGCTTGTGCATGGGTGAGATGAAAGGAGAGAAATTACAATAGGCATCTCACATGTACAGACGATTAATAAAGTTTCTATGAACACTGTTCACTAAGTGAAGAAATGGATGCAGTTTAGAATTATACACCATTCTAAAACTCGAATGAGGAGGAGATAGAAATCCCAAACAGTCAAATCATAAGGTAATTTATTTAGTGATTAAAAATCTTCCCAAGAAAAGCCTTAGTCTAGATGGATTCACTTGTGAGTTCTATGAAACCTTCAAAGAAGACTCAGTGAATACCTGTTTTCCCATCTTTTCTAAAATAACAAGAAGCGAATCCTTTTGAGTTGCTTTTTGGGGGGAGGGGGCAGAGCGTGGTTGGGTAACACTGGATAGTGGATGGGGCATACTCCTGGCAAGGCTTGGACCATAGGATGTGGGCCAAGGATCTCACCACGGTCAGCTGCATGTGAGTGCTTTACCCACTATATTATTTCTCTGGCCCCAACTGTTTTTCTGAAACCAATAATACCCTAACATTAAAAGCAGACCAGATCTAAAAAAGAAATTTCCAGGCTGATGTAAATATCAATGCAGAGCTCCTCAATAAAATATAAGTGAATCAGTGAATCTAATCCAATAATATTCATATACCATGATCAGTGGGCTTCATCCCAGAGATGCAAGGATGGTTCACTATTTACAAATCAGTTAATCTAATGTACCATATCAACAAAATGAAAGATAAAAATAATGATCACATCACTAAATGCAGAAAAACTGTTTTAACAATTTTCTGTATACATTTATGATAATATTCTTCAATGAAACAGGGATAGAAGGAATATACCTCAAGAAATTAATAACTATTTACAACCAAGCCACTGTCAGCCAACATCATACTCAATGGCAAAATCGAAAGTCTTTGCTCTGAGGTGTGCTAAAGCAGGATATTCTCTTTCTCCACTATATTGAATATAGTTTTGAAAGGCCTAATTACAGCAATCAGCAAGAAAAAATAAAGTCATTCAAATTGAAAAAGTTAATAATACTATTTACAAATAACATCCTATTATGTGTGTGTGTGTGTATATATATATATGTATATATATGTCGGGGCGCTCCGCCGGGGTCCCGACAGTGCCGGGAAGCGAGTTCCCTTCTACCTCCGGCCGGCGAGGAACGGATGAAAACTCAGGAATCCGATGCAGTTTTAAAAGGCTTTACTTATCACAGGTTCAGGCATACAAATCAGCAAAAAGGAAAAACCCGATGCTTAGGATTCCAGGCTAGAACCCCAGCCACGTGTAGGCCAAGATGGCGACCACCACGTGTAAAAGCTTCCAAGGGGAATGCACGCTCACAAGGAGAGAGATCCCACAAGGAAGAAAAGGGGGCGAGAGCGGGAACCGGCTAGTTTATATCCCTGTAACTCAGACCTTCCTCCCACTGTTATGGAAAGCAGGGAGGGTCCAATGCCCTTAGGTAATCCCTCCCTGCACCTCACCTAGGGCCTTTACTGTGCTAATGTTTTGAGCCGAAATCTGCTTAGGAATGCTTTTGTAGTGTAGAGAAGGGGGTTTCTGAGATGGCATGTCTCTGTACCTTGACCAACACCAATGCCAGTTAAATATTTCTCCAAGCCTTCACAAGTCTCCTCTACTTCATTGTAGTTTTATATTTTAGTTGCCTTTGAGTATAGCAGGGAGCCATGCTTGTTTGCTTGGAAGCAAACAGCATTTCTCTCTGGTCTAATTACTTAGGTGTCCTACGTGGCCAGGCTAATATGCTGGTAAGATCTAGCTAGTCCCACGATGATTGTGATAGCATGGGAGAATATTTATACCAGCTAGTACAGCATACATGGTCGGATAAACTGTCACATTTAGACTACCCCCTTATCTACGGAGTGATTTGCGGGGAGGCAATCCAGAGCAGATGCAGCGGCCCTTAGGAGTCCTGCAACATATACATATATGTTGCAACATATACATATATATATATATATATATATGTATATATGTATATATGTATTTATTTATATTTATATACAGTGTCTGTGAGAGACACAGATACACGGGGCAGAGCTGCTACCAGCTCTCCCTGTGCTCAGCTGATTATGAGGCATCCAGGAGGGAAGGTGGGTTCTAGCCCTGGCCCGTCATCCCAATAGAGCGTTGCAAGAAGCCAGAGGAACCTCCACACCATGAGGGCAGCCATTTTCAACACCATGAGGGCAGCTCGTCAGGAGCTCCACCCAAGAGAAAAGCCAGTCTCTGCTCATTGTGTGAAGCCACAAAGTGGTTCATCAGTAAATGCAAGAACTGAGAGCCTACTACTGAGAGTATCCCACCCACACGGCAGAGCCTGGCAAGCTACCCGTGTCATATTTGATATGCCAAAAACCAGTAGCAGTTAAAGAACTCATTCCCATGGCTTGAAGAAATGG
The DNA here is from genome assembly GCA_021461705.1 of Cryptotis parvus. Classification (NCBI taxonomy): domain Eukaryota; kingdom Metazoa; phylum Chordata; class Mammalia; order Eulipotyphla; family Soricidae; genus Cryptotis; species Cryptotis parvus. The sequence continues at coordinate 167,194 of JAJIBD010001283.1, read as the reverse complement.
TCTGAGGCTCTTCGTGTTCCTGGAGCAAGCAGATGCCCTTGGGCTACACTAACATGCAACAGGACGTATGGAAATATTACTGGTGCCTGCTTGAGCAAATCGAACAATGGGAAGACAAATAATACAAGTGATTTATACACTATATATATATATATATATATATATATATATACAAAAGTGTGTATGTATATAATATATATATATACAAAAGACTCTACTTAAAAAGCTCTTAAAACAATTTCAGTGAAGTCACAGACTGCTAAATCAATATACGGAAAAATATGTTGATTTTTATGTATGCAAATAGAAGAGAAATTTTAAAAAGAGACATCCATTTAGAATAGTGTCCAAAAACATCAAATATCTAGGAACCGACAAAAGAGGTAAAAAGACAGACATTGAAAACTGTAAATGACTTTGTGTTTTGTCTTTTTTTTGGTGCTGTATCTGGCAGTGCTCAGGAGCTCTTCCCAGTTATGCTTGGGGACCAAACCTGTCCCTCTGCACACAGATATATGTTCTAACCTGGAGTGATCTCTTGTCACCTACACATCACTTGAAAGAAAGTAAACATGACAGAAAATGCAAAGCATTTCATTTTCATGGACTGGAAGAATTAACAATGTCAAAATAGTATTTATTTTACTAGAGATTTCTTTTTTTTAAGTTTCTATTTTTTAAAAATGTCTTATTACAAATTTTAAACATTCTGAATAAAGTAGAGAAGCTCTGACCCTTCCAGAATTCATCACCAGCTCCCAGTAGCCATGAACACACAGTTTTGTTTTGCCGTGTTCACTTCTATCAAATCCTAAGTGTCTCGTATTTACTATAAATTTACATATGATTCTCCAAACAATATGCACTCTCTTTTTAAAAAATATCACTGTATCACTGTCTTCCCGTTCATCATTGATTTGCTCCAGCGGGCATCAGTAACATCTCCATATGTCCTGTCTCATGCTAGTAGAGCCCAAGGGCACCTGCTTGCTCCAGGAACATAAAGAGCCTCAAACCATTCCATTAGGTCATGGGAATGAGGTCTATAATTGTTACTGGTATTTGGCATATCAAATACGACACGGGTGGCTTGCCAGGCTCTGCCGTTACACTGTTAACATTCGCTCATTAATGAATCTTGTGTAGATATAGTCCCAACAATTTATAACAATTTATAACACCTTAGGCAAAGTTTTCCAACAACAAAACACATTCTCTATAGCTGAGTGAGGATGGATATAGCCATATGATTGTTCCACATTTAAAATAATTTCTTTATATTCCATATCCTTTCATTGTTGAAATTTCAGTTTTTCTCCTGTCCTAACTTGGTTTTTTTTTTTTTTTTTTTTGCACTTAAAGACTTCAGAATCGGGCGGAGCGATAGCTCAGTGGGTAGGGCGTTTGCCTTGCACGAGGCCGGCCTGTGCTGGCCTGGGTTCGATCCCCGGCATCCCATATGGTCCCCCGAGCACCGCCAGGGAGTAATTCCTGAGTGCAGAGCCAGGAGTAACCCCTGAGCATCTCCGGGCGTGACCCCAAAAAGCAAAATAAATAAATAAATAAATAAATACTTCAGAATCTAGATAAGTTCTACACATTGAAGTCAGACCTTTTCACTTTATGCTGGTTTCCTTTTATCTCTGGTATTTATTTATTTCTTTCCCCTTGCACTTAATGTATGTATTATTTACTTCCCCTTGCATTTAATGTGTGGAAACACTGGATTGTTTATGTTAGTGGTTTGCATAGACTTAGGATTTTAGTTATATACTCATTGTGGGTTTTTTTTTTAATCATTTTCTCCACTTAGAGGTTCTCTGTAGAGGCTAAATCAGATTGAAACTTAATTTTTAGTTTGGCAAATCCTGCCACAGGTGTGCGGCATCTGCCCTCAGGAGCCCTGTTGGAATGACTGTGTGGTGCCACAGAGAAATGGGTAGAGCCGGCACTTGCTTAGGGACTGCAGTGGGGGCTTCTGATCTTGTCAGAGTCTGTGGTTTTCTCTTGGATGGTTTCATTGAGCTATAACTTACCATTCAAAGTGTCGGTCCTTGTAAATGTGAGTCACCATCCGAGTTGTCATTTTAGATTTTTTTTTTTTCCCTTTTTGGGTCACACCCGGCAATGCTCAGGGTTACTCCTGTCTCTATACTCAGGAATTACTCCTGGCGGTGCTCGGACCATATGGGATGCCGGGGGATCGAACTTGGGCCGTCATGGGCGGCTGCGTGCAAGGCAAACACCCTACCCGCTGGGCTATCACTCCGCCCCCCAATTTTAGAATATTTTTTATCAGAAAAGAAAACTGCCTTTTAGCTTTCTTGCAGTCTGTTTTCTTGCTGTATGGAGTTTCCTGATTTAGATTTTCATTCTGTGGAGTTACTAATATGAAATTATTTAATCTCATTTGCTTTTTTACTAGAGGGGGACATAAAGTGCCATGGATCAAACCCAGGACCTCGAGCATGCATTCTGTGTTCATTTTATAGAGCCTTTATCAAGACATCTTACTGTGATTTTATCTTTGAGTAATAAATCTATAATCCTGTGAGATGAAAATTTAAAACTTCTGAACCTTTCCATAGAAAACAGAAATTTTGGGGCCGGAGCAATAGTCCAGCAGGTAGGGCATTTGCCTTGCATGCAGCCGACCCAGGTTCGATCCCCAGCATCCCATATAGTTTCCCGAGCACCGCCAGGAGTAATTCCTGAGTGCAGAGCCAGGAGTAACCCCTGAGCATCGCCGGTGTGACCCAAAAAGCAAAAAGAAAAAGAAAAAAAAGAAAAGAGAAATTTTCTAAGTTAATATTCCCTGGAAGTTCAGGCGCATTTCTGGGATTCATACTCAGCCTCTGTGTTTTTGTATTTTCATCATTCCTTAACTAATTGAAACAATTTGTTCAATGGCAGGAGCTAGAGAGGCAGAAGCATATGTGTAGTGTGCTCCAGCACAAGATGGATGAACTTAAAGAAGGTCTTCGCCAAAGAGATGAGCTTATTGAGGTACGTAGATGACCTGGAAATCATCTTGGAAAACTAATTGCGTGAGTTGTATGAGGTGGTGTTAGGAAGTGAAAAGGAGGCGAAAGTACCACAAGCAGTTTTCTTGTGTGTCCACAATTGACTGTATCCCGAAACTCTTACAGATGTGAAGATTCATTCTCTGAACCCGCTGCACATCCCTCTCTTTCATAGCAGAAGCTTCTGTCTTTTGCTTCCAAGTACATCCTTTCCTAAAGATATCTTAGAAAATGGGCAAAAAGAAAAGCTACATCGTGATATTGTTCCTTGGAACCTGGCGTGGGCTGTCTTTTTGAGACATGATTCTTGGCGAATGAGACCAGTCTCTTCACCCAGATTGATTTCTGAGGTGGCTAGATAAGATGAATCTCAGATACACCAAGGCAAAGGCTGGCGAGTGTGCCCGCCGAGGCTCCCTGCCTGCCGCTGCAGGGGGCTGCGGGAGTAGCAGGACAGCTGCGCATGGGGGCCATGAGGGTCAGCAGGAATGTTTCAGAAGTTACCGACCGTCCTTTTGCACCTATCGCCGTGTTTATTTCTGCTTGCTTTTTTTTGCCTTTTTTTTTTTTTTTTTTTTTTGGTCACACCCGGCAGTGCTCAGGGGCTACTCCTGGCTCTGCACTCAGGAATTACTCCTGGCGGTGCTCGGGGGACCACATGGTATGCCGGGATCGAACCCGGACTGGCTTGAGCCGGCCGTGCAAGGCAAACGCCCTACCGCTGGGCTATCGCTCCGGCCCCTCTGCTTGCTTTTTTTAAAAAAAAGTGACCTTTCCTCTTGGTTATGTTTCTCTTTTAAAAAAAAAATGTGATAATTTTGGTCCTGCCCACCCTGATATGGTAATCAAGAGCATCTAGATGATACCTTATTATTGATGACGCCTAAGTGATGGGGAGGCCAGGTCTTTCTGATCCACCAAGATGCCTCACTGGCCACCCGTGCTCATCCACACCCCTGGTGGCTCAGACTTTCCCTTTCTTCTCTCCATCTTTTCTTTTTCCCTGTAGACCTGTCTCACTGTAATGAGTCTCCCTCTAATGATTTACAAATAGATAATAGAATGTATTATTTTTCTCTGTGAATTAGTATTTTCATCATTTTAAAGGCTGAAATGGACATAATCTTAAAATCTGTAGGTTTTGTGAATTCTAAATGCAGATATAGATTCCTTTTCAAATATATCAGGTTGCATATAAAGCTAGTAATCTTAGTTTATCCATATAAAACAAGAATCCTGTGATCTGTATGTTTTATTATTTGATTATTTTTGCTTTTTTTTTTTTGGGGGGCAGTCACATCCAACAATGCTCAGGAATTACTCCTGGTGGTGCTCGGGGGGACCATTTGGGATGCTGGGGATCGAACCTGAGTCTGGCCGCATGCAAGGCAAACACCCTACCCGCTGGACTATTGCTCCAGCCCTCTGCTGGTGTTTCAAGAATAATATAATTTCCTCTTTTTTGACCTTTTGTGTTTCATGTATGAATATGCTACCACTTATTTCTCTTTTTCCTAGTTAAAAAAATTTATTTGCCCCATTTAATGTTTTCAGAAGAATAATATTTTCAAGGGAGTTGCTTTTAAAAATCAATAGCTTAAGTTGCCTAAATGTTCTAATTTTTGCATAATTGCATTTCAGGAGAAACTGTAATGTTAAGGTGCTATAATTTGTTGTAGTTTCTTTAAAAGCCCATGATGCTATATTATATAAATTCTAAAAAATCTTATCATTTAGGGATTTTTTTAGGTTTAGAATTAATATTTGTTAGATGTTAACATCTAAGTTTATAACTGAAGTAGCTTGATATAATAAGATAATGCTTTTTTGATGTTTAAAATTAATACTCACATGATAAAGTAGTTAATGAGTCAGAAAAGTAGGCGAAAATGATTATGCTGAAATATCCTCTTGCATGTTTTAGTTCTACTTAAAAGAAAATCTCAAAACTACTGTGTGTTCCTTATAATAGGGATCATTTGATAAATAAGCAAATATGAATTTCGTTCTCTAGAAATGTTTCTAGTAAAGCTCTTCTTCCAGAAAATGTTTCCCATGTTTGGGAAAAGACCTTCTTTATCAGAGACGGAACGCACATGGGGCTGTGTCTACACTGAAGCCCCAGCTGGTTTTCGCCGCATAGCTGTGGTTGGAAGCCATTTCCAGCTCCCGCCGGTGCTGTAGGGCTGGAACTCTGGATGCCATCTTGCCTTGCAGCTTCTCCTGTTCATCACAGACTTGCCCCTTTTGTTTGGCTTCTTTATCAGTTTTATTTCTATTCTGTTTTTCTTCCTTGAATGCTCCTTTTTGCCTTTTTGCTCTTTTACTACTTGTCTCCCCCTCTTCCTCTCCAGGAAAATCAGCGTATGCAGCAGAAAGTAGACAACATGACAAAAGAGGTGTTTGATCTCCAGGAGACACTTCTTTGGAAAGATAAAACCATTAGGGTATGAGATGAATTGGGCATGGGCCAATGCTCATTGATGCAGAATAGACCAATAGTATTTTACTTAGAGTCTTCAAGATCTGTTCTTTTGATTATTTGTGAGCATTTATGCAGTGTGAAATACCACTAAGTACAAGAGAGAAAGAAATTCCCGTGGGAAAACCTGATGCTATGCCTGCAAAGAACCCTTCTCCCCAGTCAGCTCTGGGCTCTGAAATCTACATTACTCCCCTAGGATTCCTATCCAGAAGCAGCCGCAGGCATTTGATTCAGAGTCTCTGGGTAATTTGATACCCTAACATTGTAAGAACTTGAGTAAGCTGCAGGAGAATAGGGAGTGGAGCTGGGAGAAAGATGTTAGCATCCTATAAGTCCTTAGAGAATAAAAATAGGAAGAGATTGAAATCATTCTAATTACAGAAGTGGATAGGAATGTAAGGTTTTCCAGAGCTGCCAAATTGTGATGTCAGCTCTAATTATAACTCTCAAATTCCCCAAAAGCAAGGGGCCCAGAGAAGGAGAAAAACTCCCATGCTTTCATTGCTAACTAAGCCCTACAGGTACATTACAAGTAACCTGGAGAGTGGCAGAACTCCTGTCAGTTCCCTTCTTGTGGCCTTTGTCATCCCCCCTCTCGGCCTGAGTGCTCTGTTCTCCATGGTCAGGACCTTAGCGAGGTGGCTTCGGTGCCTGGCTGTGTCAGCGAAGGCTTGTGGCAGGAGAAACATGTGGAAACCCTTGTTCTAAGGACGTCGTGAGACAGTCTCGCTCCTGCCTGATGATGGGTGGGGTAGGGGGACCGCTGGCCAAGAGCCTTAAGAGCGCCTGTAGTGGACCCACCTTTGGTGGGTGTGTTTAGATATCCAGGTTGATGCATACCCCTAAGAGCCCTGTTTTTACTCATAAACACAGGACAACAGTGTCTTCTTAGGAGTTTGGAAGCACCAACATTTTAAAGGAGTAAAAACATGCTTTAGAGTTTCTCATCACTGAGTTTTTAAAATTCTGCCAAGACTGGCAAAGCCCTCTGGGCTATAGATGTTTTATTAAGAGTTTAAGAATTGGGATTATGAATTCTTGATTTTAATTAAATGTTTGCTCAGGGAACTTAAATGAAATATGGAAAAGTGTATTTCGTAAGTAGGAAACTTAATAAAGTTTAAATTCTAGTCATTGGCTAGAGTGGATCTAGAATTACTTAAGGCCTTATATAATTTTTTAGTATATATCCATAAGACCATGACCTTTTAAAAATACCATATTAATATTTTATTTATTTTTTGCATGCCACCGGCAATGCTCAGGGGGCTCCTCCTGGCTCTGCACTCAGGAATTACTCCTGGCAGTGCTCAGGGGGCCATATGGAATGCCAGGGATTGAACCAGCGTCAGCTGTGTGTAAGGCAAATGCCCTTCCCGCTATACTATCGCTCCCACCTCCATATTAACATTTTAAACTTGAAAGTAAAAAATAGGTGGGCTGATTTATATAGCGCTTGAATTATATAGCACTTGACTTTTTACGCTTTTTTGGCATTACTGAGTGAATCATAAGTGGGAAATATTTTAGTGGTCTTTCAGATCTGTTCCTTCTTTGGTGGTGGTTGGGGGGCTCCCAAGCATAATCGGCTGAGCTTGGCACTTGGGCCTAGTGGTGCAGCAACCCGCCAACGCCGCGCTAGAGGTGGGGCTGGCAGGTGGCGAACCCCGTCCTCTCCCCCACATGGGCTCCAGACCTGTGACCCATCCCTGCATCTGTGCCTCTTTTTTTTTTTTTTTTTTTTTGTATTTTACAGCAGTTCTCTTGGGTTGGGAGCTCGATTGAGTGACCCTGTATCTGCCTGACTTGCAGAATTTCTGAGTTTGACTACTGGCCCTGGTACTGCTGACCTGGGCAGCCTGGACTGAATGTGCTGGGAGTGCCCTGGGGGCTCCCTGCAAATTGCCTGGAAGAGATTTTCCCTGACCCTGAAAGATATTGGTCCTCCTAATGTGTATGAAGAGGCCACTGTGACTTAAGAGTCCACTTTCAAGATGCTTGATTCAACTTCAGCTTTCTTTTCAAGAGTCATATTTAGTCTTCCTGAAGGAACAGGACCATTTTCTCATGTCAGAGGGTTAGCTTTTCTTGCGTCTTCTTTTCTGAGTTTAGTCGCTGTGTCTCTAGCCCACCGCTCTAGTAGGCTTCCAGGGTTCACGCGTAGTCTAGGGTGTTAGAAGGACTGGCAATTGTCTGGCACAGCATACCTGTGCCCTAGGCGTTGTCCAGAGAATAAACAAAAGTTTAGCCTTTTATACATAAAATGTCTTTCATACCTTGCCAGAATTTGAGTTAATTTAGGGGGTAAAGAATTTTTTTTTTTTTAGTTCTCCACAAGCTGTATTTTTCACCCTAAAAATAAGATATGTAGGAACTATTTTTGAATTGTAGGCACACAGAGTAGTTATATGGTCAGGTTATACAGATTTTTAGACCCAGAGTGATGAGTACAGTTCATCCAACTAGAAGGTATTCTGGTGCTTTTTTAAATTTGTGGCAAAACAGAAGAACTTACAAGATGTATTTTTGTCTCCCCACCTATAATTATGGAAAGGTAAAATTAAAAAGCTTAAAAGTAAAAATAAAATCTGTTTCTTTAAAATTTGCAAGAAGAGCAATTGACACATACAGCATTTTCTAGGATTGCTGGGTTCAGCTTGGTCTTTTCCTAAGAGATTTTTTTTTTTTTTTCTGCTCATTGGTGGTGTTTGTTTAGGAGCACACAGAGCATGCTATGAACAGTGGTCACCGACCTGGTCATGTGTGATGATGCATGGTGTGACTGCATGCGGACAGCGGTAACCAGGGCCTCTAACCCAGCAGATAGTAAACGACTGTCAGCTGATGAGAAAGTATTGCTGTGCTTTGTTGTCCTCGTGTTACATCATTATTAATGTAATGAAGTGTCAGTATTTGTTCTAAGTGTGAGAGTACATGCTATAGATGCTAGCAGGTCACGATTGATTTGCAGGCACACTCAAGAGATACAGATTACATTATGTGTGAATATATACTGCCGAAAGGAAGTTAGATACTGATATTGCAGTTTGGGTAAGTGGGGAGTAGGACTCTACTTTTCCAGCAGAAAGTGGGATGATAGGGAGGGAAAACAGCTGTGGCCTTTAGAGGCCATGATAAAGGGAAAAGTATGTGAAAACTTTGAAATTATAAAAAAAAAACACAAAACATGGTTCTGTTTTCTGGCTTTTGCATTTCCTGTGACTTGGGTTAAAAAGAAAAAAAAAAGTGACCCCTTTGAGTTAATAGGCCCATACTCATTTCTTTCTTTCTTTCTTTTTTTTTTTTTTTTGAGTGGACTCTAGTTGTCCAAGCTTTTAATTTATTTTTTCTTTTTTATTCCGCCGTGAGATATACAGTTACAAAGTGTTCATATTTGGTTTCAGACATACAGTGTTCCAGCACCCATCCCTCCACCGGGCCCTTTTTCCCACCACCAGTGTTCCCCTGATTCCCCCTTCCCAGCCTGCATCCTTGGCAGGCAATTCTCGCTTCTCTCTCTCTCTCTCTCTCTCTCTCTCTCTCTCTCTCTCTCTCTCTCTCTCTCTCTTCTCTCTCTCCTCTCTCTCTCTCCCTCTTACACATTGTGGCTTGCAATACATATAGTTAGAGGTTATCATGTATATTCTTTTGCCTACTTTCAATACTCAATTCTACGCTGGTATTATCATTTACCATAATTATTAGTACACTGTTCCTTTCTCTGTATTACCTAACTTCTGACTCCCACACATTTGCAGTAGGTTCTACCCACTGATAAGACCTCCTGATCCATGTTTTGTCTGGCCTTGGATATAGGTATCATGCTATTTTTTTTTCATGCTTTTTTTTTTATATCCCGCAAATAAATGCAGTCATTTTATATCTGTCCTTCACCCTCTGGCTAATTTCACTCAGCATGATCCTCTCCATGTCCATCCATTTATAGGCAAATTTCATAACTTCATTTTTCCTAATAGCTGCATAGCATTCCATTGTGTAGATGTGCCACAGTTTCTTTATCCAGTCATCTGTTCTCAGGCACTCTGGTTGTTTCCAGATTCTGGCTACTGTGAATAGTGCTGCTATGAACATAGAAGTGTAGATGCCATACACATTTCTTATATCTGTAAAACAGACAAAAGGTTATATAAGGGACAAGTGATATGAAAAGGACAGATAACCTGTAAGGAGGAAGTGGAAGTATGTATAATGGGGCCTGCCACAGAGTTGGGGTGTAGGGAAGTAAGTTCCCCCTCATCCTTACTTATTCCCAGTCTGATTGCAGAAGAGCATTGCCTTGGTTTTTAAATGGTTCATTTAGCAGGTAGTAAATTCAATGATTGACCCACATCTGAACCCAATAAACTAAAAAGAAAGCTTAATGTTATAGTTTAACTTTTTGCATTAATAGGACTGCTGGCAGAACATGTTAAATATATGAACAAAAGTGTGGGGAAAAGCTTTTGTAAATAACCCACCTTTCAGATTCCTGCTACATCTTGGGTATGAGTTGAAGTGGGGCAATTTTATTTTATTATTATTGTTACTGTTTTTTTATTTGGGGACTTGGTGGTGCTCAAGGCTTACTCATGACTCTGTGCTCAAGAGTCAGTCCTGGCAGTGCTCAGGGGACCATAGGCAGCGTCAGGGATAAAACCCAACTCAACAAAACAGTGCGTTCTGCACTGTAATATCTCTCCAACCCCCGAATTGTTCTGTTACGTAGTAAGTTGGTCTTGAGTATTTTCATAAATCTGGGCACTGACCAGGAGAATGAGAGTCGACAGCCTGGCAGGCATCTCCTCAGCTGCCCGGCCTGTGTGCCGCCGTGCTTTCCGCCCAGGGCTTCTGCCCCTGTCTTGGTGCCCAGTCCCCTTGGTCCCATTCCCTTCACATGAGGAAACCGAGGCACAAGTGAGTAGTGTGCCAAGACGCAGGAGCCTCATCACAAAACCATCTCTTGCCACCCTCCGTGGAGGGGCCTTATTTACTTTGCAGTGTTTTGGTTTTGGCTTTCACAGTTTGAAAATATACCACAAAACTGATAACTGTTAATTGTATTAACAAAAAACAGAACCTTGAGGATTTGGGGGAAGTGAGCTATTTTTAATAATCAGCATTTGAGGGGTATTTTACTTTTGGAGAATAATCACAATAGTCAATACTTAATTAAAATACCTTATGTATACACTATTTTCCTCAAGACATTCTTTTTCACTTAAAAAGTTAAAGTATCCTTGGAGCGATAGTACAGGGGTTTGGGCACTTGCTTGCACATAGCCTGCCTCGGTTCAAATCCTGAATACAGAGCCAGGAGTAAGACTAAACATCTTTGTGTATCACTCTCCCCGTTAAAAATGTATTCTTGAATAAGCATTTGTAGTTAAATATATAATGTGGTTTTGGGGCTCCCCAAATGGATATGTACTAAGAAGGGCAGATAGGAAAAGTGTGTTTTAATATTTCTGATATATTCATCTTCCTTCTTCTAATTTCTCCACCAACTAGCAAAGAAAAATTTGTTTTCTGCTTGATGGGATACGCATGGTTTATAAATGTATGCACAGTTAACCAGTTGCTACTAAAGCTCTTCTGAAGATGTCTGCTGCATCACTTGGCTTTTCCTCCCATAGCTAACTGCCTGTTTCCGGTGGCCTGTGCTACTTCCTTGCTGTTTATGCCTTTGGTTGTGAGTTAGGTACTTCTCTGCTGCTTTTCTTTCACTTGCTCTTTTTCTGTGCCATTCTTCCCCTGCTGCCCTGCCTCAAACCAGGCCCTAGAGAAGCAGAAGGAATACATTGCCTGCCTTAGGGAGGAGCGAGATACGCTCCGAGAAGAGCTGGCCGGCCTGAAGGGGACAGTGAACACAGGAGAGGTAGGTCCCCAGCGGCCTAGAGCTCATCTCTCCCGCCTCCTTTGTTGCTTTTGTCCTTTCGTCTTTCCAAGTGCCACACACACCACAGTGTCTGTTCTTCAGCCCAGGTTCAGTAGATTTCAAGTCGCTTTTCTTCTACAGAGCCCTGTTCCATGTCCTTCTGATTTGTACAGGTTGTACCTGTCACAAACATTTGTTGTTTTGGTCACCTCACAGAGTACACTGCTTCGGTGTGGACCCTCTTTGGTGATGGTGAACTTTTTCTTCCCCACAGAAACATGGCTTAGTTATAATCCCCGATGGCACGCCCAATGGTGACATCAGTCATGAGCCTGTGGTTGGAGCCATCGCCGTGGTGTCTCAGGAAGCTGCTCAGGTCTTGGAGTCAGCCGGAGAAGGGCCTCTCGGTAAGGCATTGTTGGTGGGTTGATTCTCGATTAGTTACAGCCTGTTGTACCTCTGTGTGTCAACAGGGACAGTTCTGGGCACATTGTCTTCAGACATCCTAAGGCTGCAGTGGGGATTGGAAAACAGTAAATATAATTTTAAGGGCCTTGGAGCCAAGCATTGTAAGGTATGTGTATGCAGTTGTTCGTCACTCAAATATAAATCACCTGCAAGGAGGTGATCCAGCAGGCCCGTGCCAGGGAATGGGATGACCAGGAGGGCACCTCCAAGTACATCTTGCTTTCTGCTTTCTGGAGCATCTGGTTTTGTGATCCTTTACTTATCCCAGCATTCCATAGCTCTTTGCCACCACGTATCTTAGAGGCAGAAAACAGCCAAGTAGATACTTAACAGAGCTGTATTTCCAAACCAGGGCTTTTGTACTCCTTCAAAGTCCAAACGTCTTAAATGAACTATTTAAGCATACATCCATCCATTCAGAAATCACGCTGGTGACCGTGCACAGTCCCCTCTACTACTCTTACTCTAGAAGAATGTCCCAGAGAAATACAGCTGGCTTACAATATTAACAGTGGGTTTTTCTTTTATCACTGTTTTCATATAATGTGTGTGTGTTTGTATATATATATATATATATATATATGTATATGTATGTGTGTGTGTGTGTGTGTGTATTTTCTAAGAGGTTAGGACATAATGTCAGAGTGAAGGGAATGTAAACTTAGAAAGTTAATGATATGCCCACTAATGCTGAGCTCTGCAGGTTTGATTGGCGACTCTTGGAGAAAGAAGAGGATGGTGGCGGGCTAGGCACATGCCAGAGCCACCTTGGACAGTTGACTGAGTAGATGGGCTGTGGGCAGTTCAGTCTTTCCTCTGCCTGGTTGGATTTAAGCCAGGCTGTGGCCCTGTGTGTCAGCTGTTGCTGCTACTCACCTGCAGGAATTGCCTCAGTCCAAAGGACTTTTTATTTATTAGTCATTAATTTTTTGCAAGGATTGAGTTCAGAACCTCACACTTGAAGGGAAGGCAGCACTCTTGCTGAGCTCCAGCCCCAGCCAGGCCACTGTGGTGCTGTTTGCTGTGGCAGAAGCTGCCCATCCAACCCACCACTTGCCCTGGTTTGGTTTTCTCCTGCTGAAGACTCACTAGGCCCGCGGGACCATACTTGCCGTGAGTGATGCCAGTGAAAGCGTGCAGGTTTTTGAATCAAGGAAATGATCTCTGTACTTCCAGTTTGCCTTCAAATGGAAAATCACTGCCCTTGGGAGCCAGTGTTATATTTAGCAACCTGATAAATATCAGTTGTATGGGAATACGTTGAGCAATTAAGTACTTTTCCTTACCGCCCTTAAAACCTTGATTAAATTTTTTCAGAGCTGTATATTGCTTACCAGAAAGTGTTTGCTGCTTATAACTTTGATGAATTGTTTTTAGTCGCTTATATACTGCATCACTACAAATTCAGTTTCTGAAACTTACTTATTTCAGATGTAAGGCTACGAAAACTTGCTGGAGAAAAGGAAGAGCTACTATCACAGGTAAAAGGCATTTTTCTCCTTGGAAGGTAATGTGAATGGGAACTGATGAAGTCACATGGTAAAATGGTAGTAAAGTAACATTTCTACTGGAAAAAGCACTCAGTATGGCAGTGATATTTGGAGACTAATAAGATAAATTGGTGTTTCTTCTCTTTTAAAATGTATGGGAGGGCCGGAGAGATAGCTCAGCGGGTAGGGCGTTTGCCTTGCATGCGGCCGGCCTATGCCGGCCTGGGTTCGATCCCCGGCATCCCATATGGTCCCCGAGCACCGCCAGGAGTAATTCCTGAGTGCAGAGCCAGGAGTAACCCCTGAGCATTGCGGGTGTGACCCAAAAAAAAAAAAAAAAAAAAGTATGGGACACATTAAGGAGTCAAATACAACACTTGTCACGTGTCACTTGTCTTCCCCGTTGTTCATCGATTTGCTCGAGCAAATCAATGAACAACACCAGTGACGTCTCCTTTCATTGGGAATGAGGCCCATTATTGTTACTGTTTTTGGCATATCGAATACACCACGGGCAGCTTGCCAGGCTCCTTCGTCGTTCTGGTTCATCCCAGGGAACCCAGTCTTTTTCTATGTCAGACCATCAACCATCCAGGGTCCATGGGTCAGAGCCCTGGGTATCGACAAGCTTGTCTCCTGTCTGCCACCAGGAGACAAGCTGAGCACCACAGCCACACCTGCAATACCTCGAGGGGCAGGAAAGTACAACACAGCCAAGCTTATTATGAAGACAGGGTTTCTCTGCTCTGCTCCGCCCTCACAGCCCCCCTGGTGTCCCCAGACCGTTTCTGTGGCTTTGGGGCTGAATCTTGCCTTTTACTGCCCTTGTGATCCTTACACACCTCCTGGGCTCGTCATGGCTCTGCCTTGCCTGGTTCTCTATGACAGCTCTTAGGGAAGCTGATGAGGATTCGGCTCTTTCATCCTCTGTCCCACATATACACTTCACATCCCCACATCCTCTTAAAGGCCGAGGGAGCCCCATCTGCTTATGCTATCAGGCCTCTGTAAACACTGCTCGCAGTGGAGCCGAGGCCCGTTCTGGGATCGCCTTTCATCTTCTGCATGATTCCTTGTTGCCCCTGAAGCTAATATTGTGGGTTTTCTAAGTATCATCACTAACTCAGCAGCATATTCTCCCTGAGGAGCTGGAATCTACTTCTGGTGTTTCCAGAGTTGTTCAATGAGTTCCGCAGTTTGGAGTCTGGGGCGTCTGACTTGTCCCTGTTCAGAACTTGGTGACTGCCTCAGCCCTTATGTGCCATGAGAATTTCCTCCACCCAAGCTTCAGGCCAGACGCCCTGTTGCAGTGTCTTATGACTTCCTCTTTTTTAAGTCATCCTCTGGTAATTTCCTGAGAAAAGGGTATATGGACGGTAAGTGTTTCAGAACCCCCTAGGCCTGTATGTGATTCCTTATTTACTACTTTGATTTGTGAGCATTTTCTTTTTTTTTTTTTTTTTATGGCTGTTCCCAGTGATATGCATTTGGCCCCAAACCTAAGCCTGATAGTTTGGTGCTCAAACCAGTGGTTCTGGGGTCACGGTCTCATCTGGGGGTGCATGGGGAGGGAACTCAGGACCTCACACTTGCCCCACGTGTCCCCCTGCCACTTGAACATCTCCCATCTCCCACCTCCCCTTTTCAAAGTGTTTCATTGTCTTCTTGCTTCGGTGCGACTCTTTAGACTTTAAAGGTATTTATCAGTGTTTTGTAGATGACTTTTTTTTTTTTTTGGCCTTCTGGATGTTTTATTTTCTCTGGTGTTCTGAAATTTCGCAACCATATGGTTTGGAGTTTCCATAGGTTCCTATAAACTCTAGGAATCCTTATCTTTTTAAATTTTAAGAAAATTTCTTGGGGCCAGAGCGATAGTACAGTAGGAAGGGCATTTGCCTTGCAAGCAGCTGACCTGGATTCAATATGGTCCCCTGAGCATCACCAGGAGTAATTCCTGAGTACAGAGCCAAGAGTACTCAGCATCCTCCTGAGTACTCCTGCGCATTGCGGGAGTGGCCCAGAAAGAACCCCCACCCCCAAAAAAAAAAAAAAGAAAAATTTCTTGAATAACAAGTTCCTTCTGTCCCATATTATAGTATCTTTTTCTGAACTTCTGTTCACTCATTCACATGTGTAATAGATATTCCAAACAGGAGATTCCCCCCCCATTTAACAAGTACATGGGGTATTTCAGTTAACAAGAAGTCCCTGTCCTTGTGACCTTTACATTTAGTTTGAAGAGACCGACAATAACCATAAATGACAAATAAATTGCATGTGGTATGTCGGAAGCTTAAATGGATGCTTTTATATGTGTTTCTCCAGCTGCGTCTAGCTAGGCTGGAGTGGGCCTGGAGTGAGCAGAGTTGGATTTTACTAGGCACGTACAGTCAGGCAGAGGAGGAAAGGGTGTGTGTTAGCGCGATGGTAATGCTAGCTAGAGATTAAGTGAGGTCAGGACAGTTAATCTGAGAGGAAGGACAGTCAGGAAAGCACCAAGACACATAGGAAATGGGATGAATTAGAGCTCCAGTGGGGTTGAATGATTTTTAGAGTGTGATCCAGGTGGAAAGATCACCAACACCAGTGGTAGAAACTGACGCTGAAAATTGCAGAATTGCAGAGGAATCAGTGTCCTGGGTGAGCTTGTAGTCTGTGACAGGGGAATTGAGCCACGAGCATGAGGGGCTAGCAAGGTCCCTGGAGAAGAGGCCCAGAGCCTAGTAGCTGGTGGAAGAGAAATCCTGCACTTGAATGTGTTTCGAATTTGCCAAGAATTAAGACAGAAGTAGTCTGAAGGGGCCTGTAGACAGGAGCGGAAATGGTGAGGGGAGGAGACTTAGGCCATATACTGAAGAGGTGGAATTGTTCGGAATCACAGGGAGGATAGAGGGTCATGGACTGTGACACAAGGAAGGCCAAGAGGACACTCAGTTCATTTTCCTGCTCAATGGTAGGGATCCAGAAGAAAAAAGCAGAGAAGAGCCCGGGCGCTGGGGCGGGGCTGCTGTAAACGCTACAGGCGGAGGACAGCTCTGTCGGAGGCGGAGGGGACGAGGCCCAGAAGACTGAGCAGAGAGGGGGCATGCTGAGGACAGAACGTCGAGCGAGAAGGAACCAAACTGCAAAAGGCTTGGGCCTCTGGGAAAAGGCCGAGAGCCCGAGGCAGAGTAGGGCTTGTGGAGAACCTTTGGAGGAAGCAAACTGGAGAGGAAAGATGGACTTAAGCAGGAAACCTGAACGCCGGCATTAGCTCCGGTCACCCAGGCAGAGGGCAGTGGCAGCTCTGCTGTGGGCCGGCACTAAGCTCAAGTGTGAGATTGCTTTTCCCTTGGGGCCATGGCAAACACTGAGCCTTTCCCGCTGGTCCTGTCAATGGAACACACCGCGGAAGCACGTGGAACTCAGCCGCAGACACATGGTTAAGCCTTGAGGGGGTGCAGGGAGGCGGCCTGCTGGGAGAGCCCCCTCCCCCTCCCCCGTCCCCCGCCTCCCCAGCCTCCGCTCTGTGGAGGTCTCTTTGCTGGTCCCATTGGCGGCTTCTGGGGAAAGATACCGAGCCTTGGCGGCAGGGTCGATTAGATTGCCCACATCACATTTTCTTATGGTTTAGTCTGTTTTCCATCTCTTTTGCTTTTTGTTCTCAAAGATTTTTTCAGCTTTTTTTAATACTCTAAGTTTGTATTTCTGCAGTCATTTCAGAAGTGGAGATATTTCCCCTTACCGTGGGAGATATTGGCAGGCTTGTCTGTCCGTGGTGTTTTCTTCTGCCTGCACCCTTTGTTTCCCATGGATGCTCTTTTAAGGGTATTTATTGGGGCTTCAGTTCAAAAGCAGTCACTTAAAAGCTGACTGGCACTCCGAGCACATGTGGGGTCTCTTCCAAGTTTCTGTGAAGATTGTTGTGGCTGGTGTTGGAACCTTTCGTGTGTTTGTGTTCTGAGGCCTCAGGCCGCTTTGTTCAGCCTTTCCCCAACCCCCTTGTTTTCCACATGTGGAACTTGTGTCTTTAACTGGACCATGCTTTTTTTCCTTCTAGTTTAAAAGTCCCTTTTAATTTAATCTGGTTTCACAGTCTTCGGTCGTACATAACAATTCCCAGCTTTACTTGGGTGGGCTTGGTGTAGAATGGGTGGGACATGTGGAGCTCTGTAGTGCGCAGACCTGGTCCCACCCTGGACTCTGCTGTCATGGAGCCCACAGTGGGGGCTTAGGACAGCAGAAATGGTTCATCCCTGGCTCTGGGTGAGAAGTTCAAGGCCAGGGCACCAGCAGGGTCCTTCCTTTGAGGCCTGTGAAGGAAAATATGTTCCATGCTCCCCTCCACGTGGCGTTGGGTGGCCTTTAGCTTCTGTTCCTTCATAACTTCTGCTCTGGCTGCCGCTTCCTCTGCTTATGGCATTCTTGGCACCAGTCATAGCCCCTTCAGGACTCAGCCTGGCCATCTGGCCTTATGGCACCTGCCGTGACATGCAGAGGTGCAGGGTCTGGATCTCAGGGAGTTGCTTCTGGAAATTATTGTCACACAGTGGAGAAAAATATCTGTAACTCCTTATAGTTTGTGTCCCGTTACCGAGTTTTATTCCCAGCTCTTCCTCTCTCAGGCAACCTCTAATGTGCTTGGTGTCCCTGTGGGAAAGTTGGTGTTTTCTGGAGCACGCACGTAATCGGGGTTAGCCTGTATGTCCTGCTCTTGGTTTTGCTGCCATTCGCACAGTGTGTTCAGAGATGCACTTGCGCTGGTACCTGTTTGTTTCTTGGGACCACACCAGGCAGCGGTCAGGGGCTTACTCCTGTCTCTGTGCTCAGGGATCTCTCCTGACAGCGCTACCCACTGCACTATCTCTTTGGCCCCACATTGTTGCCTGTGTCAGTAGTTCTGCCCCCTTACTGTGCAGTAGCTCCATTGTATGCTCCACAGTTTTTTTTTTTTTAATCCTCCTGCTGCTGTGTGTTTGGATTGTTTTTATTTGGAGCTATTATGAATAAGACACTGAGATCATTTTTTATTTTGGATAAAGTGGACAGTAACTGTAGCCAAACTCAAAACTCAAAAGTATATATTTCTAGATATTTTTATAAAATCTTCTAAATTAAAATATTTAACCTAATTTTAAAACCAATCCGATCCCCCCCAAAACCATAACTATTCATGGAATTTTCTATTTCGAACAAAAATAACATATCCAAATGATGTGCTTTTCCACAAATCTACACAAGTAATAAGATACGGCTGTTTCTATTGGGCCGCCTGGTCCTGGATTACCCTCTCCCTGACACTTGTTCTTAGTTCATCTCTGGCATTCTGAATAGTTTGTCCCCCTTAATTATCGCTCACAAACATCATTCCTGAATGAATGGATTTGTGGCCGCAGAGAATTGGCCTGGTTCTAGGATATGGGTCTGGGGCCAGGCATCTGCTTCCTGTGCGGGGCTGGACCTTGCTGATGAACCTTTTCCTCCCTCAGGTGAGAAAGCTGAAGCTGCAGCTAGAGGAAGAACGGCAGAAGGGTGCCAGGAGCGACGGCGCGATGGGCGACCTGGCGGGGGTTGCAGAACGGCTCGGACCTGCAGTTCATCGAATGCAGAGTAGGTGCAGAGCCCCTTATAAGCTGCTGTCTGAGGCTTCTGGCTTCTGTCTTCTGCAGCTGCCGGAGCAGCTGTCCTGCCAGTAATGGCGCTGAGGGAGCTCCCCTCGCTCTGAGCCTCAGAGGGAAGAAGACTAGGAATATATTCTTCTGCCCCAAAGAGAACTTCTAGGAGTGCTTTGCGAAGAGAAGTGTTTCCTGATGGTGTCCTCTTCTTGTGTCATCTTCTGAACTCCAGTGCACACCTTCCTAAGGTCCCTGGCGGAGCTAATCCGGGCACTCACAGAGATGGCATTAACACAGAGACTCCAGTAGTTTCAGGACTTTCCCCCATACCCTGTTAACCCCAGCTACTCCTTTGGGCGGCATTTGTCTCCAGGTCACAAAGTGAACCTCCTCAGCTTACCTAAATAATTTGCTTCGTTCCTTTTCTACTTTTGATGCCATAGTATTTGTTCTTCGATTTCGAACCACTCCTAGCTGTGCTCAAGGCTTCCTCCTGGCTCTGTGCTCAGGGGTGATGCCTGAAGGGACTGGCAGGGGGCATATATGGAACTAGGGATGGAATCTGGGTCAACAAAGCAAGTGCCTACTTGCTCCCTATGTCTCAGGGCCTTTGGCGACTCCCTTGCCCCCAAGCAATTGGGCCACCCCTGTCTGGGCAAGCCTGATGGTTAAGTGGTCAGGCCTGTGGGTGGGTTTAGTTGGGTGCTGGGCCCGCGTCCAGCAGTGTGCAGGTGGACCGTGTGGTGCTGGGGATCATACTGTAGACCAAGTTCCACATACAGGCCAGCCCTGGCCCCAGCCCGTTTGAGCTGTCTCCCTGGCCCAGTCCCGTCACACTTAAGCTTCTGCCTACTGCAGTCTTAGTACTAGGGACATCTCCCTCCACAGCAAGGAAATTCCAACTGTCAGTTATATTTAATCTGATAATAAATATTTCTTGAACAGAAGTACTTTTCCAAGTGGTTTGGGGGGCCAGAGAGAGAATATAGAGGGTACTGACCGTTCTCCAATTCCTGGCACTGCATATGGCCTCTCAGAACTGCCAGGAATGATCCCTGACTACAGAGCCAGGAATAAGCTCCGAGCCCTGCTGGCTATGTCTCCAAAGCAAAACAAATAAAAACACTTTCAAATAGATACTTGGTCATATGCTTGCAGCCACGTGATTCATCAATAAATGCTCGAGTTTTGAGGTGACTTCAAGATTATCCCACCCGCACGGCAGAGCCTGGCAAGCTACCCGTGTTGTATTTGACATGCCAAATACCAGTAACAATTATAGACTTCATTCCCATGACTTGACGGAATGTTCCTGGAGCAGGCAGATGCCCTTGGGTTATCTCGCATGTGCCAGGACATATTGAGATGTTACTGGTGCCGGCTCGAGTAATCGAGGATCTACAGGAAGTCAAGTGAAAGTGATCAAGTGACTTTTTTTTCCCTCCCTTTTTTCCCCCCCAAATTTTTGCTTTTGGGGTTATACCTGGCAATGCTTGGGTTACTCCCAGCTTTATATTCAGGAATTATTGCTTTTGGTGCTCAGGGGACCATAAGGGATGCTGGGGATTGAACCTGGGTTGGCTGTGTACAAGGGCTACCCACTGTCCTATGATTCTGGCCCATTTTGATCACTTACTTTATCTTTTATTTTGCCACCTTGAAGTAAAGCCATGATGAAGTTTCAGGCATAGACTGTTCATCACTAAGCCCTCTACAGAGTCTGCTTCTCTCTACCAGTGTCCCCAATTTCTCTTCTACCCCCCCAGCCTTCCTCTGGCAGGCACTTTCCCCCCTCCACCATGGTCCTGGTATTGTCCCCAATAATCCCATCCCTTTTCCCCTGCCCCGTGCCAAGCTTCCCACGGAAGACCAGTTCTCCTGCTCTTCTGTTGCCTCTGGGCATTTGACGTTCCCCTGCAGTTTCAGTATACCCCACATATGAGAGCGTCCATTCTGGTCTGTCCTTCTCCCTCTCACTAACTTCACTCAACATGATCCATCCACCTTCTTAGCTTATTTTAAAATTCTAGTTAAGGGTCAGGAATATAGTCTCGGTGGTAGAGCACATGCCTGGAATGTGTGAGACTCGTGTTCAGCCCTTGACGCTGCAGGGCTAGTGCACCCCAAAAGCTCTGTTGGGAGTGACCCCTGTTAAAGGGAACATTGGCTGTAAGTGGCATTTTTTGGGGGTCACACCCGCGATGCTCAGGGCTTACTCCTGGCTCTGCACTCAGGAATTACTCCTGTCCATGTTTGGGGACCACATGGGATGCCGGGGATCGAACGGGTCTGCCGTGGGCAAGGCAAACGCCCTACCTGCTGTGCTATTGCTCCAGCCCCTGTAAGTGGCATTTTTATTTTAATATTCTGAGTTAGGCTGAATAGAAAAGACCCCATAGATTAATACTTACTGATAATAGTTTAAGACTGACTTTTGAGGTAAAATATTATTTCCTCAATTGAACAGAAATCAGAATTTTTTTTTTTTTTGGGTCACACCCGCGATGCTCAGGGGTTACTCGGCTCTGCACTCAGGAATTACTCCTGGTGGTGCTCGGGGAACCATATGGGATGCCGGGATCGAACCTGGGCCAGCACAGGCTGGCCGCATGCAAGGCAAACTCCCTACCCGCTGGGCTATCACTCTGGCCCCCAGAAATGAGAATTTTTAGTAACTATTTTATTCTAGAAATTCTGTCTCAGTAGGCGGGTAGATGAAGATGGGCATGACAGGGAAGTAGGCTGACTGTAGTCAGGAAGCTGTGATGGTGAGCCCGATTCAGACACTGAATGAGTGATGGCCACCAGCACTCACGAGGGCAGGGGATGGGTTTGAGTGCCACTGACCTAAAACATGGAGGATATTCAGAAGGACTGATGTGGAGCACAAAAGGGCTGACACTTGGTACAGGCAGATGCGCAGGTGTGGCTCTTAAGTTACAGAGCTGGCATTTGCAGTTGCTTTTTGGGGTGCAGACAGTCCATAAGGTGTGATGAGCTGAGTGACCGGGCCCTCACTGGTAAGGCAAAGAGGGCAGCTCCCTGCTCCGGAAGCAGGAGAGAGCCTTGATGACACTTTACCTCTACCAGAGGCTTGGCTTGGTGTTTTGAAATGGAATTTCAAAATATGTATGAAACAGCTGAGGTGAGGGGTGTGCTCTTGAAAACAGGAAGGAATGAGTGGCGTGGAGAGGGAGAAAGAAGGAAGTAGCAGATTTTGATAATAAGTTGCTAGGTTTAAGAATGAATATATATGGAGTAGGGTGTTTACCTTGCACGCAGCTGACCCAGATTCAATCCTCGGCATCCCAAATGTTCTCCTGAGCACCACCAGGAGTAATTCCTGAGTGCTGAGCCAGGAATAATCCCTGAGCATCTCTGGCTGTTACCCAAAAAAGCCAAAAAAAATTTAGAAGTAAATTCCAAATGCCTTAGGATAAACATTAAAAAAAGTGAATATGTAAGAGGGGCCAGAGCTGTAGTGCAGCGGGAAGACATTTGCCTTGTTGGCACTTATCCAAAAGGGCAAGGACAACAAGTGCTGGCGTGGATGCGGGAGAAAGGGACGCCATCCATTGTTGGTGGGAATGTCGACTGGTACAGCCTTTCTGGAAAATAATATGGACATTCCTCCAAAGATTAGAAGTTGAGCTCCCGTTTGACCCCAGCCACACCACTTCTGGGGATATACCCTGAGAAGCCAAAAACACACAGCAGCAACAACATCCGCACTTTTATTTTCATAGCAGCACTATTCACAATAGCCAGAACCTGGAAACAATCAGTATGCTCGAGAACTGCTGATCAGATAAAGAAACTTTGGTACATCTACACAATGGAATACTATGCAGCTGTTAGGAAAAATGAAGTTATGAAATTTGCCTATAAATGGATGGACATGGAGAGGATCATGTTGAGTAAAATTAGCCAGAAGGAAAAAGACAGATATAGAATGACTGCATTTATTTGCATGGCATAAATATATATATATACATACATACATATATATATATACTATGAAATATATATGTGTATATTATGAAATATATGTGTTTATATATATATATATACATATATATTATGACACCAATATCCAAGGTCAGGCAAAACATGAATCAGGAGGTTTTGTCAAAGGTAGACAAGCATGTGGGAGTCAGAGGTTAGGTAA
Source organism: Cryptotis parvus (assembly GCA_021461705.1). NCBI lineage: Eukaryota > Metazoa > Chordata > Mammalia > Eulipotyphla > Soricidae > Cryptotis > Cryptotis parvus. The sequence continues at coordinate 144,091 of JAJIBD010001283.1, read as the reverse complement.
GACAGAGAAGGGAGCAGTATGCTAATAATCGTCAAAAGTGATAATACCAGTCTAGAACTGAGCATTGGAGCATTGAATATAGGCAAAAGATACATATGATAACCTCTAAATGTATGTATTGTAATCCACAGTGTATAAGAGAAGGAAGAGAGAGAGAGAGAGAGAGAGAGAAAGAGAGAGAGAGAGAGAGAGAGGGAGAGAGAGGGGGAGGGAGAGAGAGAAAGAGAGAGAAAAGAGATAAAGAACCTGCCATAGAGACAGACTAGGGAGAGGGGAGGAAATCGGGGACATTGGTGGTGGGAGATGGGCACTGGTGGAGGGATGGCTGCTGCAACACTGTATGACCGAAACCCAAACATGAACATCTTTGTAATTGTATGTCTTGCGGTGGTATAACAAAAAAATAAAGCAAAGTCCACAAAAAAAAATAAGACATTTGCTTTGCATGTAGCCAACCTGGGTTCATTCCCTGGCATCCCATGTGATCCTCCAAACACCAACAGGAGTAATTCCTGAGTATAGGAGTAAGCCTTGAGTACTACAGGTGTGTGCGTCAAAATAAAATAAATAAAAAGAATGATAAAAAAGAGAATATAGAAGATCCTGAAGCTCACGCTTTAGCGCCCAGGCAGTTTCACTCCTAGAGTGCTTATGCGAAAGTGTTTTTACTTGTAACAGTAACAATCCAGTTAGAAAAACCACTTTCACTGAAGAGTATATATAGTATGGTTAGTTATGTGGGAAAGTAGTTTGTCTCTTAGAACCTTATGATTCCCACCCTATTTTCAGAGTATAAGTTTAAACTGGTCCCAGTTGAACCTTGGCACCCTGAGGAATGGTCCCTCAGTCATTCCCAGGAGTAGCCCCTGAGCATCACCAGGTATGGCTTAAAATCCAAAACAAACCAAAAAAAGCTTTCTTCCTCATCATTTCTGAACTTCTTATTTTTAATTATGTGTCTCTTAGGTCAGATGTACCCAATGATTTATAACTCTACCCATAACACGGTCACAATATATAATCAACCATTTATTTTATATCCTCTCACACATACACACATAGCCAGGAAGCATGCTATGCGCCACAAAATAACACCAGTGAAATGCAGCACAAGAAGGCAAAGTAGAAGTCAACAAGACAAGATAGCTGTTTGGTACACACTGAGGGAAGGAGAAGTTAGAGCCAACAAGACAGCCATTTGGTACACATTGGGGTGGCCCTGAAGGTCGGCGGAGACTTGAATCCGTGGGGAGAGAGCATCTGCAGTATGGGGAAACCCACCTAGAAAACCATCCGGTCTGGGCTGGGGAAGTCAGGGCGCTTATCCCTGTGAGCATGGAGGCTCCTGGGCTGCTGAGATAAAGGCTGCACAGCCGAACCCCTCAAGCTCTGTAGTTGCATAGATCATGGGGTGAAGAGCTGGTAGATGAGGGGGTGGCCCCAGTGCCACTCATGGCAGTGCATGTGGTGAAGCCATGTGGTGCTCTGGGAGCCCTTGGAACTGTGCTTGGTGGTGCCTAGGGAGCCATGTAGTGCGAGAGATCAAGCTTAGGGCCTCATGAACACCAGGCATGCGCTCTGGCCCTCTGAGCTGTCTTCTGGACCAGAATAGTTAATTTTCTTTTTGTGATTTCTGATTGAGGAATACTTTTGCAAGTGGTCTACAGAATCTGGGCTTTGGGAGCAGCTGCAATTGTCTTTGCCTTTGTGGGCCCCCTTCTGATGCTGGGGTCCACCTTCCCCTGTGAGACATGATTCATTATAAATCCCTTCTTTTCCAGGGGATGCCAACAGACAAATTAGTGAGTACAAGTTCAAGCTTTCAAAAGCAGAACAGGATATAACCACGTTGGAGCAAAGTGTAAGTAATGCTTCTCTATGGTGCCAAGCAGTTTGGGTTCCCTTAAATCTCATTTGCTTCCTGCACCCAAGTGTAGGTTACCCGGGCTGCCTCTGAAGTTGGAATACTGTGAAAGTGCCATATTAAGGTGGAAAAGCCAGCAGAACCTGTGGCCAGGCAACTTGGCTCTCTTTGGTGTAAATCATAGTTTTTTGTAAAGAAATCAGGTGAATTCAGAATTGTAGTCTATAATGAAATTCCTTACTGTGCATTTCAGAAAGTATAAAACTTTTCTGTTCAGTTCAGTGAGTTTCTTCCTGCAATGTTACTTTGGCACTGAAACAGTATGGCGAAACTTAACATGGGAAATTGGCCTACAGACTCCCCTGTAATCTTCCCCCGGACTCTCTGGATTTATAAATAGCAGCTGGGTTCTAAGAGGACCTATGACTCACCCTTAGGGACTTGTTTTAGTATTAGATTACTTGAAGTCTGTAATGACATGGCATTTCCATCTTGGCTACAAAAAATAGCAGAAGGGAAGTGGGGGTGGGGGGCTGGGCAGAGCCCAACACCAGAGCCTGTGTTCTCCCGTTCAGATTAGCCGGCTCGAGGGACAGGCGCTGAGATACAAAACTGCTGCAGAGAATGCGGAGAAAATAGAAGATGAACTGAAAGCAGAGAAAAGGAAGTTACAACGAGAGGTACTTGTTCTAGTGATGTGTCTGGAATATCACCTTGGGAATGAGCTCTTTGTGGACTAAGGAATTGACTTATTGGGCCCGTCTTTTTTTTTTTTTTTTTTTGCTTTTTTGGGTCACACCCAGCGATGCTCAGGGGTTTCTCCTGGCTCTGCACTCAGGAATTACTCCTGGTGGTGCTTGGGGGACCATATGGGATGCCGGGATCGAACCTGGGCGGCATGGGCCAGCCAAGTGCAAGGCAAACGCCCTACCCCGCTGGACTATCGTTCCGGCCCCTGGACACGTCTTAATGAGATGGCAGTAGTGTCCCTTCCTCTCTCGTGTTTGTTTTGGGCCCGAACAGTGACTACCATTAAGTCTTGACTTTCTGTCAGGTAATAAAAGGGTCATTTTAAGTTTTGTTTCAGATCAGGTCCGTTTTCCTCACGCCTCGCAGACTGTGGGTCCCTGTGCAAGACCTTCAGTGAGCAGACTCCATTTCCCAGAAAATGTCAAGAGGTGCTGGGTCTGTTTCTGCCCCTGTGTGACCGTGCTCTCTCCTGTCCCCAGTTACGAACAGCACTGGACAAGATCGAAGAGATGGAGATGACCAACAGCCACCTGGCCAAGCGGCTGGAGAAGATGAAGGCCAACAGGACAGCGCTGCTGACCCAGCAGTAGGGCCACCCCTGTCTGGGTCCTGCTCTGGGGAACTGACTTTGTCCAGTGACACAAGCCCCTTTCAGTACTGTTTGTTTTGTCAGTAAATAGCCACCTTTGTATTTTATAATTTATGAGAAAATGAAAGAGGTTTGATTCTTCATGAATGAACACTTTGGATTTTGTTTGTAGCTGTTTGTAGCTTGATTCTACTTAAAACTAGTCCCTGGTCTTTTATTTTTTATTTCCATCATTTTAGAATCAAGTTAAGTCACCAATTTCCCCAGCTCTGCCTGTGCCTGGCATCCCGAGCATGCACTCAAGGTCTGGCAGAGAGCAGTCCCGTGAGTCCTCACTGACGACATGCTCGCAGGAGACCTCCGACAACACAAGTGCCTTCTCCACCGTGGGACTCAGACCTCAGTGATGACCAGTGGTCAAAAGACATTTACCCATCACGTTAGAGTGTTTCTATTTTAGTGAAGAAACAGTTTCACTCAAATTTATATGGTTGGGGGGGAAATGAAACCTCTTTTTTGTAAGATATTTAAATTTATATAAGAAAACGTTAGAAAAAGAAGTGGGAAGTGTATATAAAACTTGCTTTATTGCGTGGAACAGGTGCCAGTCTGGCCCCATAGTCTTTAAGTAAGAGCAGGAGCCTGAGTCTTCAGCACTGACTGTGCTGTGCCTTGTAAAGTATTTCACCTGCTGCTGATTCGTGGCTGGAAACCTCAGACAAGGATGGGGCAGGGAAGACCAGGTGGGCAGCAGGTGTGAAGACTTTCCTCAAGATTCTATTAAACGGACACTTTGCTGACCACAACTGACTGCTGAAATATTTTGTTAAAGGAGCTTTTACAACAACATACAGCCACCTTGCCCGCTAGTCTTGCCCCTCTCCTTTTGGAAAAATAAGCTGAATCTAGCACTTTTTTCTTTTGAGAACTTTAGTATTTTTCTTTCAAAGTAACCCAGGCCATGAGGTTTTAACACAAATGCGGCCACTTTACTGGATTTGTGGTTTTTTGCTTTTACAACCTATGTGTTTTTTTGGGAAATGAGTGTTGTATCTTCGATATGTTTACACAGAAAAAAATACTGGGTAAAGTTTTAATCAACCAAGGCCCACATGATAAAACTAGACTTGAAACTAGATAATAAAGTTTAACTCCAAATGTGACTTAAATCTCTAATATTCTTTAACCCTTTGTTTTTGAAACACAGAAACCAATGAGCTGAATTAAGAACAACTGTTGTGTGTGGGGGGCTGGGCGTGTGAAGGGCGGAACCTGTTCTGCAGTGCAGGTCTACCCGAACCCCGCCTGCTTCACCATTTTGTCACCCGCCCAGGGCTATGGGCTCATTCCCCGAGAGGCCCTGGCTTATCGGTTTAGAAAGTTTGAAATGTCTCTTTTGTGGCGTACAGTAAGTTAAATGTCTTTTTTACCGTCTGAACAGAATGGCTTCAGTGCTTTGCGGGGTTTTTTTTCTTGTTTTTTTTTTTTTTTTTTTGCTTTTTTGAGTCACACCCGGCAATGCTCAGGGGTTTCTCCCTGGCTCTGCACTCAGGAATTACTCCTGGCGATGCTTGGAGGACCATATGGGATGTCGGGGATCGAACCTGGGCCAGCATGGGCTGGCTGCATGCAAGGCAAACACCCTACCCGCTGGACTATCGCCTCCGGCCCTGCTTTGCGACTTTTTACCCGGAGGTTCTTCAGTGAGTGATCTTGTATCTCATAGATTACTGAGCATCTGTACTGACCTCATGCTGTAGACCGACCTGCGTCTGCCCCGCCTGCACTGCAGTTTCTGTTCAAACAGGAATTACTAAGGAGGCTTACTCACATGATTTCATTTATGTAGTTACACCATCTTCAAGCAGAATCTGGGATTTTTTGGTTTTGTTTTTGAGGCCCCCAAAACCTGCTGTGCTTAGGGCTTACTCCTTGCTCTATGCTCAGGGATCACTCCTGGCAAGTTTGGGGGAGACTCTCTGGGGTACTGGGTATTGAACCAGAGTTTACTGTGTGCAAGGCAAGCACCTTACCTGCTGTGATCTCTCTCTGGCTCCATCTGTATTTTCCTTGGGCTGGCAGCATATGTGGCAGTTAATAAAGTGGGTTAACACTGTATATTGTAACAGCGACAGACTGTTTAAGGGACTCTTTTCTTCCCTTCAGTTGTTTTCATTGAGAATGTGCTAACTGGGCCAGAGAGCTCTCACTGAGCTGAAGTTCTTACAGGAGGCCCAGGTTTGATCTCCAGCACGTCATGGTACATTAGTACCACCAGGTATAACCCCAAAATAAAAGTTAACTTGTTCTGGTTAGTGAAGGCATTAATAAATCATCAATTCAGCATCCTCCATAGTGTCATTAGGGTATCTTGTGTGTTCAGAATCTCTTTATCACACATAATAGAAATTTATTATATCACACATAATAGAAATCTACCAGAAAAAAAGAATCACCTCAGAGGATGGTCTGTGAGGTCTTAAAAGGGTATTCTGCTTTCTTAAAAAAAAAAAACAAGGGGCCGGAGCGATAGCCGAGCAGGTAGGGTGTTGGCCTTGCATGCGGCCGGCCCATGCTGGCCGGGTTCGATCCCGGCATCCCATATGGTCCCCCCGAGCACCGCCAGGAGTAATTCCTGAGTGCAGAGCCAGGAGAAACCCCTGAGCATTGCCGGGGTGTGACCCAAAAAAAGCAAAAAAACAAAAAAAAATCCAATTCTTAACCAGGGCTCAGACTGCTTTTGGGTTTCTTCCACAAAGTCACATTTGTACCAGATGGGAACTTGCAGATACACTGCCATCTAGCAGCTTATGACCGCCAAGCCTCCATCCCATGCTTGGAGAGGCCCGCTGGATCAAGGAAACCGGAGTCCATAGCCGCCGTATGCTGCTGGGAGTCCAGAGACGGTGCCTCGGCTAACAGCGCTCAAAGACTCGGTAGAGGTCAGGCAGGTTAGCAAGCTGCAGGACGGTCCCATCTTCTGCGAAGTGTTTCGGAGGCAGGAGGTGCGAGCGGATGGCCTTATAGGACGATATGTTCCACCGTCCACTTCCAGGCATCTGCTGCGCAGCCAGGCATTTCACTCTAGAAAACAGTTAACTGTCATCAGCCTTCATTACGTGTGCAGCACAGCAAGCCCCCGCCTGTGGCTTCCCGACACAGGAAGCACCAGGTCTCGGCCAGCCTCCCGGGGTCCTGCAGGTCTGCTTTTCGGGCGCATTCCACAGCGCTCCACAGGGAAGAAATGGAAATTAAATGACGAGAATGATTTTGCTCCACCCTTCTCCTTAGCCATGTCAATGGCCTTTTATTCTATGTAACATTTTAAACTCAAGATATGAATGGTCCTTCACCTATGTGTACCAAGTTTTATAAAGTTGAAATACTGTACATTGTCATGCTGGTACCCTGTTTGCTCTTAGCTGAGTTTGTGCTATCTTGTCTTCACGGAAACAAGGGCCTTCCTAGAGGTTTGTGCAGTCCGGCCTCTCTATGACGCAGACTCTGCTGATCGCCAAGCATGCCTCTCCCTCGACTGCCTCACCTGTGAAACGGGCGCAGAACTTCCCCTTGAGGACAGCTAAGCGGTCACTGAGATGAGCTACGGTGCTTACAGAGACTCAAAGAGGGGAGACTTGATTTTATACTATTTTCAGTCAAATCCTCAAAAGTCGCTGGAGCTGGAAAAGCACTGTCATCTGACTGGACAAGGTAATATGGAAAGGCAGGGCCCTTTCAGTGTCAGGCTGGCGTCCCTAGGAGGATCTGGGAGACTGACCTCAGTACAGCCTGTTGGCAGCGCAAAGCTTGTGCCCTACACAACAGTCATCCACTGGCGACACTGGCCCAGAACAAGCCAAGAGCAGTAGAGAGGCACCCTAACTTGGGTTGATGCAACCCAACTTCCATTTACTTAAGCTGTTAATGGTTTTTACATTGGGTACATGTTTTTATATCTATTAATGAAATCACTCCAGGGAAACTTTGTAAACTAGCAGAAGGGAACAAAATTCATGAATAAAAGCTGATTGTGTTTAAACCTAACGTCCAGTGAAATTCTGAGACTAATGATGGAGGCTCAGCATTGAGTGTTATGTGAGGGCCTGTCCAAAGCCTGGAATGCCAGTGTCCGTCACCACATACCTGCAGGCCCGAGAGAGTGGACTCCTTGGACATATACTGCTTCCGGATAGAGTAAAACATAGCACATTCTTTACTGAGGCTTTCAAAACAGTCCTTTTCTTCATCCCAGTTCACCTGGTCCAAAGAGAGAATACTTTAATATGCATAGGTGCTTCTGACATATTCTAAGTGGAGGCCACAGACAACTTAAGGTTAAACCGTGACTACTCGCTAAAGTTACGTCTGAACTGCTGAATATTGCGTGGAAGTGGCAGAATGAGGACACTGCAGCTCTTTTAACATTTCTACCATCACTCACACGAAGGCGTGGTCGGGTGTCCTGTCCCGTCAGTGAGAGCACTCACACTCCTGTGCAGGACCGTCACCTACCTCAGTGGCTAGCCGCAGGATGAAGATAGGCAGACCCTCCAGAGGGGGACATAGCTGTCGATCAGCAGAGGTAACCCCATCAGGTTTCCTTCCTGTGAGAAAAGCCAGGGCCAGCACAAGGGATCGTAGAGCTACAGTTCATACAAACTCCACCTCCCGGGCTTGCTTCACAGCCTGGTCCCTGTCGCTCTGAGTGCTTGGCTGGGCTGAGCCTAAGTTGTAAAGAGCTTCTGTCCTGCCATGCAACAGCCCAACTACCTTTCCTTCGGAACTGCTCTCCAACCAAAGGGCATCAGATGGAAAGATTCAAGAATGGAGGAAAGAGGAAGAAACAGGAGAGAAAGGAGCTGGACATAACGGGCCACAGGTGTTGTGGCATTCATGTGTCCCTCTAGCCTGAAAACGGGATGGCTACCAGAAACAAGCAATGCTGAGGACACGTCATGCTGCTTGACGTCTCAAGGAGGGTGTAGCAAGGGAGGAGGGCAGCCTTCGCTCAGACAACTCTCCTCTGAAGAATAAACACCAGAGAAGGGCTGGGGACACGGTGTGAAGGGTTGGTGGCAATGCATGATCTGCCAAGCAAAGTCCTTGAGCACTGTGACCTAAAAACCAAATACCCCAAGAGGCCTAAACAACAAAGGCATAAAAAAAGACCCTTCCATACCTCATCAATTTCCAGGGAGAAATAGTCTGCCAGCATCTCAGCCTTTTTCTTCAGAAACTGAACAATGTACTCGGCAAGACCTTCTTTGGGGCCATCTTCCTCCGTCCAGCCACTCTCAGGACTCTCTAAAGGCGAGCATGGCAAGGTCAAAGAGGGGTGCGGGCTCCTAGGAAGGACAAAGAGCATTAAGGAAGATGCTAAGAGGAAATCCACAGCGCCGCCACCCGCACGGGCGCAGAAACACGGCTGCAGCAGCAGGTTCCACAGGCTCTCTCTAGGGCTTGCGCAGTCATCCTGGTTACCTCCCCACCCCCTCTCCTTTTGTATTTTATTATTCCATTGTGAGATATACAATTACAAAGATGTTCATAAGATGTTAATATTTGGGTTTTGGTCAGACAGTGTTCCAGCCCCCATCCCTCCACCAGTGCCCATTTCCCATTACCAATGTCCCCGATTCCCTCCCCCTCCCCTAGCCTGCCTCTATGGCAGGTTCTTTATCTTTTTCTATTTCTCTTTCTCTTTTCCTTCCGTACACATTGTGGATTACAATAAATACATTTAGAGGTTGTCATGTGTATCTTTTTGCCTGTATTTAATGCTCAGTTCTAGGTTGGTATTAGCACTTTTGACAATTATTAGCATACTGTTCCATTCTCTTTCTTACCTAACCTCTGACTCCCACACGTTTGTGATAATTTCCACCTTTGACAAGACCTCCTGATCCACGTTTTGCCTGACCTTGGATATTGGTATCATAATATGTACTTATATATCATGAACATAGTTTTAACAATTGTAAACAGAAAATTCATTCCTGTACTGTATAAAAAGGAAAATCATATAGAAGCAGGTTCATGTAGGAACAGAACACTGGTTCAATATGAAAATCAAATCTGTGTTACCAAGCTGAAGAGAAAAAATCATACAATGAATAGGTACAGAAGCAGCATTTGAAAAATACCAACACGGAGACCAGGAGATGACTCAATGGCGAAAGCATGTGAGTACATTCTCCAGGGTTCTGTATGCCTGAGCACTGCTGTGTGATCCGCAGCGATGTACAGTCAGGAGAGTTTAAGCACCAGCATGCAAGAGTTTGACCCTGGCCTGCATGTATACAAACTGCATCTAAAGGAGTGTAATCCCTGATGAGCACCACAACCAAGGTGCAAGCCACACAACGATCCCATCCTGTGCCATCACCACATGAGCTGGGGCTGGTGGCAGGAAGGTGTGTATGTGTGGGGTGGGAAGGGAAGAGGTGCAGATACTGTATCTACTCCTGAATAAAAAACAAGCAGATGAGAAACTGAAGGGGACTTCCCAGCCTGATAAAGGGCACTGACCCAGCCACAGCATACTTGGAGGTTAGCTGAATGCTTCCCCCAAATGCTCAAGAAAGAGAATTTCAGTTCTCACCACTTCCTGTCAATACTTTACTCATGTTCTAGTCAGTGCAATCAGGAAAGAAGAAATAAGTGTCCAGATTGGACAGGAAGAAATAAAAGCGTCACAGATGCCAGGATCACCTCCCTAGAAACTCAAATATATTTTAAAAAGAACTACTACAACTTTTACAATAGGGTTAATGAAAGTGAAATCCTGGGTCAGAGTGACGGTACAGCAGGTAGGATGCTTGTCTTTCCTGCAGTCAACCCAGGTTCTATCCCTAGCGCCCTTGATCATCACACTGAGCCCTGACACCTGACAGCAGAGCTGGGGAGTATGTTCTGAGCACAGGCGGGGCGAAATGAATATTAAAGGATAAATCTAACAAGATTTGCCTCCACTAGAGATAACATAGGGACAGTGGTGGACTCATGTTGTAACCAAAACTAATGAAAAAAATAAATTATAAAAAATATTTCAGGCATATTACGGGGTGAAAGTGCTAGCCATGGAAGTAGATCCCCCAGGGTTGATCCCAGGCACCACATATGGTCCTGAGCCACACCAGGAGTGATCCTGAGCACAGAACCAGGAGTAAGCCCTGAGCACTGCTTGGTGTGACCCAAAAGCCGCCTCCAGATGACTTCCTCCAATCTATATAGATTGAACACAATACGAACAAAAATCTGAGAACGTGCTTTTGTAGAGCATATCAAATTATGAAAGAACACAGACAACTACATAGATAGCATAATTTGAACTTTACATGTAAAGTAGCGGGAAGGTCTTGTAAGAATGTACTAGAATGGGAACTAGTGTGGACTGTACTTCAGTCATAAGGAGTTAGAGAAGCATTTCTCAACCGAAATCATTACAGTTCCCTATATCCCCATAGAGTATTCCCAGGGGCCACAGGAAAGAGGCTTGTAAATGGGGGTGGCACGGCACAATCAAGGTGCCAGGGACAGCTGGAACAGGAAGGGAACAAGTTCAAAAGGGGGTTGTGGACAGAGGTTGAGAAACACTGCTTTAGAGATGATTATTAGCCTCTTTAGTAATATTTTAAGTTGGCTACCAAATGTCTCTTCTACTTTGTACAAATTATTGAAGATATAACTGGATAAAAACACATAACACAGAATTACACTAAGTGTATTTAGAACTTTACTGTACTACAAATAAGATACCAGAGTAGAGCTATTATTTTCAGAAATAGTTGTTGAGAAGCAGGAAAGAAACTTACCGATAACCTTAGAACCCCAAAATTGGCAAAATCATAAATGAGTATCTGGTAGAAAAGCTCTTCACTGAAAACAAAAATAAAGTTACATTAAGAAATAAAATGAATCCATGTTTGAGAGCCAAGCAATAGAGACAAAATGTAAAAACATCACCCTGATTCAGAGAGGATGAAATAATGGTTCTGCTTTTCGGAGGAGCTGGCTAAGCATCTAATCAAACATTCGTATACTCCCCCAAAACACTTATGCTCCCCAAACCTGGGCCCTCCTGGACAGCAGCCAGGGCCTCCATACACAAACACTATCCCCCTCCCTGGCTGGCTTCTCATGTCAATTCTTTTGTTGTTCTTGCAACTCCCTATTCCTTCTTATTTCTTAAAACTACCAGAGAAGGAGCACTGCCTCACTTAACAGCTAAGAGATCTGGGATAACTGGAGAAAAGCACCGTGCCCGTGCGCACCTAGTCGGAAATGCTTGAACCGGAATTTGAAGTCACTGACTCACTCCCACCCCGCCTGCTCTAACTCCCTCGTGCCGTTCTGCTCTCCGGGCCCTCGCCCCTCTCCGTTCCCCTCCACCATGCATCTGGCAGCCCCACTTTCTTCATGGACTCATGACTTACCTGAGTTTGGTGGTGTTGAGAAGATATAACTTGGTTTGATGCTGTGCCAAGGCCCACTGAGGATTCACACAACCCACAAACGAGTGGTCACTCAGCATCTCCCGGAGAGCTGGAAAACAAACACGTTATTACATCGTGTCAATGCCTTTTCATACTCCAAAGCACCAGAGCTAAGGGCAACATGGAGCAGAGAGGCCTGAGCTCCTGCTAAAGCACAGGCAAGATCAAATCTATCTAGTCTTTATTGATGTATATTCTGTGATTGATTCCTGGGTCACACGTGGCAATGCTCACGTTCATTCCCAGTTCTGTGCTCAAGGGATCAGATGGTGTGCTGGGATTTGAACTGGGGTTGGCGATGTTAAAGGCCTTAACCCCTGCACTATCTCTCCCACCTTCTTACCTTTTAGAACACAACAAGATTGTTTAAAGATGAATGGCTTTTCCATGATCTCATGTTCAAAGGTGAATGGATTTTCCATGATCTCAATCTAAGACCTACTAGCAGTTAGAGCATTAAAGCCAACCTCAACCAAAGACACCAGAGGAAACTGAGGAATTATACACTTTCGCTTTAGAGGCTTTAAGGTCTACATGGAGAAAGAAAAATGCCTTCAACAGCTCTGAAGTGGGGCGGAGCCTAAGGGAAAGAGACGCAGAGCTGCATTTCAGTGAAGGGGAAACACACGGGTATGTTCAATGCCCGCTCAAGGCTTGGGTTGAGAGTAAAGAAAACCACCGCACCCCAGAGAATGTGTAGCCATCGGCTGGCAATATTTTTTTGGCAGCCAGGAGTCACATAAAGCAGACTGCCCAAACACTGGACATAGGCATCAGCCCAGGCCGATTATTCCAAGACCCAGTGCAAGTCAAATTTGCATTCAGTCCAGCCTTCAAATAATCCTGCACAGTAAGGTACTGGCCACAAGCAATCAAAACATTAACAAAACACACAGACAAGCCATGTGTGTTTAATTCATGGCAAATGAAGATGCTAAAGAAACCTCAGAATCTGATCAGCAAACGCTTTGGAGACTGAGAGTTATCAGCAAAGAAGGTAAGTGTGTTCAGTCCACTTAAAGAAATTAGCCTTATGTATTACAACTCCCTGCAGAGCTCAGAGAACTATACAGGAGCAAGGCTCAAAACCTGGCCTTCTGCATGGAAAACATGTGCTCTAGCCCTTGAAGTATTTATCTGCCAAGACTGTTACCTAAGTTCTCTCTGCCTCTACCCCTGCTTTATTAATTTTTTTTTATTGATATTTGCTTTTGGGTCCTACCCAGGGATGCTTGGGGCTTACTTCTGGCTCTGCACTCAGGACTTACTCCAATTCGTGATCAGAGGACCATATGAGATGCCGAAGATTGAACCTGGGATGGCTGCATGCAAGGCAAATGCCCTCCCGCTCTACCATCGATCCGTTCCCCTACCCTCACTTAAAAAAAAAAAAGGCTTTTTTCCCTCCATTTTCTAGAAAAACAGAGATCCCCTGTTCCTACTGGAAACTCAACGTCTCCACAGGATGTTCTGTGTAGGCAGAAAAATGATTATTTTAAAAGCTGGAGAACATCAAATAATCTTGGCTAATGAGGCACTGGAGGAAACAGAAAACCGTGTAATCCATTAAGAAAAAAAAGTCAGAGATTTTTTTCCATAAGATCTTTGCATGGAAAATCGTGGCACGTCCAAAGTGAGTGAGGCAGAGCTGAGCCTGGCACAGGAGGGCAGACAAGTGCTCCCTGACAGACAGCAGGAGCCTGGCCCGGGAGGGCACACGAGTGCTCCCTGACAGACAGCAGGAGCCTGGCCCGGGAGGGCACACAAGCATTCCCTGATAGACAGCAGGAGCCTGGCCGGGAGGGCACACGAGTGCTCCCTGGTAGACAGCAGGAGCCTGGCCCGGGAGGGCACACGAGTGCTCCCTGACAGACAGCAGGAGCCTGGCCCGGGAGGGCACACAAGCATTCCCTGATAGACAGCAGGAGCCTGGCCCGGGAGGGCACACGAAGTGCTCCCTGATAGACAGCAGGAGCCTGGCCCGGAGGGCACACAAGTGCTCCCTGATAGACAGCAGGAGCCTGGCCCGGGAGGGCACACAAGTGCTCCCTGGTAGACAGCAGGGCGCCTTTGGCTGGGCAGAAGCAAACCAAGAGGTCGGGTGGGGCCCTCCTCCCTGCACTTCCCCATGCCACTTGGATCTCTCTGTGGCTCCTTTCAGGCCTCCAAGGACCCACATGTCATTCCTCCCCACTGGTCCCCAGAGCCTCACAGCCATGGACATTATCACCTCACCACAACAAGAAAATTAGATGGGAAAATTGAGTACAAGCCCACTAAACTTAATGAGTGACAAAAAATAAGCCAACTCGTACCTAACAGCTCAGTGAATCTTCAGGCCATGACTTGAGCAACACCACTCAGATATATGTTGTAACAAGCAACATAAAGAAAATTATTCTGTGCCTGCTAAGGGACACTAGGGACACTGATGGAAGGGGGACTGGTGCTGCAGCACGGACTATTGTTGAAACAACTGGACCGTGAACTCTAAATCACGATGTTTATATATAAAATTCAAACGGAAAAAGAGTGCCTGGGAAAGGAAAGCCACGGCAGGCTTTCCTGAGCAATGACGGACAGGAAACAAGGCCACTGTTGTCGGGGCAGCAGTCTCAGAAGCGTGAGAATCCACGGGAAAGGCACGAAACTGCTCTTTAGGGCCCTACTTCTTCCCAAGTTAACCTAGTGCTTGCACTTTAAGAGACAGCAGTCTTGAAATCTAGCGATCTTAACCGTGAAACATGTGACAGGCTGGGAAGGCCGTGACTGACTGCAGACCCAAGGGCAGAGCTCCTTCTGGAGCCTGAGAAGATGAATCAGAGTAAGGGCTGTGAGGGTCAAGTCTCCCTTCCACAATGGCCCAGGTGGGAGTGGCCACACCTGCGATGACCTGAGCAGTGCGGGCATCTCCTGGCAATACCTGGCTTACACACGGGGCTCAGCGGGGCAGTGACCTCCAGGGCACTCAGGGGACCGCACAATGCCAGGAGCAGATCTAGGGTCTTGCATATGCTCCATCCCTTTGGGTTCTCTCCCAGCCCTTTGCCCCGTTTCATCCCTTTAACTGGAGTCAGGTGTAAAGCAGCGGGAACCAACATGGAGCTCTATATGCAGATATCATGCAGGCATTTATCTGGGAAGCGATTTCTGAAGAGGACAAGGATCTATTCCTTTGTCTTTAGGAAATAAAAATCTTTACTGAGAGTGGGAGACAGAGTTCAGTGGGCTGAGAGCTTGCTTGGAATGCACAAGGCCTCGCTCTGACTCCCGAACACCGCCGGGTATGGTCCCCAAACCAAATAAAAACAACAGAAAACTCTATTGACCTTCTACTGCATAATAAGCATTTCGTGGATATTAATATTTTTCCTTTTTAAAAAAATGCCTTGATTTATGAATGCTCTGTATGTGGAATAAATACATTCCACAGTGCTTATGGCTGACCCCTGGCTTTGTGCTTAGGGGCGCTCCAGGCCACGTTCCATGCTTGGGAGACCATGAAGAACGGGGACGTAATTCAGGCCACCTGCACACAAAGCACGCATCGGCCCTGCAGTTTCACATCTCAGCAGCGGAATAACCTATCAAATGAATCTCACTGTTTAGACGAGGGAAAACAGAGGCACAGGGAGGTCAAGTCCGGCGCCTTACAGGGGCTCTGCAGCAGCGGTTCTCCCAGGTTCCGCACACGGAGCCCGCACACCTGTACGCTTTCTGCAACTGCAAACCCCCTTCAGCCACGGGACTAGGATGTTGCCAAAGACTCCACTGCTTTGACCGACAACTAAAATACACTGAAGATTATTCCAACAACTGCCTTACTCCGACTCCTGTGTTTTGGTGAAAATACTAAGGAATTCTAATTAAAACCAGAGACTTTTTCCCCTTTCTCTCCCAGTGGAAACTTGTCTGTCAGCTGCTGCTGAGGAAGCAAAGGAAGGTTTGCTCAGGACAAGGCCGTGGCCCTGTGCCTTTCCTGAACTCACATTTGCAGTGCCGGCCCTCGGAGCCGCAGGCAGACCACGGCACTTACGTACTCTCATGTCCCCGCTGATTTATTTCTTCCTGGAGACTCAGAACACTGGTGAGGTTAATGATCCTCCTCCGGGGGTACAAGCTGCGGTCATTTCCTTTCTGGAATCATCTTCCACCATTTCCACATCAGAGCCTTCCCGGTGTCTCTTTCTGCAATGGAGAAAAGGAACTGGCAGATCATTACTGTTCCCCGGCACTGTCCTCCTGAACTCAGCCGCACAGCCTCAGGGAGAGCAGGGCGCGAGCGGAGTCTGTCTTCTGGCACAATGCTTATCTGACAGCCCTGAGCGCCCAGAGCAGGCGGAGAGGCCCGCACCGCCCTACGGACGGACGAGTGAGCCAGGCCTGCCAAATCTCATTTACCCTCTCTCCGTCCATCCACCAGACACTGTTACAATACAGACCACAGCAGTGGACAAGACCAATAAATAGCCTGTCCTCATCATGCTTCCTCAAGGGACGAAGTTGGAGAGCTCCTGAAAAGAGATCCTTCAAGTAGCAAGAAACAGTGAGGAACCTAAGGCAAAGGAACCGAGGAGAATGATGGAGAGGGAAGAGGAGAGAAATCTATTTTATGCACCATGTTCTCTAATCCCGTTAATGACGGGACTTTAAATGAAAAGGACAATGGAAGCTTCGAGGAGAGGAGACATCTAAGTTGAAGACTGAGAGACACAGGGAGAGGAGGGCCGTGGGGACGAGCAGCCCAGAAAGTGCAGGTGAGCCCCAAGAGTGGCCTGGCTGAAGCATCAGGAGGACCGATCCCGCGTGCCTCAAGTCCGGTTCTCAGCAAGGGCAAGACGCTGAATCCGGCTGGAGAGTGTTTCTTTCACTGCCGTACGGGAAACAGCGTGTGGTGCTAATTCCACAAACGACGAACGGAATCCTAAAACTTTCCTGGAAGACTATTCAGCGCTTGCGCAGAGAGAATGAGTGTCACATACCTGGCATGCCTGAACATTCTCCAGGGAAAACAGCCCTAGAAGTTACAGTGCCTGGCTGCCTAGGAAATGAGCGAACTGGAATTAAGTCACTCGTTCTAGCTCTAGTAGCCAACCTATACCAGGGTTCTGGTGGCCTGTATGAGTGCACAGAAAAACATAATCGTGGGGAGGAGAGACTGTGTAGGGTTGGAGGCACTTGCCTTGCATGCAGCCGACCAAGTTGGATCCTGGTACCTCATGTGCTCCCCTGAGCACCGCCAGAAGTGATCCCTGAGCAGAGAGCCAGAGTAAGCCCTGAGCATTGCTGGGTGTGGTCCAAGAACCAACCTGCAGCCCTCCCCACCCCTGCGTAAGAATACCCAATCCCTACCGACCGGTCTCAGGGAGAAGCTCTACAGATTGCAGAACGGACACCAGGCGCCCCAGTTAGTCATTATCACCGTGTTCACTGTCCCCTCACACTCTCTTTACCACAGTTTTATAGGTTTCAGGAAATTCTGTAATCTGAACTGAAAAGGCTGAGAGTGGATCTGAGTAGGATGATAGAGAAGACTCAAATTCTTGAGCTATTTTTCACATCTCTCCCTAATCACCTCTGCTGCTGAGGCTTGGTCAAAACCATTATGCTAGAGAGGTAATAGAGCTGCCAGAGTGTTTGCCTTGCATGCAGGAAACCTGGGCTTGATCCCCAGCAGCTAATATGGCCACGAAATGATCTCTGATTGCAGAACCAGAGTATACCCTGAGCACTGCCGGTTATGGCCCAAAAAAGCACAAACAACAAAATATGAACTGGAGTGACAGTAAAGTGAGTAGGGTGCTTGCCTCGAATGTAGCCAACTTGGGTTCAACCCCTGGCACTTCACATGGTCACCTCCAGCCCTGCCAGAAGTGATCCCTAATAGCAGAGCTGAGCACCTCCAAGTGTGGCAAAAATTAAAAAAAAATTACTAAAAATAAAGTATAAAATTTCTGGTTGCTTTTCTGCACCGTATTTTAACTCACGTCTAGACTCGCGAACATTTATAGTATCTCAGAGGCCCAAAGGCGGACAGTGGAGAAGGTGTCAGCACTGCTGCCGGGTCTGACAGGTCCCACAGCTGGAAGGTCAAGAGGCCCCTGCACAGGGCAGGCTTGAGGCAGTTTTAGCAAGGAACAGAGCTGTACTACTCCCAGAAATTCATACCTAGGGTTATCCGGACTGGAAGGGGGCCTTCGCTTCTCTGATTTTTCTGAGCTCTCCTCGGCAGCAGCCCCCTGCAATTCCTTATCTTCGGCAGCCCCTTCAGCCGGGTCTGGGAGTTCAAGCATTTCCGCATCTTGCTGCCTGGGAGCATCCAGCCCATCTTCAGGGGCCAGGGTCTGGGGCTGAGCAGACGAGGCCTTGCTCAGGGGCTGCAGAAAGGCATCGAGCTTCTGCTCCCCGGGAGTCTGTGCGAACCATCTGGTGAGCATAGACCTTGTCGCCACTTCCAGAAGCAGACGAGGGGGCCACACCCGTGGCAGATTTGATCACCTCCCCAGATGGGCCGGCAAGAGATGGTAGTAAAGTCTGTGTCCAAAAAGAGACAGTTCAGAACATGAGTTATGGAAGTCTAGCTGCCACCACAGAGCAGTGTTGAAAACAGACAGTCAGGTATAATAAATTACCATTGCAGAATTCTTAAGAGAAGCAATCTGGCCAAAATTCAAACTACAAGACATGAAAATGTAAGATTCAAAAAATTCAAGAAAATTCTTACAATCTTAAAAGTAGAAAGAAATGGGAACCAGTATAAAACTCAAATTTTGGGTGTCTTCCCCTGCCATTAAAGGATTAAAAAACTGAAGCAAAATACATTTAAAATGCATAAAATGCATATGTTAAATGCTTATGTTATGTTATAACATTGTGCTATGTTAACCATTGATGGTGTTGAATACTTTCATTCTTCCAAGATGAAATTCTCTTTCCATTAAATACTAACTTATGACTATTGGTGCCCCAGCTCTTAACCATAATTATATCATCTATTTTTATTATTTTATGTTTGGCTTTTTTGGGTCACACCTGGCAATGCTCAGGAGTTACTCCTGGCTCTGCACTCAGGAATTACTCCTGGCGGTGCTTGGGGGACCATGGGATGCAGGGGATTGAACCTGGGTCGGTCGCGTGCAAGGCAAGTGCCCTACGCATTGTGCTATGGCTCCAGCCCCTATCATCTAGTTTTAAATATACATATTTCCTAGCTCCATGAAGCAGAAAGGCTAAAAGCAAAGACCACCCAGTAGCGACAAGGACCCTTAATCCCAGATTATAGTCTTTAAATACCATTTTCCACTCAAGCTCTTCGGAGAAATGGCGAATTCCAGAGCCTAGGCTGGGAAAGTAGAGAGAGCCACGACAGCTTCTCTTGCCAAAAACAAGGAAGCTATTAAATACTAATTGAACCGGGACAAAGATGCAAAAGCACCACCTCAAGGGGGCATCTACTGGCCTACAATGGAATAATGCGAGCATGAAAGAGGGGAAAGGAAGGGCCAATGAGTTTTGTACGGGGCAAGAGGAGGGGAACTGGGGACACTGGTGGAACGGAACGTGACTGTTGAAGGGATGGTGCTGGAACATTGTAGGACCAAAACCCAAACATGGACACCTTTGTAACTGTTTCTTCTCATGATGATTTAAACTTTTTTTTTTTTTTTTTTTTTGCTTTTTGGGTCACACCCGGCGATGCTCAGGGGTTCCTCCTGGCTCTGCACTCAGGAATTAGTCCTGGCGGTGCTCGGGGGGACCATATGGGATGCCGGGATTGAACCCGCCGGCACAGGCCGGCCGCGTGCAAGGCAAACGCCCTACCCGCTGGGCTATCGCTCCGGCCCCTGATTTAAACAGTTTTTAAAAAACTCCTAGAGATTGCAAGGGCAACCATGCATCCTCGCCAATGAATAAAGGGGTAGACCATCCACTAGACATGCTTTTTTTTCCCATTTTTTTTTTTTGTTACAGTCAATGATGCTCAGGGTGACTCCTGCTCTAAGCGGCATTCACCTCACTGCGTTCTGGGCCTGACAGAAGCCCACTGCAGCGTACAAGCCTCACGGCTATCTGCCGGGAGCGTGGCCTCTACCTGCAGCTGCAGGCTGTCGTTCCTGTGAGGAGCACAAACGTATGCATCCCCGACATAAACCCAGGGCTGCCCAGAACCGAGGAGACCCTGAAGAGCTAATGAGTCAACCTGCTCGATTTGAAAAGCTAAAGCTCTGGAAAGGGGAGCAGCTTGGACTCTCACCACGAAAACCTGGATGACTGCAAGGGAAGACCCTGTACAGACAAGTTCCGTTCTCTGCAATGCCCACAGTCCGCCTCGACAGAGGAAGACAAGGAGACCGGGATCAGACACAAGGGCAGTCACTGGTCTCTGCCCTGCAACCCTGTTCTTTCTACTGTGTCACTGCCAGGGCCCTGACCCCTACTTGGCCTGTCCCTGAGAGACCTGTCTCCTGCCCTTCCCAGATGGAGAGGGTAGCATGTCAGAGCGCTCTGCCACTGCGTTTGTTCTTTTCATTTTGATTTTGGGCTACACCCGGCACTGCTCAGGGCTTACTCCAGGCTCTGTGCTCAGGGATCACCCCTGGCGGGGATTGAGGACCTTATGGGAAGTCGGGGAGCAAATGTAGGTTGGCCGCACTCAAGCGCCCCACCTGCCGTTCTATGACTCCGGCCCCTTTGCTGCTGACACTTTGTTTTCTCTGGAAGTCACCTGAGGGCCCAGACGAGGACGGGGGAATCATCACAATCCCTCAGTCGGGCTCCAGGCAGCCTGCTGCGCAGTTCAGCCGCTCAGAGCCATGGCACCCCTGGGACGGCTCCTCACCTGGGTGAAGTATGTGCGTGAGGAGTTGGAGCCCAGGAGCCGGCCCTCGATGTGCTGCTGTACCCGCTCCAGGATGCTGTCCTCGTGCAGGAAGTGGACCTCGTGCTTGGTGGGGTGCACGTTGACATCCACATTCTGGGGGTTGATTTCTAAACTGGTTAAGGGGGCAAGGAATGACTGATTACCACGGGCAGCGGGGGAATGGGGTAAAGAAGCTACACTCTTGAAGTATATGGTGTCCGGACGGCCTGGGAGAGGCCCAGTAACACCGACAAGTCAGAGCGGGCTGAGCCCAAATGCCAACTCCGCTGAGGAGGCTGTGAGCTCTGGGCAGGTCACAGCATCTTTCTGCCTAAGGTTCCTCGGCTGTAAGGTGGACTTAAGATATGGTGGAGATTACGTTCACTTAACACACTTTGCATGTTACTTGGCATATTTATTATATGCTTTAGAGTGATAAAAAAACTATTACCATCATCCCAAACTGGAAGAATTCATTATAAAACGATCTGGTCCAAGCCATGTAATTTGTCTCATGAACCATTTTCATGGTTCTTTTTCATTATTAGATCAGGATCAAGATTAGAATATATGTGAGAGAACTTTCTGTCACCAAAATTTAAAAGAGGCTGGTTTAGAGACAGGGTCAGTGAGGACCTCCAAATCCATTTTTGCATTGTTTGGAAATGAAGATTTTGCAACTGAGGTTTCAGTTCCAGAAGGAACCTGAAGGAAGGAGGTCTCTTAGCCAGGTTCTGAGCCGAAACCAAAGTGAGTGAAGAAGAAAAGGCACGTCCTGTGCTTGTGCTTTTCGCCAGCACTTTATGGGGGTGCATTGGGGTCAGCCTCAGCAACACCGTCTCTTTCAAAGAGCGAAGAGACACATCATTTCTGTTCCCTCCGGGTCATGGACAGTGGGTCTGGCATTGTGTTACCTGAGGTACAGGAATGGGTGTGTGTTTTTGGGCAAATATGCGGCATACACAGTTTCTATGGCTTTCCTTAAGGAAGTTGACTCTACCAGCCGATCTAAAAGACAAAAGGGAAGCAGTGAGGTGAAGGCCTGCACTCATTCCATGCCAAGGATTCCTCTCAAGGACAACAGCCCTGGAGTGACATCACGGCAGCCCCGAGAGGAAGCGTCTCGAAAGGAGTCGCTGTCTCCCAGCCCGGGAGGGTATCGTGTGGGGGGCTCCCCTCCTGTCCAACCTGCAGAAATGATGGGCCAGTCCACTCTGCCCGACTTCCCTGCCCCTCAGACGGCCTGGGGGGCCTATTTGCTCGGCCCAGTGGTCCATATGGCATCAACTCTCAGTTTCTTCTGTGCCCACATGCTGGCGACCCATCACAGGTGCTCTGTGTATGCCGAAGAGTGCAGCGAGGGGAGCAGAGCCGACAGTGGGGGACAAACTGAGTCACGGAGGGTCAGAACGGGCCTTTCCAGCAGCTGGACAACACATACCGGCATGGGTTTGGATTTTTCATTCATTTTTTTTCTGTAGGGGCTGGGTTGGGTCCCCGCCCTGAGCATTCACTGTGAAGCAACACAAAGTCAGCCAGTGCCTTCCCCCAGTACTATCTCTCTGGCCTGCAGTAAATGGTTAAGACAAGAAATGAGGCAGAAAACAATATAAGTTAGGAGAGACGAGACTGAATCAGAGGATGATCTGACTTTGACAAATGACCTGCTGATGTTTTGTGTGGGTGTGGCCACAGATAGGGCTCATCATTACTTCCTGTGAGTAGAGTGGGGCCGCTCTGAACAGTGTTAATCTCTGCACGCGCCTCTCTCCGGGCCCGTCAAGAACGCCCCACACACTGTGGCTGGGTCCTGTGCAGGCGGGACTGGACAATAAACGGCTGGCGCTGCTCTGCTGAGACTTCCCACCTTGAGCCAAGGCCAGATAAGTGTTCTTTGTCCCGGACACCTGAGAGAGCCTGCAAGTGTGTTGATAACCAAATGACGTGAGGGAAGAGCTGACACCTCTCTGCTACGTGAGGAGCTTGGCAGCCTAGTCAGATTAGCCGAGGTTACCACAAAGCCCTGTGATTAAGGCCCCCAGAAGCACAGGTCTGGCCCTTGGCCCTTATGCTGAGCTTTGCAAGTTTATTCTATAGCCAACCCACGTGTTACCCAGCAGTTTTTATTCATGGTTAGGAAAATACAAATGCAACACATTTTCTCAGTCTTGATCAAAGCAAGCTTTGTTCTGGTTTATGTCTTCCCTAAAGTAGATTAAAAAAATTATTAATATAAACCAGGTACCAGACTGTACCAACAAACTGCTGGGACATTTGTAGTGATTATTATGGTAAATGGAAGGGGAAACTACACCATTTTTATGGTTGTTGTTTTTTTTTTTGTTTGTTTGTTTTGGGGCCACACTCGGCAATGCTCAGGAGCTACTCCTGCCTCTGTGCGCAGACATAACTCTGGCAGTGCTTGTGCTCAGGGTACTCTATGTGGTGCTGGGGACTGAGCCCAGATCAACTGCATGCAAGGCAATCACCTTACCCACCGTTCTATCTCTCCGCCCCAGGAATATTATTTTCAATGTCAAGCAAACAAGATATCAAAGAATTATGACTTGCTTTAAACAAAAAGGTAAAAAAAGATAATAAAAATAATGAATTTAATTACTGATGGAAAATTCAAACCATGCTTAAATTTCCTATGACCCTGTCACCTTTTCAAAAGCTTATGACTAGAAATCATCTAAAAACAAGGAAGTAATAATAGTTGGAAATGGTAACCCTAGACTAGACCTGAATATTGAAAGTAGGTCAAGGGATATACATGATAACCTTTCAGTGTCTGCAAACCAGAATGCTCAGGAACAATAGTGGTTAGGGTGTTTGCCTTGCACATGGCAAACCTGGGTGCAATCCCCAGCATCCCATATGGT
This sequence comes from Cryptotis parvus, assembly GCA_021461705.1. Lineage (NCBI taxonomy): Eukaryota > Metazoa > Chordata > Mammalia > Eulipotyphla > Soricidae > Cryptotis > Cryptotis parvus. The sequence continues at coordinate 120,648 of JAJIBD010001283.1, read as the reverse complement.
CCCCCAAGTACCTCCAGGGGTAATTCCTGAGAGCAGAGCCAGGAATAACCCTGAGGATTACCAGGTGTGACCCAAAAAGAAATAAAAACAATATGCAAAAGGAGAGAGAGAGCCCGCCATTTTTTTGTTTGTTTGTTTTTTTGGGTCACAACCAGCAATGCTCAGGGGTGACTCCTGGCTCCGCACTCAGAAATTACTCCTGGCAGTGCTCAGGGGACCATATGGGATTCCAGGGATTGAACCCAGATTGCGCATGCAAGGCAAATGCCCTCCTTGCTGTACTATCGCTCCAGTCCCACAAAACAGAATTTACTGAAAAAATAGCAATCATGGGGCCGGAGTGATGGCACAGTGGGGAGGGCATTTGCCTTGCATGCGGTCAACCTGGGTTCGATCCCCGGCATCTCATATGGTCCCCGAGCACTGCCAGGAGTGATTCCTGAGTGCAGAGTCAGGAGAAACCCCTGAGCATTGCTGGGTGTGGCCCAAAAATGCAAAAAAAAATTTTTTTAAAAAATTAAAAAAATAGCAATCATGTATACAATCTGTCATTGTAAAGAGAAAAACTGGAAAGGAACGGGAGAAAAATCAAAGTCCATTTAGTGAAATTTGACCCTGATTTCCAGGGCTACTTTCTGCATAATAAATGATTTTGTTTATAAAGAGAAGTCATGAGGTCAGAGAGAAAATTCTGGGCTGAATACATGTTTTGCATGCAGGGAAGCTGAGCTGAATCCCCGAGCCCTGAGCAAGCAGGAGGGAGACCCCCTCAGAGCCAGGGGTAGTTCTCAACTTCCACTCCCTCCCCAGTGCCATTCCCCTCAAAAACAGAAAATGCCAACACACAGCTTTCATTTTCATGATGGTGCCATGCACGCAGGTCTCATACACTAACAATGAGGCACATGCCTGGCCCAACTTCCTGTATATTTAGTTTTTCGGGCCACACCCATTGTGTTCAAGTCTTACTCGAGACTTTGCACTCAGGACACATTCCTGGCAGGGCTAGAGGAACATACGGGATACCAGGGATCAAACCCAGGTCAGCCAGCCACGAGCAAGGCAGGCACTCTACCTGCTAAGCTATCATTCTGGTCTCTACTTTCTGATACTTTAATGGCATCAGCCGGGTAGGAGGCCTTCTCCCTGCTTCCAGCACAGTTTCAAACACAGGACCTGATTTAAGGAGAACAAAGGCTGGCCTCAGGCCCATATGGAAAGATGTCAATGCCAGCAGGGGTGGGAGGTGTGTTGGCTCCTGGGCACTGACAGGGGCTCTCTCAAAAGCAAGAATTATGTTCTCAACTGTCAGCGATAATGACCACCTATCAGAGGGCTGAGCATTCTGAGATGAGAAACTCTGTTTTCTGAACTGACCGCACTTACACATAAGCTTCCCTGGACCAATCACACCTGTGGATGAGGAATTTCCCCATGGCCACATAAAATTCCCTCTGGACAGATTTCCTCACCTGATTCCAATTCACTTACGATTGATGAAGAGTAAGAAGATACACCTCTTCACCGAGTAGTTTGCGTTGGAAATGTAGCCTTTCATTTTGAAGCCCAGGGTTTTATCCTCACACTCAACTTCTATCAATTCTCTGGTTGGGGGAAAAAAGACATTTTGAAGACTGGAAGTGCTGGGAAACCTGAGCATTATGCAGAATCAGAGTGGGAACTGTCCAAGGAGGACCGCAGGGAGAGGCTGGCTGAGCTCCTTTGGGCCACCCACGTGTCTACCCAACCACCTGCCAACCCATCGTTCGCCCATCACCCACCTCACGCCTGCCTCGGTGTTTTCAGACATATCTTTGTACCAAGCTCGAAATGTGACACGCAAGGACCAGCCCAAGCTCTGAGGCCTATTTTACGGAATTTTCATGTACCTTAGTAATGACCAAAGATGTTTACAAACCCTCAGCTCTGCTAAATTCCTCACAATACTGACGAGCACCACAGTGGGGCTCCTGGGTGGTGCGTCCCAGAAGCTGCTCATGAGGAAGTAAGACTCACAGGCGAAGGAAGTCGGCCCCGAGCCCACTCATTCCTGCCTCTGGCCTTCTGAGCACTGGTTCCCCTGAACGGAAAGCTCTGCTCATCCGCTATCATTACCTCATCAGCCCCCAGACATTACTTCCTCAAAGAATCTACTCTGATGCTTCTACTCTGAAGAATCTCCCTCTCCCTGGCCCCAAACATTCTCCCATTATGAATGACATTGTTACAGGTCTTTCCAACTACAATGACACCAACACGAACAAATTGTGCCTGTTTACACTTGATTTTCTTCACTCCAGAGCTCAGCTGCTGCCAGCAGGAAGTGCTCACTGAGCATCTGCTGCATGGTCAGGGGTCAGGGGCAGCAGCCACTGTGCTCTCAGGCTGAGCACCAGGAGTGGCCCGTCCCCCACACACTGAACTGCCACAGCTTCTTCTCCAGAGGGCTCAGGAGGCTGATGTCTTGGAATCTCGCATTGGAACTGCTGCTCCGACGATTTTTGATTTCTTATAGTCCCAGGGGGTTCCAAATATTAAATTTAGAGTCTTAAATTTTAGTTAAGACATTCTTTAAAAAGGTTTTGACAGGATCAGAGAGCTAGTGCAGCGGTAGGTAGGAGCGGGGTCTGATCTCTGGCACACCGTATGATTCAGGTCCTCCCCGTGATGCCTAAGGCAGAGCAAGGAGTAAGCCTTGAGCACCACCAGGGATGGCTTGAAAACAACAACAACAAACAACAACAACAAAAAAAAAAAACAAGTTTTGCCATACAGTTAAATACTGTGTATTACAACTGAGGGCACAGTTTAAAAATCAGCACTTAGGAATAAAGGGTGATTAAAAACAAATGGCCAATTCCCTAGTTAGGAATTGGTTTTACTCAAGGAACGAATTAATTTTTCTTTCAAAAGAAAAACTTCCAGGACTACTGGTGTTGCTTTTACCATCTGCGGGGAAGGGAAGGCAGGGGCAAGAGTTCTTGTTCATCTGTGTGTGCCCACCCTACGGATTCAGTATTTCCGCCTGAGGTGATGACAGGCTCTTGGGGCCTTATAAAGTCCTGCAATTTAGCTAAGGAATCTGTGAGTAAAATGGTGGTTTCCACTCTCTGAGTAGACTGCCAGACGAATCCATAAAGCAAGCTGTTTCCTGTCTATGTGATCCTTGACCATGAAGATTTGGTGATGCCATAAATTTGCCTGCCACTAGTCAAGGAAGTCATTTAAGGGGAGGAAATCTTTCATTTTATCTTCTGACATCCTTACTTTCTGGCACAAAGCCTGGAATATAGGAAACAATCGGCTAGTGCTCAGCGATAATAAACCCTTAAGTTACCTATGGTGAAAATACAGGAAATGAGTGTGCACAGAAAATGACAGAATTCCACTACACTAGAAATACTACGGTGACAAAGACGTAGAGACTAAAGGCAGACTATGTCTACAGAGGTTCCTCAAGCTTATCTGCCCCCTTTTCGAGGAGGGTGGAGGGAAGTGAAAAATTACTTAGCACCCTGCGAGAAATCTATCTTCTTTAAGTGAACAAAAGGAAAGTGCCCCAAACTGTTCCCTTGTCAAGCCGACTATTGTCCTTGGTCATTTCAACACTTTAGAGCTGGCAATGTTGCCCTCTTGGGAAATACTAATCTAGAAGATAAACATGTACCAAGAAGTACTGATTGCATGCAATGATTGTTGACAAAACAAAACAAGAAAACGGCCTGCATATTTGACTCAAGTAAACTCTTAGGGCAAATAAACGCTCACTTAACAGATCCCAAACTAATGTGATTAAGTGATAAACCAACCAAGTTCTGGAATGCAAAACGTTTGTCTAACATGGTTATTAACATACCGACTAACAGCATTTCCAAAGATGGAACGAATATTGTCAACAGTTGAGGCACTGGGCAGTGTTCGAACATCAGCTATCAGTTCACCCTGCTGATAAACAAAGCAGAAGAGAAAGCTCAGCACCTTAGCTATGGCTGAATCCTTATCTCTGTAAGCAAACTATTAAAAATAAAAATCATCTAATAGGGAACTGCCCCTGATAAGGCAAGAACTTTCAACTTACTTTTTTAACAGAGAAACTAATACCTGAATTGTGTATTGAATATCTGCAAAAAAAAAAAAAAAAAAAGCAGAGTGGCCAAATGCAGAAAACATATCAGTGCCCCAGATTAGTTTAAAAACAAACAGAAATTGGTAGAATTAAGCGACCTAAGCAAAGATAATACAATCAAATCAGTTCCCATATATTGTTTTACTCACAGGAAAATAAGCCATCAGAGACTTCATAAAGACCTCAACAGTCACTTTTGAATCAATCAAGTGAAAGAGGGCTCCACTCTGCTAATTATAGTTTGCTAATTAGTCTCAAGAACAATCTCTATACCTTCTCCTTCCAACTTGAAATTTTATTCTCCCCATGTTTATCTTCTAGATTAGTATTTCCCCAAATTTTATTCCAAAGGTAAGCTTTGGAAGCAGTTATCTGACAAACCTCACTTTTCAAGTCGAGCTCTCCATTCTCTCAAAGCCCCTAACACACTCCCAATTCCATCTTCTTCAACCTGAGGTCTCCTGGATACCCGTGTTTACTTGGATGGCCATGACGTATCATTTCTCCCCTCCACGGACACCACAAATCAAAGAACTGTGTCTAATTAAAAGCAATCAGACACTAATTTCACTTATTTTTTTGTCTTCTACTTTAGGCCACACCTGGTGATGTTCAGGGCTTACTCCTGGCACTGTTCTCAGAGATCACTCCTTGGTGGGTCACGGGGATTGAAGCCAGGGTCTGCCACGGGCTAGAGAAGCGTCTTACCCACTGTGTATCACTCTGGCCACTCAGTCACTGATACTATATACCACCAGGAAAAAAAACAAGGCAATTTCGCGGATAAGTCTGTGTAAACATTTCATTTAACATTTTTTTGTTTGTTTTTTGTTTTTTTTTCCCAAAAGTAAAACCCATCTCTGTTACAAGATAAGGAGATGCAGGCGTTGAGGGCCACACTTGAGCCGCTGGACTAGCAGATTAAATCTATCCTGGACACATTTCCCCCAGCCCCACTGTTTTCTCCTTCTTCTGTCAACATGCCCGGTTCTTTTCATCCGAAAACTCCCTTTCCCTAATTCCAGCAGGTGTATCCTTGGTTAGACGCCAATCAATCTCATGCAGCCCTGCAGACTGCAACATAAGATGGGGGGACTCAGCCTCACCCCTCTCTCCAGAAAGACTGAAGCACTCGCCCCAAAATAGACACTTGAGCAGAGCCAGGGAAAGAACAGCAACAACAAGAGTCGAGTTACCACACACTAAACCCCTGGTCCTGGCTCCCACACTCCCTAAAGACGGGCTGTCCACACCTCTGGGTCCTGGTAACTGACTTCCAGCCTTCCAATAAGTTTCTTTGGGGTTAAGTCAGCCAGAGTCTGTCCGTTCTGTCCCCCTAATAACTTCACCGACAAAGATGCCAGTTGCTCTCTGCTGGGCAGATGAGAGGAAGATCCTGTTGGTGACAGAATCTTGTCCGGAAACGAGTCATAATCACTACTAGTTTTCCATTGAGCACAGCGACTTTCTCAAGTGATAAGCACTGGAACACATGCCTTTGGCAAGAGAGCCCAGAGAGCCACTCCCAGAGTTTGAACTGTACCTGCCAACAACTTCCAAAATTTTCCCATACTCTTCGCTTGGGTTTTTTAAAGCTTTTCTCCTTGTGGATATGTTGTAGAACAGGTCCTCCACCTAAACAACACATTGATTTTTTTTTTTCTTATAAATTCAGGAAAGTACAGGGCAATCAAGCAGTGAGTTTTATTACATTTACCAACAGCACAGTTCTAAGAGGTTAATGGGGGAGGGGGAGGGGGAAGCAGGAGAGAGAGAGGGGGAAGCCTGAACCCTACTTCTCACATTCACTCACTGCCTTCTCAGAGATTCCAGAGGCAAATACTGTTGAGATCTTTGCTTTGAGTTGGGAATATGAAGAAAAACAGTCTTGTCCAGATAGTATGTGGTTTTTTTTTTTCCTTTCTGGGTCACACCCGGCGATGCGCAGGGGTTACTCCTGGCTCTGCACTCAGGAGCTACTCCTGGTGGTGCTCGAGGGACCATATGGGATGCTGGGGATCGAACCCTGACCAGCATGGGCTGGCTGCGTGCAAGGCAAACACCCTACCCGCTGGGCTATCGCTCTGGCCCCTGTTTTCTTGTTTGTTTACCCAGCGGTGCTCAGGGCTTACTGCTAATTAGTGCTATGGGGTTGATATGGGATGCCAGGGATTGAACCTATGTTGGCCCTGTGCAAGGTAAACACTGTATTATCGCTCCACCCTAGGATAGTACATATGTTAGTGCAGCAAACATAACCTTAATAATTCTAACACCTCATGGAACGCAACTTGAACTTGGGAATTTTTGATGGTGGTGATAACGGTGCAGGGAATCAAATCCCAGACTTCGTACCTGTAAAGTATGGCTGTCTTGGCAAACTACTTCCCCAGCCCTCAAACCCACTTTTCAAACCTCAAATTAATGATAAACCATCTGTGTGTCCTAACCTGCAGTGGTCCCCAGTGGGACAGCATCACAATAACATGATGCACTTTGAAGCCCGCATTTGTTTCAGCCTCACCAAGTCAAAGGGTTGGAGGCTTTGGGGGAGATGTGCTGGAGCCCAAGATAAGGGGTGGAAGGTGAGCGTGTAACACAAGAGCAGGGTGCTTTAGGTGCTACGGAAAAGAGACAAAATGTGGTGTCAGAAAAACAGAAGCATGCTGAACTCTCTTTGATGGAGGATGCAACCAGTTCACTCAGGCACATGCAGAGGGGTGGGCGTTCTTTGTTTCACTTGAGAGGTGGGAAAATTTGAGGCTAAGCGGCATTAAATGAATGACATTACAAGCATTGAGTGGCGAGCCTGGGACTTGAACTCACGTCTGAAGCTTAAAGTTCTTCCAATTTCAACTATACTGCCACTAATTCCTGACAACCCAATGAAACTGCCCAGTCTCTTGAAAACAATAAAGTGGGTTGCCAGGCCACAGATGCCAATGACCAATTCTCTTGCTTCAAGCATATCATGGGGCTTCAGTTAACTTGTACAAGTTCATTTTATTATGTCTTTGAGAAATGACATATTTTCCCTTTCAATATAATTTCAATTCACACTTCCATGGGTCATCCTTACCGTGATCTGGGTCCCCTGATTGCCTGCACATGGTTTAGGAGGAGCTTTCAGTTTTCCATCTGAGTAACTCGCTCTAGTCAGAAAAGACAGCATGATTAACACCCACAGCAATAAGAGATACCTCTCCAAAGGGAAAAGGACCAGCATAGCAGCAATACATTATAGAGCCATGTGGTCTATTATCTGACTCACTGTCTCCACTGTTTCTACTATTCCCATAATCATTCTAGCTGAAGATTTTTTTAAAAAGGGAGAGGAAGATCCCTGTTCTTCAAGCAAGCCTAACTTTCTAACTCCTGAGCTATTAATAGTATTTTTACCAGAGCTTACAATGTCAGTAAAATATCTGCGACTATTCATGGAGGAACTAATAAGGGGAGGGAACATTTGTCCCAAAGGCTGAACAGAGGCCCTCAAAGCATGTTGTATGGCCCTAATACAATACAGACACAAAGGACGGCTTCTCACTGGTCGCCATATTCTGTCTGCCTATATTGTATGATCTGTGAATAACATTATCACCATCCAGATGACGCTTACAGAAAAAAGGTTCCTCTGATGGTCTGTGAAAGCCCTGGTAAAGAAGAAAGACCTTGAAAAGTTTCTGATTGACCCAGTGAAGAGGTAAAGAGACGGGCAAAATCCTCCCTTTTGGGACTTTGAGTAGTATCTAGAGTATGATGATTCTGGAATGGGAAAAGGGGTGGGCAAGTGTGTGACCGGAAAGACGACAATTCAATTAGGCTCTGGGGAGGAACAGTTTTAGGTAGAGAGCACAGGAAACAATGCCCAGCAAGAGAAAAGCATAAACAAAGGCACTAATGCTTCAGAATACCAGGCAGCTGGGGCTTTGTGCAGAGGAGCTGGAAAGGTGCATCCTGGGAAGGAGCTAGTTGCCATGACAACAAGACGGATTTCATCCTACCAGAGAAGGGGCACTATGAGGGGTCCCCAAACGCACCAATCACAACCCCAGAGGAGAAATGGACCTTGTGTCACAGATTACTTAGGAAGACATAAAATCACAAGTGTCCCTATCTTGTGAGAGATTCTAAACCTATCATCGCACCTAGCTCCTCGAACAATATAATTCAAAGTGCGCTCAACTCCCTAGTCTCAGTTCTATATACTGTGAAACACTCTACCTACTATTAAGTGACACATTTTATGGCTGAAGCTCATTTTTATTCATTCATTCATTCATTCATTCATTCATCTATCTATTCATTCATTTACTTACTTATTTGTTGGCCTTTTACTTATTTATTTGTTGGCTTTTGGGGTCACACCCGGTAATGCTCAGGGTTACTCCTGGCTCTGCACTCTGTGATTACTCCTGGCTATGCTCAGGGGACCATATGGAGTGCTGAGGGATCAAATCCAGGGCTACTGTGTGCAAGGCAAATGCCCTACCCTCTATACTATTGCTCCAGTCCCCAACTGAAGTTTATTTTACTTAATTTACAATCTGATTTTTTTTCAAAATTCCCGCTCTGGGGCATGTGTTCAGTGTGTGTATTGCCTTCCACTAGTCAATGGCTAGTGCCCTAAAATATAAACGTGCAAGTCTCATGAGCAAAAACCCATTTTTGTTTTGTTCCAAAGTTATTCCTCTATCTCTGAAAATTATACCAATACAACAGGCAGTCCGAGGTCACCTGTGGGCAAACACGCCAGCACAGGCATGCACAGTGACAAGGAGCCACAAGTGGCTCACAATGCCTCTAAGGAACTGGCACACTCAGCTTCTCAGTTGCAAACCTGTTACCAAGGTGCCATGGAGGTTGGGCAGCGGGCAGGGTCAGAGCGGCAGCTCCCCTCCTCTGAGAACACTCTGCAACAGACCTTGCAAGGCTACGTCACACCTTGCTTCTGAAGACTCCGCTAAGATTCCTTAATAATCACTCCGGAGGGTGAGCAAATAATACACAGGGATGGAAAAAAAATTTATGCAAGTTCTAGGACAAAAACAAGAATACTAAGACTGGGGAGATAGTACATGGGGTAAGGCACTTTCTTGTAGACGTGGCCAACCCAGGCTTGATGGTTCAATGTTATGAGTCACAGGTCTCAGCCAGGAGCAGCCCCTGAGCACCACTGGGTGTGGCCCAACATACCTCATCCCATCCCCCAAAAAGCAGAAAAAAAAACAAAAAACATTGGTGTTTAGACAGTATAACTTTGAAAAGCCAACCCTACTGAGGATAATACATGCCTTTTCTCCTTATTTTTAACATCCTAAAAAGAGGTATTTTAGAATATGCATTAATACCGCACCTGTAAGCACACTTTGCATCAGCTGTTTTGGTCGTAATAGTAACGTGGGCCACATGGCTTATGCTGGCTAAGGCCTAGAAGGAAGCAAGGAAAGAAAGAATCACTCATCGCTGGGTCACCCTTCACGTTATTGAGTGGAAAGGACAACTAAGTTGTCCCTCTCGATTTGAATCAGTAAACGGCAAGCACACATTTTTTAATTTAATTTAATTTAATTTTATTTTGCTTTTTGGGTCACACCCGGCAATGCTCAGGGGTTACTCCTGGCTCTGTACTCAGGAATTACTCCTGGCGGTGCTCAGGGGACCATATGGGATGCCGGGATCGAACCCGGCCGGCACAGGCCGGCAGCGTGCAAGTACCGCACCTAGGCTTGGCATCCAGTACAACGTACGGTCCCGAGCCCTGCCAGGACTGAGGGCCCTGTTTTTTTTTTTTTTTTAATTAAACATTTTATTATACCACCGTGAGATATACAATTACAATGTTGTTCATGTTTGGAGGTTTCGGTCACATAGTGTTCCAGCACCCGCCCTCCACCAGTGCCCATTTCCCACCACCAATGTCCCCAATGCCCTCCCCCTCCCACAGCCTGCCTAAATGGCAGGTTCTTTATCTCTTTTCTCTCTCCCTTCCTTCTCCTACACATTGTGGGTTGCACTACATACACTTGGAAGCCATCATGTGCATTTTTTTTGCCTGTATTTAATGCTCAGTTCTATGTTGGTATCAGGAGGGCCCTGTTTTAAGACGAGCACAGAGCCAAGGACAAGCCCCGTTTTGGGAGTGTGGCCCCCAACAAAATTAATACAATCTAAAGCATATTCTTAGGACAAAGAGTCCAAAAAGGAAACACGCCAGAGATGAGTGTGTTCCTAACAACTGTTGCAGGGGCCAGAGCGATAGTACAGAGGGTTGGGGGGTCTTTTTTTTTTTTTTTTTTTTGCTTTTTGGGTCTCACCCAGCAATGCTCAGGGGTTACTCCTGGCTCTGCACTCAGGAATTACTCTTGCCAGTGCTCAGGGGAGCATATGGGATGCCAGGATCGAACCCAGGTCGGCCGCGTGCAAGGCAAATGCCCTACCCGCTATACTATCACTCCGTTCCCGGGTTCTTGTTTAAATGTGGTCTACCGGGTACCCTATGTGGCCCCCGAGCACCATCAGGAGTGATTCCTGAGTGTGTGCCAGGCGTGGCCTAACAAGACAGAAAATAAAATAACAATTATGTGCAGATGATAGAAATGCAGGAGCGCTTAATCAACCGTTTGCCTACCCACAAGCTTTCTTTGTTTCTGGGCACCCCCTCCCTGGCAGTGTGGGGCGTCACCAGGACCACACTTGCTGGCCCTTGGGAGTAAGGAAACCCCAACATGCCACACCTGTGCTGCACCCACTTGGCCCATTGCCCAAGCTCCTCTTCTAAAGATTTTAAAATTTAACTGAAGGGGAGGCCGGAGCGATAGCACAGAGGGTAGGGCATTTGCCTTGCACACAGCCGACCCAGGTTCGATCCCCCGGCATCCCAGATGGTCTCCCGAGCAGCACCAGGAGTAATTTCTGAGTGTAGAGCCAGGAGTAACCCCTGAGCATCACCAGGTATGACCCAAAAAGCAAAAAAAAAAAAAAAAAAAAAAAAGTTTACCTAAAGGGGGCCTGAATGACAGAGTATTTGCCTTGCATACAGCAACCCAGGTTCGATCCCTGGCATCGCATATGGTCCCTCGAGCAATGCCAGGAGTAATTCCTCCATGTAGAGCCAGGAATAACTTCTGAGCATTGCTGGGTGCAATGCAAAAAAAAAAAAAAAAAATGGCCTAAGAGGGAAGTCAAACTGATTTTATCAAATAAATGGATAACAGTAACAAAATAGGTACTATCCAAAGCTACTTTTCCTAAGCAAGGTTGTATTTAGAAATACAACTTCTGGGGGGCCGGAGCGATAGCCCAGCGGGTAGGGCGTTTGCCTTGCACGGCCGGCTTATGCCGGCCTGGGTTCGATTCCTGGCATCCCATATGGTCCCCCGAGCACCACCAGGAGTGATTCCTGAGTGCAGAGCCAGGAGTAGAGGAGTAGCCCCTGAGCATTGCCGGGTGTGACCCAAAAAAGCAAAAAAAAAAACCAACTTCTAAACCGACCCGTAAGACTGATTTAGAATTTTGGGGGCTGGGGAGATAGCTTAACAAGTTGGAACAGCTGCTGTACACACAGGAGGTCTGGGCTTAACCCCTAGGACAAAACGGTCCCCAAAGCACTGCCAGGAGCAGCTCCAATCCACTCCAAATTTAATTTTAAAAAAAATTTTTTAAATCCATGAATAATCTCCCCCTTAGCCAAGACTGGTTCCCTGAGTCTTTGAAATGGGCATGTCCTTCCACACGAAGCCATCACAGCACACACAAATGCTGAGTGAGTGCATCTCAGGGTCTATGGAACACACGCTGGGGCAGCTTCAGTTCTTTATGAGGTCTTAGCTGATTGCACTGGTTTATGCAGCTTAATTTAATCACTAGAAAATGTAAATGATTATTTTTTCTTTTTGGCTTACACCTGAGCATTGCCGGGTGTGACCCAACAAAAGCAAATAAATAAATAAATAAATAAATAAATAAATAAATAAATTGCAGTGACAAGTCACAGCTGCCTTTAATTTAAAAAAACAAAACAAATACACAAACACACACCCTGCTGTGCTCAGGGCTTACTCCTGGCTTTGTACTCAGGGATCACTTTGGGCACGACTTAAGGGACCACATGGGTCACCCCTGTATAAGGCAAGCACCCTGCCCACTGTATTATCACTCCAACCCTACCCTCCTACTCTGTAGCCTATGTACCTCTGTGGAGAAACATATACTGATACACAGTAGAAATACCATCAGGAAGGTACTTGACACATTCCTTTAATCCTTAGCTTACCTCACCACGAAAGCCGTATGTAGAAATTTTAGTTAAATCCTCAAAGCACTGCAATTTACTTGTAGTGAACCGCTCACATACAATATCCAGATCTTCTTTCTAAAAAGAAAGCAAAAATAAGTAATGATGCACGCTCTAAATCTTCCAGAACTTCCCACATGAACCCCAGGAGAATCCTTCCTTGGAGAGAAGTTCCAAAAAGTTATAAGCACTTTCCCATCATGGCACCCACAGTTCCACACAGCCGTGTCCGTCCTTTACCGCTCATCTCTCTTTCCATCTCATTTGCTTTCCTCTCCTCTGTAAGAGTTCCGGAAGCCCAGACAGCAGCCTGAGACCTATTCTCTAACTACATCAACTCTCTTTATATTCTTACTCAATGTGACTTAAAACAAAATACTAACTTCTAGTGCACAGCAGGACTCAGCATCTTCTACACTGTGAAATGATCGAACCAACATCCATCACCATGCATATTACAAGCTTCTCCACGATGCCAGCACCCCTCTTTTATTATCTGATTCATCTCACTTAGCTCAATGCCTTCAAGGCCCACCTTTATTGTAATCAACAGCAAGACTGCATTTTTTTTTTTCAGGAGCTAGTACTAGACGTGTTTGATTTGGCTGTGCTGGGGCCTAGAGGTGCTTGGGGGCTACCAGAGTGCTATCCAAGGGTGCTTGGGAACAGGACACTGAATGCCAGAACCTGCATCTTTTTTTTTAACAAGTGAACAATATTCAACTGTCTACACAAGTCACCTTCATAAAATTTTTTTTAAATATTCATTCATCAATGAATACAAGTTGCTTCCAGATCTTTGTTACTGTAAAGAATGCTGTGATAAACAAGTGACTCCACATACTTTTTCCCAGATAGTTGTTTTCTGTGGCTGTTTATAGATGTGGAAATGCTGTGTGGCATGGTACTTCTATTTCCAATTTACTGAGGGACCGCCATGTTTTCCACAGTGGCTATAACAAGCCACATTCCCATCACCCCCAGCACAATGGTTTCCTTTTCTGTACAACTTTGCTAACATTAGCTAATTGATTTATTTCCCCCATAATAGATATTTTAACAGGTATGTGGGGTGGGGGTAGTATCTCATTGGAGTTTTAACCTGCATTTTTTCCCCTAAGCTTCTTGTCTTGTATCTGATGGCCATGTAATCTGGGGGAACAGGACGACCTGGCCCACACCAGCAGTGTGGGGAGCAACTTTCACGGGGGCAGGGGTAACAAATCAGAGTTGAGCGCAGGCAAGGCAAGTGGCAATACCCCTATACTATCTCTCTAGCCCCATCTGCTGGTCAGCTGTATCCTCTTCACACAACTGGTTATACAGATCGTGGGCCTACTTTTTGATTCATTTTGATCATTTCTAGGTTTATACCTCTGCAGCATGATATACATTTACACTGCGAAGCAATCACCATCATCCATCTAGAAAATCCTTTTATCTTCCCAACTTCAATATCCATTAGCAATAAACCTTCATTCCCTTTTCCTCTATGTCTTCTGTAGCCACAACTCTGCTCTAGGAAACCCATGTGAGAGATCACACACACTCTTAGTCCTTTTGCAAACATCTTACTTCACTTAGTGTATCTTTAAAGTTCATCTAAGTGGGGGCCGGAGCGATAGCCCAGCGGGTAGGCGTTTGCCTTGCATGCGGCGGCCCATGCCGGCCCGGGTTCAATTCCCGGCATCCCATATGGTCCCCCAAGCACCGCCAGGAGTAATTCCTGAGTGCAGAGCCAGGAGAAACCCCTGAGCATTGCCGGGTGTGACCCAAAAATAAAAAAAAAAAGTTCATCCAAGTTATAGTAGGTCTTTACTAGGCATCAATCTCTGCAAGGCTTACATGCTACCAATGGGGTGGTACATACCAAGACCCTGGAACCAATCTTGACTTCCCTTACACACCTTGGATCATGAGCACACTCTGAGAGCTGAGTCTTCAAAATCATCCCAGATTATCACTGGTTTTCTTTCTTCTTTTTGAGGGGCGGAGGGGAAGAGGTTATACTCAATGTCGCCTAAGGACTTCTCATTGCTCAGTGCTGGGGAATTATGTGAGGCCTGGAATCCAACCAGGGCTCTGGAAAGCACAGCACATGCACAAGCTCTCGGCCATCTCCCCCAGGACTACCACTGCTTCTTATGTATCTACTGTATAAGTCCAAGGTGCCATCACCCTCTCCCAGAACCTCCTCATGGCCTCTGCCTCTATCCTGTCCTACTGTCTCTATGGGGCACAGAAGACAGAGTTCTTTTAAAACTTTACACACCACATCATCTCTTTACTCAAAAAACCCTCTACTGGGCATTTCCATTGGATTCAGAGTAAAAAGCCAAACATTGGCCTCCAAGGTCCTACCAGCCTGCTTCAGTACTGTCCTTCCTAGCTCATCTCTGGTTCTCCCCCTGCCTTGACCTGCTGCCACACACACTGGTCTTTCTGCTTTCATTTGTGTGGGTTCTGCGCATACTCTTTACTCTGCTGGGACCGATCATCTTCTAAACATGACTTATTGCCCTGAGGAGTGCCAGAACAGAACAGGTACTCAACAAACATCCAGGTCAATGTTTAATATTTCAGTCCAAAGAATTATACCCACAAAAGCCCAAGGTTTCTGACAGGGAAAGGCTCTGCCCATGAGCTACAACAGCACACAGACACCTGGGTCCTCCCAGGTTTTACTTACTCTGATCCCAGTGCCGTTGTCTTGGATTTGAATCAACTTCAGGCCTCCTTCTTTAACCACTACTTGGATACTTGTGGATTTTGCATCTAAACTGGTAAATGAAACAGGACAACGGGTATCAATCTGCATCAGCTTAAAGGTGAGGACAGAGGTTAGAACAAATCCAGACACACAACAGAGGACTTAATCAATTTGCTTTTCCTTTTGTCTTATAGATTTTGGCTAAACTGTGTACAGTTAGCAAGCCAGAGGCAGGGGACCATTGGCAACTTGACTGAGCTCACTTTACAACGATCAACTTAATCTACGATGGGTCTGAAGTGTAGACCACTCTCCTTTGGCACGTTTTTAACCTCTTCGGCCAGGTTGCGAGGCAATTCTGAACTTCCCAATCTTTCAAGTGCCCACCCCTACTCCGAAACGTCGGGAAAACACGGTGGATGACCCTTGGCCTGTCCAATTTATTCAGGGTAAACTAAAAATGAATTGTGATCTCGAACATGTTTCGGCGATTTTTGGACTAAGCAAAAAATTAAAAAAATGCATTTCCAAATTCGCAATTTCTGCATGCGTAATTTCGAAACGTACCTCCCCACTCTATGGCACCAGTGAAATAGCACTGAGGAGTGGGGGGTCCCTTTGGCACCTTAAGAAATCTGCCTCACGAGACCGCTCAAGACCCGGAACCAAGAAGGCAGGACCCCAAATCCTTCACTGCTGTAAACTCGCGCCCAGCACGCATCGGCCCACGGCAAGACCGCAGGTCCCCGTCACCGAGGCCCGGCCCGGCTCCCCCCCGTACCAGTTCTCAATCATCTCCTTGATTGCATTCGCTGGACGCTGAATGACTTCCCCCGCCGCGATGCGGTTGACCACGGTCTCATCCAGCCTGCGGATAACACCCGCGACAAGAGACATTTTTACCGCGCGCGAAAACAGAGCACAACGTGACTCTCCCGGAAGTGCCCTTCGCCAATCACGACTGGACCTGGTAGACACGCCCCTCCTCCTCCTCTAGCAGGCGGTCAGCCACGGAGTTAGGAAGGTCTTGGTTGGACACCCTGCCTGTCAGTCAAGCATCTAAAGTCCGTGCGTTCCTGGGTCCCCGAGCTAGACGGCTGAGCGCCTGCGCGCCAGAAATCCCTGTCCGCTCTTCCCTATTGGCTCATTCTGAGAGCGCATACGAAATCTCCATCCAATGGGGACGGAGGAGGCCGAGCCCGAGGCTGGGGTCCCCCGCTGGGGTGATCTGGCGCAGAACTGAGGAGGCGCTTGGCGTTCGTTCCAGGTCCTCCCCTTTTCCCCGCGCCCTCCCTCCGGTCGACTCTCTTCCAGTGGCTTCCAGTAATATGTGGATGTCTCCCCAAGCGGAGCAAAATGGAAGTCGACGAGACCGAGGTGTTCCGGCCCGAGTGGACCCAGCGTTACTTGGTGGTGGAGCCTCCGGAGGGCGAAGGCGCCCTGTGCCTGGTGTGCCGGCGCGTGGTGGTCGCCACCCGCGAACGCGACGTGCGGCGCCACTACGAGGCGGAGCACGAGCACTACGAGCGGTACGTGGCGGAGGGCGAGCGCGCGGCCTTGGTGGAGCGGCTGCGGCAGGGCGACGCCCCGCCCGTGGCCCAGCTCACGCCTGAGGAGCGCGCGGCGCGCGCGCGGGCCTGGGACTCGCGCGGCTCCTGGCCCTGAAGGGGCGCGGCTGGGGCGAGGGCGACTTCGTATCGCAGTGCATGGAGGTGATGCTGCGAGACGTGCTGCCCGATCACGTGAGCGTTCTGGACAGCATCGACTTCTCGCCGGAGATCACCCGGCAGCGCGTCCTGAACATCGACCGCAACCTCCGCGGGCAGCTCTTCCAGCGGACCAAGGACTACAAGGCCTACTCGCTGGCCTTGGACGACCAGGCCTTCGTGGCCTACGAGAACTACCTCCTGGTCTTCGTCCGTGGCGTGAACCAGGACCTGCAGGTGCAGGAGGAGCTGCTGACCCTGGTCAACCTGACGCATCACTTCAGCGTAGGCGCGCTCATGGCCGCCATCCTGGAGGCGCTGCAGAAGGCGGGGCTGAGCCTGCAGCGCATGGTGGGACTCCAGCACCACGCACACGCTGAGGATGGTCGGGAGAACTCGGGGCTGGTGTCCTACATGCGCGAGAAGGCCGTCAGCCCCAACTGCTGGAACGTCATCCACTACTCGGGCCTGCACCACCTGGAGCTGCTGAGCTCCTACGACGTGGACGTGAGCCAGATCATCAACACCGTGTCCGAGTGGGTGGTGCTCATCAAGACCCGCGGCGTGCGGCGGCCCGAGTTTCGGGATCTGCTGCACGACTCGAGTCGGAGCACGGCGAGAGGGTGAATGGGCGGTGCCTCAACAACTGGCTGCGGAGAGGGAAGACCTTGAAGCTCATCTTTTCCCTCCGGAAAGAGATCGAGGCGTTCCTGGTCTCCATCGGGGCCACCACGGTGCATTTCACCGACAAGCAGTGGCTCTGTGACTTCGGCTTCCTGGTGGACATCATGGACCACCTTGGCGAGCTCAGTGACCTGCTGGGCGTTAGTAAGGTGTTTGCTGCCGCTGCCTTCGACCACGTCTGTACCTTTGAAGTGAAGCTAGGTCTGTTGCAGAGGCACATAGAAGAGAAGAACCTGACACACTTCGCCGCCTTGAGAGAAGTGGTGGACGAGCTTAAACAGAATCTTAAAGACGATGAGAAAATATTTGAGCCCGATAGGTATCAGGTGGTGATCTGCCGCCTGCAGAAAGAATTCGAGAGACACTTCAAGGACCTGAGGTTCATTAAGAAGGACTTGGAACTCTTTGCAAATCCCTTTAACTTCAAGCCCGAGTACGCTCCCATCTCCGTCCGGGTGGAGCTCACTAAGCTTCAGGCTAACACCAGCCTGTGGAACGAGTACAGAGTCAAGGACCTGGGGCAGTTCTACGCCGGATTGTCGGCAGAGTCTTACCCCATCATCAAAGGGGTGGCTTGTAAGGTGGCGTCCTTGTTCGACAGCAACCATATCTGCGAAAAGGCGTTTGCTTACTTGACTCGCAACCAGCACACGCTGAGCCGGCCGCTGTCCGACGAGCATCTCCAGGCCCTCTTTAGGATCGCCACGACTGAGATGGAGCCGCACTGGGATGACTTGGTGAGAGGGGAGGAGCCACACGCCTCCCTGAGCCTGCCTGTGGGCTGCAGCTTTCAAATGCTCAACTGGAACCCGGTTTTAAAAGCAAATGTTTATTTTATTTTTCAGATGATACCAGACTTAAATCGATCTGTGTTCAAATCCTGGGATTCGTTATGTTTCTTTTCTTTTTTTTTTTTCCCTCAAGAAGCATCCTGGGACGCTTTAGAACACCAGGCCTGAAACTTAATTTAATGACAAAGATTTTGTCTTTTGTGTTTATGGTATAACTTTTCGTTTTAAAGTTTGGTACTGATGATATATTTGAATTTGAAGTCGGTTTTTAAGATGTCCTGAAGAAAATTTAGTTCTTTAAGTGTTAAAATTCCGATGCCTAGAGTCTACAGTTACCAACTCCTTAAATGTATGTTTGAGCCAATTTGCAGAAACTTAGAAGTTCAGAAGTTTCTGAAATGGAAGAACATACATCTAAGGGACGTATTTTGTCTGTCAAAATGTTTGAAACTTTTTAAAAAATGTGTTTATGAGTCTGAAGTTAATATTGACAAATTTCCTTCTCAGAGCCCCTTCATTCAACCGGTGGTAGTGGATATTACTAATAGAATCAGGTATTCGTTTAGTCAGAGGAGCAAGAATCATTTCTTAAAGTTTTTGGTGTAGGAGGGTTCCTGCAGTTTAATTTTCAGAAGCATCCTCTGAGTTTTCCAGATTTGGGAGCTGTTTCATCAGCTTGTTTAAAGGACTGTGGTAAGTATGGACTTGGTAATGTTTGACCATTAGTAAATCTATAGACCAAAGTTTGGCCCTATCAGAAAAGGATGAGGAAAAATGATTCTGCCCTCTAGGGTGAGGAAGTGTGAGATATTTTAGCTTATTTGTCCTAACTGTGTGGATATTTATAAAGAAAGCAACTTAGAGGAAACTCTTTAAGGTGATATGATAACATGAGTGTTAGCTCCTGGAAATAAATGTATTCTATAATTTGAAATAGTTCCATACTTTGTGTAGTTAGCAGAATACAACAAGAATATTTAACTCAAGCATCAGCTTTTTTTCAGACTGTAGCAATTCCTTGCTTCTAATGAGACATCTGCTTTATGCTAAGTAATAACTTTTAAATTTGCATAAACTATGAGAAAAATCTTAAAGAGTGACATCAAATATGTAAAATGATTGAAAAAACAGGACCTCATTTACAGATCTTCCAGATGAGTTTGAAAACTTGTGCTGAAGTTCTGGCTTAAATACTGTAACATACTATTCTCTAGTCACTAACCCAGCAAATTTAAGTAGCAATG
Organism: Cryptotis parvus; assembly: GCA_021461705.1. Taxonomy (NCBI): domain Eukaryota; kingdom Metazoa; phylum Chordata; class Mammalia; order Eulipotyphla; family Soricidae; genus Cryptotis; species Cryptotis parvus. The sequence continues at coordinate 101,091 of JAJIBD010001283.1, read as the reverse complement.
GTACAACAGACAATTTAGAAGAAACTGATGCGTGGCTGATCAAAACAGGTGCTCCAAGAACCAAAGAACCAAAATTGTTTCAATGGTTCCCCATCGGAGGCAGTCACTCCCCCTCCTGGTTGGTGTCAGGAAACAGATGGGGACTTCCTGTTGTCATTTTGACAGGGGGTTAAGAGAGGTTTCTGCTCCCTGGTGAGCTGGTGGACCCCCTCTGCCCATTGCACACCTGTACGCCAGCCTGGCACATGAAGAGTTAATCCTTCCAGAGTGCCAGCGTAGCCCCAGTGACAACTGTTATTTTGAAGGACAGGGAGAATGAACAGAATCCAAATTAGGATAAGTTGAGCAAACTGGTCAGTGCTTGAGAGGGGAGGCATTCCAGTTTTGCTGTTAAGATGCAGTAAAGGTCTTTGTAGATTCTAATAGCTCACAATAGTATTTTTAAATCTGTTACTGATACTGAACCAGATTAAAGGTGCTATTCTGTTACACAGTACAGGGCAGAAAAACACATATATTAAGTTGTTTATCAAGAAAGGTCCTATCAAGTTAGGATTTTGATAGAAATAAGCTTAAATATCTGATGAAGCAGCAGAGTGAAAAACCAAACCCCTCCGCCCCCAAAAAAAAGTGAATTTATCTGTAATTTCCCAGTACCTTGGAGTACATTCTTTCATGGCAAATGCTTTATTGAAAGAGTGTTTGGAAGACCTGAAAGCTGCTTCACTTTCTAACCCTGGTTCCTAGAATACTAAAGTCTTGTACATTTTGTGGGGTTTTAGTATATAAGTTTGCTTAAGGTGATAAAATTAGTTTGCATCGTAGTCACTGAGCAGGTGGGAGGGGTGGGATGGGAGACATTAACCAAGGATTTAGACCAGCTCTGAACAATAGTTTGCTATAACATAGTCTTGTTTTGGCTTTTGTTTTAAGTGCATTTTACTGTTTTCTGTATAAAATATCTAATTGCATGTCAGGTTTTGTTTTGTTTTTTTCCTTTAAAAGGTTACTAGTCTTGTATCAGTGGATTGTTAAAATAGACGCTTTAAAAAAAAAAGCTTTGTCCTCGTATCTCCCAGTCCTGCTAAGTTTTTTGGAAATATTCCCATTCTTTCATGTTGCCATGCAGACAGCTCTCCTAAGCTTGTCATGGCCTTGTCAGTAGTCTGACCCTCCATAGAATGCTTCTTTACGTGGACTTTGGGGTTGCCATCTCTGGTGTTTTTTTCTCAGTCTTCATTGCAGACACTGTCCCTTTAATACTGTGTTCTTGTGGTCTTGAAATTGTTGTGTTATACTGTCTTAGTCTGTGTCATCTCGCTAACTAACCGATCTCATCATCCATGACTTCAGTTAGCAACTGCACGGAAGTGGCTCAGATTCATGCCTCCTTTCAGTCTACTCCTCATTCACATGTCTTACTGCTAACTGAAATCCACTTGGCTCTCCCATGCCGTTGCTCGTCCCTCAAAACCTGCACCTCCTTTTAGGGTTCCTTTTCAATACGCCATTACAAACACTACCAGCCGTTCAGTTGCCTCTGCCTAAGCCAAAGACTGGATTATCCATGACTTTCCTCTTTTTTTTTTTTTTTTTTTTTTTTAAGTATTTTATTATACCACCGTGAGATATACAAATAAAAAGATATACAATTAAAAGGTCATGTTTGGGTTTTGGTCATACAGTGTTTCAGCACCCGTCCCTCCACCAGTGCCCATCTCCCACCACCAACATCCCCGGTTCCCTCCCCCTTCCCCAGCCCCTGCTCCATGGCAGGTTCTTTATTTCTTTCCCTTTCTCTCTCTTTCTCTTTTCCTTCCCTTCCAGACTATGGATTACAGAACATACATTAAAAGGTTGCATGACTTTCCTCTTTTCGATCATCATGACCATTCCCAGAACCTTTCTATTAAGATTGTTGTGTAAATTTTTCTTGATACCGCAGTGATACTATCCTAATCCAGGCTATCAGCTGACCTAAATTATAGCGACATCTTCGTGATTCTCCCTTCCTTTGATTTTGACTCCAGGTTCCAAAAGATGTAGTCAGCATTCAGCTGCTTTCACCTCTGATTGGTCTTAGGGTAGTGTACAGATTTACTCAGCTTTGCACTTCAGTTTACATACCATTTCCTTGGTGCCCTCCGTAATGTCTTTTAGATCATTAGACCAGATGTAGCGTTGGTGGTATAGTGGTTAGCATAGCTGCCTTCCATTAGACCAGATGTTCCCACTACTTACTTTTTTTTCTAACCACACATTTAAAGTGCACTTTAGTTTCACTTTTTACTGATCACTGCTAGACTATAAGCATTAAAAGGCAGATATCGTATAAACCTTGCTAGTGCTCTAGAGCTCAGCACAATACCTGATATTTCAATAAATGTTTGGATGAATAAACTTGTTTAGTGTTTTACAGCCTGTTGAAGCCCTCTCAGTCTTACTTGACCTTCACAGTGGTTCTGTCCATTATCTACCTATCCCAAGTGAAGAAAGGAAACTGAATTTTATGTGACCTCACATTCCCAAAATTTGGTTCAGTGTGCTGGCACATAATTATTTATTATGTGGATATTGAGCAAACAAACCTAGGTTGCAATTTGCTCTCTTAAAACAGTATTAAAATCAGGATTCAAATCCAAATGTACTCATGCAATCCACTGTGACATGAATGTCCTCTTTACTTCTTAGAAGTTTTCATGTTTTTAAATATATTTCCAAAGACAGACTTTCATAAGAACCTGGATGAAAAATATTGGACAATTTTTTTTTGTTGTTGTTGCTTTTTGGGTCAAACCCGGAGACGCTCAGGGGTTACTCCTGGCTCTGCACTCAGGAATTACTCCTGGTGGTGCCCGGGGGCCATATGGGATGCCAGGGATCAAACCTGGGCTGGCATGGGCCGGCCACGTGCAAGGCAAGCGCCCTACCCACTGGGCTTTCGCTCCAGCCCCATGGACAAATGTTTTAGAAAGCTAAAATAGCCCTTAATTAAGAAGTTATATTCAGTATTGGAAAAGGTAATGCCGCCTACTGCTAATATCCTTCTATCAGCCTCAACCCTAGGAGAAAATAACCTGTTATTTACTATTTATTTTTTCTTATCAAAGCTCTTCTGGAGCTTAAGGTAAATTTTAATGGAACTTTAGAAAAATGGAAGCAGTGTTTTGTGTCATTAGATAGATACTTAGTTCACTTGCTCTTCTCCCTGCAGAGAAGATTGAAAAGAACCCCAAAAATAATAAGCCCAAGTAACAGCATGAGCTTAGATTTGCTTTGTTCCTTTCCTTTCTTATTTATGTGTCTCTTGAGTTTCTGGGTCTGGAGCTTTCATGCTTGGTGGGAGATCCATACTCTCATTCTTTGAGTGGTTCTGTCCAACTGAAGGGACTAGTGTTATACTGTTAACTTTCAGTCTGAGGCACTTTAACTCATTCAGAGATCTTAACAGATACTGTAGTCATCCCGTGATGTCATGTTTGCTGCAAAACTGAGTTTACTCAACCTTTGGATTAAAGGATTTCTCTTTTTTATCTTGGCAATCAAGAAGTGGCCTCATCCTACCCAGTAAGTACTTCATTTTGTAAAATGGTTCCTTTATTTTTGTTTGTAAATGGATAAATTCTGAGCCTCCCCTTTTTTCCTGTATATATTTTTTTAGAAGCAGCCAATAACAATCATTATTTTTGCCGCCCCCTCACCCCCGCCTTCTACTTGAGTTGAAGTAGAGTCAGTGTTGGTGGGAGGCCATCACTAGTAGAGGGTATGGTGCTAGAATATTTTATGCATGAAGCCCTACCATTAACAGTATTGTAAATCACTGTGCCTAAAATAAAATTTTAAAAGTCTGGAATATCTACCAGGTTCTCAAGGGACAGTTTTACCATTCCTTACTATGAATTTTCTCTGCCTAAGTTATTTCTCTCATCCTCCAACAGCAACCTCTTGAATGCCTGCCAATAAGGCCAACGCTCTGTATTTGAGGGTTTTTGAAAATTTCTGTGTTAGGATAAACTAGTAATAATTGTACAATCTTAATGTCTCAAACAGTTTTCTCTAGCAACTTAAGGATTTTGCTCTATGCACAATATATCAAACTGACTTTTTTTTATAAGTAACATTTTCTTGGAAGATAGCTGTGTCTATTTACCTGGTTGCTTTTTCTCTGTTATGGCAGAATTGAACTGATATGACAGGGTATACATATGGTCTTCAAAGTCTAAAACATTTCCTCTGTGAACTTTCTTAGAAGGAGTTCACTAATCCCTGCCTAACTTGTACTCCTTTCTGGGATCAGACTGAGCGAACAGATACTAATTAATTTTGGATAATGAAAAAGTATATGATAGGGGCCAGGAATGTGATAAAAAAAAGTCTTGCATGTTTGAGGCCCTGCATTCAATTTCAAGGCTTAAGTCATCAATAAAGTAGAAGTATATCTGATCCCTCCATCCCCAAAAAGTATGATAAATTTCTCAAGCCCCTCAGTATTTACTTGACCAAAGCAGATCACATGCTCATGCTAAAAGTAATAATGTATAATACTTTCAATTGCCTGGGAGGGAAACTAGAAATGAAAAACACGACAGACAGCACTACTGATTAAATTATATATAACTATATCTCTCCATTTCTAAAATTTCTTTCCTTGAGTTAAGACATGGGGTAAAGTGTAAAAATACTTATAAACCTCAGTGGATTATATTACAACCTCGAAACCATTAGTCCAAAATATTGAGGATTTCTACCACACTAGTAAATGCCCCATAAGCCCATCTCACCTGCAGATAACCACTATTCAGAACTTTTGTCTGTTTTACTTGATGAAAATGCAATAGTTTTATGTACTTTTGTGTCTTGTTCAAAATACTGTCTGTGAATCATCCACACTGTTGCATGTAGCAACAGTTCCTTTTACTTCTGAGTAGTAATCCGTTGTGTAACAATAATCCAGTTAATGAGTCCTTCGACTGTTGAAGTTTTGTTTCTATTTTGTGGTTTTTAATAAAGTTGCTATGAACATCTTTGTATCTGTCTTAGGTTCTCATTGTTCTTCTGAATCATACTTTATATGATGAATATTGAAGAGTGTGTAGAAAGTTTATGCCAACTCATTTACAGGTAAAGAAACTGCATCCAGGAACAGCAGCTAAGATTATTCTAAATTATATAGCAGAACCAGAGAAAAAAAATCTATTTCTTGACGCCTTTATCATTGCTTTTCCTACTCTGCCATTGCTGTCATTACCAGATTGTCCCCTGTCTCCAGTCCTTATAAGGAGCTGTTTGTTTACTTATTTGCAGGGACTGGTGGATGAAGACTCCAGAATTCTTAGTCTTGCCTTTTGGTTTTGGTTGAAACAGGTTTCTTGGTGATACAAAGAATAACGCTAAGAATCAACTTCTTTGAGATTCCATTAATTTATATATATTATAAAGTTTATATATATGTGTGTATATATATATATATATATATATATATATATATATATAAAATCTTGGGAGGCACACCCAGCTATGCTCAGGCTTGCTCTTGGCACTGTGATCAGGCATAACTCCTCTTTTTTTCTTCTTTGGCTTTTTTGAGTCACAACTGGTGATACTCAGGGTAGGCTCTGCACTCAGGAAGTAATCCTGGCAGTGCTCAGGGAACCATATAGGATGCCGGGGATCAAACCTAGGTCAGCCGCATACAAGGCGAATGCCTTACCCACTGTGCTCTCGCTCCAGCCCCAGGGATCACTCCTGATGGACTCAGGAGCTCATTTTAGGTGCCAAGAATCAAACCCATGTCAGCCACATGCAAGACAAGCTTTTTACCTAATATAGTACTTCTCGAGTCCTCATTTTTGTATACTGTGTGTATTCTGAAACAGATTGAGCAGAATTGCTTGGTATTAGTGTTTTAAAAAAGTTGTTCTGAAAATACTGGAATTGGAGTTGCTGGAGAGAAATCTAGGGTTTAAGGCACATGCCTTGCATGTGACCCCTGTTTGATCCCTAGCACTGCATGGTCCCCTGAGCATCACCAGGTGCAGCCGCGACTCTGGGTAATGCCTGGACCCACATCCTTCAGTACTTGATTAGTTCCACTGGCCTGGTGGCTCAAGAGTCACTGGGAGCCCCAACTCCTCCACACCCCAAAAATAGAATTGGTGTCTTCCCTAGGTAGTTCTTTGGCAATTTTTAAATTTCTTCTACCCTTTGCAAATAAAATTAATTTAAATTTTGGAAGTTTCTATGTTTTAAGATTTAGGAATTTCTATTAGCATGTTTTCAAAATCGGCTTTTGGGTCATACCCGCCAGTGCTCAGGGCTTACTCCTGATTCTGCACTCAGGGATCACTCCTGGTGGACTCAAGGGACCATATGGTGTCCCAGGGATCAAACCCAGGTCAGCTGTATGCCAGACAAGAACCCTACTGACTATATCTCTGGCCCCACTATTTTCATTAAAAATTATTTTTATTAAATGATCTGGTTATGTTTCTTTTTTTTTTTTGGGGGGGGTCACACCCGGCGACTCTCAGGGGTTACTCCTGGCTCTGCACTCAGAAATTACTCCTGGCGGTGCTTGGTGGACCATATGGGATGCCGGGGATCGAACCCTGACTGGCACAGGCTGGCCGCGTGTAAGCAACGCCCTACCCGCTGGGCTATCGCTCTGGCCCATCTGGTTATGTTTCTAACTCAATGTTTGGGTTTTCTGTTTTCTTTATAAATTCAGTACATATTTTTAAATTCATATTTTTCAACCAAAGCATTCCTCCACTTATATTTCTGCTATCTGCTACTCTTAATCTATTGATTTCTGCTTTTACTTTCTTTGATTTATCTTTGTGTTTTCTCTGTTAACTTTTTACATACACTTGAGTTGACTGGTTTTACACTTTGTTTAATTATAACCTATCTTCACTGTGCAGCAAACGTCTTACCAAGATAAATGACCAAGACCTACATTATCCCTTTTTAGAGCTTTAAAGTCTTATTTGACAAGTTGGATTATGGTACTGTTCCATCAAAATACCTCCTTTTGCACTGAAATTCTGCATCTCAGAAAAACAACATTCCTAATATGATTACCATGCTACAGTAACAAAACCCAATGACCAGATCTATATTCAGTTTTCCTCTACAGTTTTACCCTGTATTTTTTAACTGGCTTTACCCTGGGTTTCTTTGGAATCCACACACCATGTTTGGTTGCTCTGTTTTTTAAATCTCTTAATCCAGAATAGTACTTCCTACTCCCCATTTTAAAAGGTTTTATGAACTTGAGTGGAGGTTGGGGAACTTACGCGGCAGTGCTTAGGGACTATTCCCAGCTCAGTGCTGAGGGCACCATTGTTGGGCACCACTGGGTGCCAGGATTGAACCCTCATCTCGCATGTCTGTTAAGCTATTTGCAGCCCTCCCTATTGTTTTTGCTGCTGTTTGTTTTTTGTTTTTCACTTTTTAATGTCATCTTGTGCAAGAAACTAGGTCTGTTAGAGAGCTCGGCATGCTAACTGTTTTCTTCACTGTGTTCATTTGTTACTTTTGCCTTCAGGTCTTGTCTGGAAGTTCCTGCTGAAGATTAGACTCAAGTATAGCACGACTGGAGTACTGGAAAGCCGTACTGCTTAACTGTCTCTCAGCGCAGCCACAAACTGTCTAGGTACTCCCAGCTTTAGTAACCCTGACGTTAGTAATGGGTTCCGTGACAGCACGATCCTGCCCTTGTCAAGTTTCCTATCAGTGTTTTTTCTACCAGTTTTTTGTTTGTTTGTTTGTTTGTTTGTTTGTTTGTTTTTGCTTTTTGGGTCACACCCGGCAATGCTCAGGGTTACTCCTGGCTCTGCACTCAGGAATTACTCCTAGAGGTGCTTAGGGAACCATATGGAATACCTGGTATGCAACCCAGGTCAGCTGCATGCAAGGCAAATGCCCTACCCGCTGTGCTATCTCTCAGGTCCTCTACCAGTCTTTTGATCCTTTTATTGTTGACTGAGTTTGTTGTTTAATTTAGATTGCAGTATAGTTATTTTTTTTAAATTTTTATTTATTCATTTATTGCTTTTTGGGTCACACCCAGCGATGCTCAGGGGTTACTCCTGGCTCTAGGCTCAAGAATTACTCCTGGCAGTGCCTAGGGGGACCATATGGGATGCCGGGAATCGAACCTGGGTTGGCCGCATGCAAGGCAAACGCCCTACCTTTGTGCTATCGCTCCGGCCCCCTATAATTATTTTTTTGATCATGGTATCTCCCTTGCCAGGTAAGTATAGAGATTTTTTTTTAACTATTTCTACATGTTAGCTGGAATTCTTTTGCATAATCAAACTTTTATTTCTTAAATAGGACTTCTTGGTTATTTTGAATTAGAGTATGAAGTGTAAGCATAAAATAATTAGATAAAATCTATCTGATTTTATAATGAATAAATCTGAGGACAGGGATTTATTTTGTTTTGTTGATGAATCTCCTTTGTCATTACCAGTGCCTGGTTTGGTTTTCCCCTTGTTTACTAATTTTCAGAGGTGACTCCGGCTCTCCCTGTGCTCAGCTGATCATGACGCGCCCGGCAGAACAGGCGGGTTCTAACCCTGGCCCACCATCCCATTAGAGCCTTGCAAAAAAAAACCAGAGGAACCGCACATCATGAGGGGCAGACATTTTCAACATCCGAACTCCACAGCTTGTCTGAGCTACACCCTAGAGATAAGCTGATCTCTCCTCCTTGTGATTTACCAGTAAATGCACGAACTGAGGGTATACCACCCGCATGACAGAGCCTGGCAAGCTACCCATGTCGTATTTGATATGCCAAAAACCAGTGACAATTATAGACCTCATTCCCATGACCGGAAGGAATGGGCTGTTTTTTTTTTTTTTTTTTTTTTGGGTCACACCCGGTGATGCTCAGGGCTTACTCCTGGCTCTGCACTCAGGAATTACTCCTGGCAGTGCTCGGGGGACCATATGGGATGCCAGGGATCGAACCCGGGCTGGCAGCGTGCAAGGCAAACGCCCTACCTGCTGAGCTATCTCTCCGGCCCCCTGAAGGAATGGTTTGAGGCTCTTCGTGTTCCTGGAGTGAGCAGATGCCCTTGGGCTACACTAGCACGCTAACAGGATGTATGGAGATGTTACTGGCACCCGCTAGAGAGCAAATCGATGAACAATGGGAAGACAAGTGACAAGTAATTCCTTTTTAATTCATTTATTTTTTTCGACCACATCCCATCTGTGCTTAGGGCTTACTCCTGGCTCTATACTCAGGAATCACTCCTGGCAGACTTGGAGACCATATTGGTTCCTGGGAATCAAACTGAGGTCAACCACCTGCAAGGCAAGCACCTTAAACCCAATTTTTAACATTTTAATTAAAACCTCTAAGCTTTTATTTTTTAAATTGCTTCCATCAGTTTGTAGGGTTGTTTTATTTATTTATTTGTTTATTTATTTATTTATTAAAACTGTTTTGTTTGAAAAAAAATTAAAAAACAAAACAAAAAACTGTTTGTTTGGGTGCTATACCCAAATTGTTCAGGGCTTACTTCTGGCTCTATTCTCTGGGATCATTCCTGGTGGAGCTCATAGAACCATATGCAGACCAAGCACCTTACCCCCTGTACTATCTCTCCAGCCCAATTATTCTATTTATTTATTTATTTATTTATGTATTTATTTATTTGCTTTTTTTGGGTCACTCCCGGCAATGCTCAGGGGTTTCTCCTGGCTCTGCACACAGAAATTACTTCTGGCGGTGCTCGGGGGACCATATGGGATGCCAGGGATTGAACCTGGGCCAGCACAGGCCGGCCGTGTAAACAAACGCGCTATCCGCTGGGCTATTACTCCGGCCCCCAATTATTGTTTTTAATGCTTATGGTGCTTCCTATTTAACCACTGAGAGCTTCTTTTGCATTGCTTGCTGTATCTTTTGTCATGAACTCATCATAGGGGTTCTGAGCTCATCTCTTCATTCTTGTCCCATACTCAGTGGGAGATCCCAAGTCTTTGAAGAGTGTATAGTACTTAGGGCTGGAGTGATAGCACTGTGGGGAGGGTGTTTGCCTTGCATGCAGCCTACCCGGGTTTGGTCCCCAGCATCCCATATGGTCCCCAGAGCACAGTGAGGAGTAGTTCCTGAGTGCAGAGCCCTGAACATTTCAGGTTGTGACCCAAAAGACAAATAGATAGATAGACAGATAGATAGATAGACAGACAGACAGACAGACAGACAGACAGACAGACAGACAGACAGACAGACAGACAGACAGACAGACAGACAGACAGACAGATAGATAGATAGATAGATATCACTTGTATCACTTGTCTTCCCGTTGTTCATCGATTTGCTCGAGCGGGCACCAGTAACATCTCCATATGTCCTGTCACATGCCATTGTAGCCCAAAGGCATCTGCTCGCTCCAGTAACATAAAGAGCCTCAAACCATTCCTTCAGGTCATGGGAATGAGGTCTATAATTGTTACTGGTATTTGGCATATCAAATACAACATGGGTAGCTTGCCAGGTTCTGCCATGCGGGTGGGATACTCTTGTAGTTGCCTCTATCTCGTGCATTTATTGATGAACTACTCGGCCTCAAAGCTGCAAATGTTCAAATATAGCATTGCAGAGGTTTCACTTCTTTAATTATGTACTTCTGTTCCTTTTGGACTGAAAGTGTTTCTAAAATAACGGCCTAACTTATGGCTTTGTTTTAAAATATGTAAAAAGTATACTTTCCAGATGACAAAATTGTAAGTAATAATAATATTACAGATAGTAAGAGCACCAAGTGAAGTCCAGATTTCTGTGCAGTGCTAGTTGTCCTTATATTCTACTAAAACTATACGTCAAAATGCTGTTCTTCAAAGTCAGTTGAAATATTTTTTGTATATTGCATATGTCATCAACTGGATGTAGGTTTATTGGTTTCAGTTTGGGCACATTTTATATTGCTTTTATATTTATGCTTTATGTATATATAAAACATTGCTTCTAAGATAAAGCTGTAATGTGTCATTTCCATGTTTTTCCTTATTAAACAATGCATACGACTTTACGATCATTCCTGGTTTCTCACCAAAAACCAACTAGAAAACCCAAACTGTTATCTATGTTCATTTCTAGACTCAAATGAATAAAATAAAAAGGAGGTGGGTCATACTGACTGAAATAAAGTGTTATAAAGGAATAATATGAACAACTGCTGCCAAAGTTAGACATAAACTACACAATGCTAGGTGAAATGAGCTATTTCCTAGAAATTCTTTCAATTTTTCCATATTTAATTTTAAACTTTTTCCTGATTTAATTTTAATTTTTTTTCTAATTTAGTTTTTCCTTAAAAAATTAAAATTAGAACTGTCATATAATCCAGGCTTATACTCTAGATACAGACTCCAAAGAAATGAAGATAAATTAGAAGAGATAATTATATACTTAATTCATAGCAACATTTCACACAAAAGCCTAAAAAGCAAAAATGGAATAACTGGATGAACAAAATTTGAACATGCTTGCAATGGAAAACTTTCCTGGATGGTCTTATGCTAAGTGAAATTAGCTGGTCACCGAAAAACACAAAGGCATTTGATTCTAGTAGAGCGTCAGATTTGATACTGAGAGCACCAGTCTCACAAAAACAAGTAGAAAGAAATGTGGTTGTGAAGGAATGAGGGAACTGGGGAATAGGAATCACTTTTAGTGGGTACAGACGTTTCAGCTTTGCAACACAAAAAAGTTTTGGAAATGGATGGTGTGGGAATGGATACACATACAAGAGCACGCCATGCCATTGATTTACACCCCAGAAATGGTTACGATGGCAAGTTTTGTTACTTAAATCTTATCAGTTTTTCAAAGGGTCAAATTTACACCAAGTGTTGAACACAAATTGATTTCTTGACTCAACAGTTTCAGTCCTACGCAGCATTTAATCAAAAGTATGAAGGCCTGTGTGACACTATTGATAAGAAATGCTCAGGGCACTTTGTTCAGATTAACAAAAAACTAGAAACAAATGGAAAGAGGTAAACACAAGGTGTTCATATATAATGACATACTTATCTGCAGCAAACTACAGTTACACCAAAAGCATAATGTTCCTCAGCAAAAGAAATCAAGCACAAAAGGACACGTGCTGTTAAGTGTCCGGTGATGGGTAAATAGGTAAGCGAGTTGTGAGTGTCCTGAGAAGGATAAATAGGAAAGCGAGTTGTGGCACATGCACACACACACGAGAGAATACAAAGTCACAAAGAAGGAATACGGGCAGAAAATTAAGACGACAAATCCTGTATTTCCCTTACTGTGAAAACTGAAGAACAAATAATGACAAAAACCACCCCCACTACCCTGTCAGCTAACAGAACACCTTGCTAGGGGGAGCCGGGGTGGGGTGTGTCTTGAGGAGTTGGCTTGGCAGGGAGTGTCTAAATGAAATGGGTTAAAGATCAAAAGTACCAACTTCCAGTATACGAGAAATGATTCATAGGAATCTAATGTACAACATGGTGACTGTAGTTGGTTGTACTATATTAAGTATTTGAGAGTTTCTGAAAGAACACATCTTAGTTCTCATCACAAGAAAAATATTGTAACTGGTCATGGATGGAAACTTGTCACTGTGATTATCATTTTGCAGTGTATGCAAATATCAAATCATGCCAGGAACACCTGAATAAAAATAGGTGTCAGTTTCACATGTCAGTTACACCTTTAGAAAAAATAAAACTATTCAAAGTCTAAATTAATTAAAGATTAGCCAAAGCTTAGCTAAACTTAGCCTAGTTTGTCTTCTAACAGTGCTTTCATGTGCTGTCATTTTCAGAGCATCTGATGAAAATGTGAAAAGATTTCTTGTTTGATGAGATTGTACAGGATTAAGGTATTGTCTTGCCTGGGGCCAGCCCTGCGCTGTTTCCCAGCACCCCATATGGTCACCCGAGGGCCACTGGGAGTGAGTTCACAGTGAATGCTGCCAGGCCTGGCCCCAGACCAGAATAAAATATAAGTAAACAGCAAAAACAAAAGTTTCCTTTTAAAGGGAGTCCTGCTACTCATATAGAAAACAAATAGTTTAATAAGTAATAAGTTAATTTAGTGAATGGATAGTAGTGAATATTTTTGGCATTCCTTTTATATAAAAACCTTGGTTGGTTTTATTTGGAAGTATTCTCAAGAATGGATTGTAGTGTACTGTGGTTATCTATCTTAACTGCTACATCTTTGGCCTTTTTTTTTTTTTTTGCTTTTTTGGGTCACACCCAGCAATGCTCAGGGCTTTCTCCTGGCTTTGCACTCAGGAATAACTACTGCTGGTGGTGCTCAGGGACCATATGAGATGGAATACCGGGCATGTAATCTAGGTTGGCCACATGCAAGGCAAACGCCCTCTTCGCTGTGCTATCGCTCTGGCCCCTCTTTGCCTTCCTTTGATTGTTTTTCTTTGTGGATGTTTCTGTTGGCATTTTCCCTCATGTTAAGTCAGGAAAGGTAAATGGCTTTTAGACCCCAGGAACTTTATACCTAGGGCGCTCCTCTCCTCTTTCTAGCATTTCTGTTTATTTGGCACTTGTAATTATTTAAGACGGATTTTCAAACATTCTCTTTTATTTTACATGCTTTCCTTTTTAAAACAAAATTTTAAATTTGCCTGTATTCTTTCCATAGTCTAAGTATTCGCAGTGTGTTTGAGATTATTAATTTGAGGTGTATGTAGACAGAGGTGTCTGGGAGGGAAGGCAGGTTCTAGTCTTGGCCCACCATTCCAATACAGCCTTGCAAGAAGCCAAGGAACCACCACACCATGAGGGCAGCCATTTTCAGCATCGACTCCACAGCTCAGACCTCCACCCAAGAGAAAAGCCGATCTATCTCTCCCTGTTTTGTGCAGCCACAAAGTGGCCTCACGGTTCATCAGTAAAAGTATCCCACCCACATGGCAGAGCCTGGCAAGCTACCCATGTCGTATTTGATATGCCCAAAACAGTAACAATTATAGACCTCATTCCCATGATCTGAACAAATGGTTTGAGGCTTTTCGTGTTCCTGGAGTGAGCAGATGCCCTTGGGCTACACTAGCACTTGACAGGGACGTATGGAGATGTTGCTAGTGCCTGCTTGAGCAAATCGATGACCAACGGGAAGACAAGTGATACAAGTGATTCAAAGTATGGTGACCAGTATCAGAAGTCATAGTGGATGTTGCCTGTGGGAAGGGAGGGTGGTGTACTGGGAAATTTGGAGGGAAAGTGAGCATCTGTCTGTGTTGTGACACAAAAGATTCAACAACTCTATAGGTGAAACAATCTGGTATGTTAACTGGGTTATTCGTTCTTCAGGTGCGTGTCTTTGCTAAAACTCATTCAACTGATGCTGAAGAACCATCTACTAAATTTCTTTTTTACTCTCCCCACCCCCACACCGTGTGTGTGTGTGTGTGTGTGTTTGTGTGTGTGTGTGTTTGGACCACACCTAGCTGTGCTTAGGTGTGTTACTCCTGATTGTGCTCAGGGGTCACTCTTAGAGGTGCTCAAGGCTCGAACCCGAGTCTTCCATGTGCAAGGCAAACACACTACCTACTGTACTGTGCTCTGGCCCCAAGAACTATATTTCTGTATGTTAATTATATTTCACATTACTAGTGTTTAAAAATAAGTTCTCTCTTTGCTCTTCCCCTCTTCCCTTGAGAGTCAATGAAGCAAGTATACTAACAATAAAATGGCTTTTAATGCTATTCTCTAAAATAAATCATATAACAAAGCAACAAAACTGACTACGCCTCATATCTCAAGAGCAGTTTGCTTAGAACAAAACCGGGACTGTGGACTGTGCTGACCGCTGTGGCCCTCCTTAGCCACTAGCACAAGCAACAAAGAGGGAAGTAAGGGGCCGAGAATGCAAGTTTCCTTCAGCTGGAGAGCACCGCCCAGAGGCAGGAGATGGTTCCAGAAGGTGGCTGGACTCAAGAGGGTGGTTGCTTTGGGGGAAAGCTAACCTCAGTGTTATCTTTGCTATCTGTGAGAGCTGGTTCAAGCTGGTTGCAAGCTGGTTGCCTTGGCAACAGGAGCTACTTAATGAGTGGTGCTGGGCAGCAGGCACAAACATGTCTCTAGCAAATGCACGAAGAGAAATGATGCCTCTTCACCAAGCGATCGCTTTTAGCCTGCACCCTCGGGTCTGTTTTCTTCAAAAATCAGAAGATGCCCAAAGACATCATCAAAAGCTTTGATGCCTTCTTTCACTACTCTCTTCCCTCGTTATTGCTATCTTCTAGAAATATAATAATTCTTTTTTAAATCGGGAGGAGTGTGTTTGAGCCACACCTGGCTGTGCTCAAGGGCTTCTGCGGATTCTGTGCTCAGGAGTTACTCCTGGCAGTGCTCGGAAGACCAGATGCAGCTCCGGAGATCTAACTTGGGCTGGCAACATGTCAGGTAAGCTCCTTGTCTCTACTATCTCTCCAGTCCAGTAATGCATCTTGATCTTTTCTTAGGTGTTTCTTAGTTACATTTGCATCCATAGGCTGCTAACTCAATTGCTCCACATTGTCTATGCTGAGGACTGAAGTAATTCATGATATTCCTCTTCTTCTTGCCTCCTTTTCACAGTTTAACCATTTTTGTTTGTTTGTTTGTTTGTTTCGTATGAGGAACCAAGAAGCAAATCTAGGGCCTCATTCATATAAAACGACTACTCTACTGCTGAGCTACAAACCCGGCCTCTGTATCCTTTGCTTTCATTTTACTGGTTACCCTCATTATGGCAGGGTGGGGGTGGCGAGTTCCAAGTGATGTTCAGAGGCCTGGAGCTGTGCAAAGGCACATCCCTGCCTCACGGTGGCGACGTACCAACACGAAGGAGCAGCTGGAGGCTGGCAAATCCCATTGAACTGATGGGGAAGCAAAGAAGGAGCCACCATCTGCAACCTTCTGCAGGAAATAGCCCTTCCTGGTGCAGGTGTGGCACCACTACAGGTAACAGTTGGCTTTCCTGTCACCCGCTCACCTGTGTTGTCCTTTAACAAAACTGCCCCCACAGTTCCCTTTAGGAACTCCCCCTTCCCGTTTCAATTCTTTGCTCCACCTTGCCTTTGAGCCTTCCATGGTATCTCTGGATTGTTCTTAGATTCCTCCTCCTCCATCATGAGAATTTGTTTCCCAGCTGAAACATGTTGCTTCTCACCATCCTGCTGAACGTTCTTTTACCCCACTTCTGAACTCTTCCAATGATCCACTTATATCTAGGCATACATGCTTGGAACTGTAGCCAGTAGCCCTGTGACATTGGTCTCACAATGTGTTCTTTAGTCATTCCTGCCACGAATGTGGCATTGGCTAAGTGCCAAGGCACAAAAATTTCTGCGTTGGGAACACAAGCAATAAATACGACCTGTGACTTGGATGTGTTTGCCGTCTGACTGTTGATGACAGGTAAATACTTAGAAAATGATGTGAGAAGGGCTCTAACAGACATGAATAAGGGAAAGTGAACAGGATGTGGTGGGCCTGGAGAGGCAGGGTGGATGACTCAGTCTCGGCTTACACATGGCAAACGATGATGGATAACCCATTAGGGACTTTAGGGCTTTACCAGATAGAAGCGGGTGAAAGGCCAGATGAGGTACCAAATTAGGAGGATGTGAAAATTTCACTAGTTCCTCATATTGTCTCAAGTTCAGTGAGGTTTGAGTACTCGGAATGCTTCAACTGCCAGTCAGATATAGTAAAAGTCTTCAGTTTCATTAATGATAGTAAACTTGGTTGTCATATCTGGCTTCTCTGTGCTGGGTTTTTATTGGTTGACACGGTATTAAATTTCTTGAATTAGACAAGTAAACAAGGTATGTATTTTTTTTTTTTTTTGCTTTTTTTGTGGGGGTCAAACCTGGCAATGCTCAGGGGTTTCTCCTGGCTCTGCACTCAGGAATTACTCCTGGTGGTGCTCGGGGACCATATGGGATGCCGGGGATTGAACCTGGGCCAGCACGGGTCGGCAGCGTGCAAGGCAAACGCCCTACCCGCTGGGCTATCACTCCGCCCCCCAAGGTATGTATTTTTTACCAAATAATAAGCTACAGTATTTTTTCACTTTTAAGAAGTTCTTAAGCTTTAGACAGATTTTATTGGTATGATCCTTATTTAGCAAATTTGCCTAGAGTCTTTTCTTTAAGGTTAATATATAACCAATATAAAGTTGGAGTTGAAAAGCCTATGAGAATTTTCCCATGTCCTAGCAAGATTTTATTTTTTTTAATTTTTTAAGTATTTTATTATACCACCGTGAGATATACAAATAAAAAGATATACAATTAAAAAAGTTCATGTTTGGGTTTTGGTCATACAGTGTTTCAGCACCCGTCCCTCCACCAGTGCCCATCTCCCACCACCAACATCCCCGGTTCCCTCCCCCTTCCCCAGCCCTGCTCCATGGCAGGTTCTTTATTTCTTTCCCTTTCTCTCTCTTTCTCTTTTCTTTCCCTTCCAGACTATGGATTACAGAACATACATTAAAAGGTTCTAGCAAGATTTTAGCTCTTACCATCATCCTCAGCAGCAAAGTATTTCAACTCAGTCTGTGGTGTTTTAAAAAGCACATTTTTGGGGCCAGAGCAATAGCATAGGGGGTAGAGTGCTTGCCTTGCATGTGGCTGGCCCAGGTTTGCTCTCTGGCACCATATATAGTCCCCTGAGCACTGGCAGGGGTGATCCCTGAGCTCAGAGCCAGAAGTAAGCCCTGAGTACAGTTGGGTGTGTCCCCCAAATAATAAAACATATTTTGGGGCCAGGGATATGGCTCATTGTGTAGAACATTTGCTTTGCCTGTGGTGAAGCCCTGATTTGGACCCTGGCACCAAAAAAAAAAAAAAAAAACCAAATGAAAAAAGCAAAAACACTTTCAAGGCCAGAGATAGTTCAGGGGCCATGCTTTGCTTGCATGGTGTCCTGGACTCAATCCCTGAATCATATGATTCCCAAAAAACTGCTAGAGGGACCCTAGTGAGCCCCACCACCACGTTGTCAGGCTCAAGCCGCTCAGTGACCTGTTAGCTGAGTATCTCAGCTAGCTGAGTATCTCTGGGAGCGTACCACTCCCCCAGACGGCAGCTCGTCCTACTGCTTGAGTCACTTCATCCCTGTCCTTGGGTCAGGATTTTTAAGAATTCTAGTGCACATACTGTTCTGTTCTTGAAATGTGTGCAGATTAACTTCTTTTTTTCTTTTTTGGGTCAGAGCCGGCAATGCTCAGGGGTTACTCCTGGCTCTGCACTCAGGAATTACTCCTGGCGGTGCTCAGGGGACCATATGGGATGCCGGGATCGAACCTGGGCTGGCATGAGCTGGCCGTGTGCAAGGCAAATGCCCTACCCACTGGACTATCACTCCGGCCCCAGATTAACTTTTTGCATTTAATACATTCTTCATTTCCCCTCCCCCAATGCACATTCTAGTGCAGATCCCTCCTGGAGTGATGAGAAAGGGGAAGGAGGGTAAATGAATAGAAAGTATGTCAGTCCTCGAGGTCGGTGGCATCTAGGGTTCTGGAGAGGAGTCACCTCCACATAGAGATGGTGAGAGTAAAGAAGGAACTAAGCCAAACCCATTTGTGTGACCAGGAGGTGCCTCAACAGAGAGACTGATGGCCCAGTTTCCCTCCCCAGGACGTTAATCCTGGTGTGTGATGGTGAAAGTCTAGGTCCGCCCAAGAATGACATGGGACCAACACATTGGTACCAATAAAGGTCTATAGTGCACAGCATGTCCTCTTCCTACACATAACTGCCCCCTGCAGCATAAGCTGCATGAAAGTATGGACACTCCACCCACAGATTAAGTTCTGTCCACTTGGCAAGAGGCCGCATCCCTGTCCACTCCTGTGTGCAAGTTTGGCCTAGTTCCAGAGGGACAGGCTCAAGAACCAGAGCTGACCTGACCAGCCTTGACATCAATCTCAGAGGCAGCTGGGCAGGACATTTTGGCCCGATCATAGTCTGGAAGGTTGGTGTGGTACAGGCTGGTCACGTTGCCTTGGGCCCATGGACTTTACACCTGCTAGGAGAGTATAATCAGAGAAGGGCCTCAGCCTTGGAAATTCTTCATTTCTTTTCTTTTTGGCTTTTCTTCTCTTCTCTGCTCTGCTTGTTTTGGGGTCACATCTGGTAATGCTAAGGGTTATTCCTGGCTCTGTACTCAGGAATTACTCCTGGCAGTGTTGAGGGGACCACATGGTGTGCCAGGAATCAAATATGGGTAGGCCTCATGCAAGACAATCACCCTACCTGCTGTGTTATCACTCTGGCCCCCATACTGGATTTTTTCAAGTGTACCACCTGGGCTAAGGGGTCAGGTATACAGAGTTGCATTTGTTTTGGAACTGGAGTGATAGTATAATGGGTAGGGCACTTAGATTGCACAAGGTCGACCTGAGTTCGAACCCCATCATCTCATATGGTCTCCCAAGCCTTTCAGTAGATATCCCTAAGTGCAAAGCCAGGAGTAAGTCCTGAGCTGCAATTAGGTCACTGTAAGTACTGAGGGTTTTTTTTTCTTTTGCTAGGCCTTTTTAAGATTACAGAAATTGGAATGTCTTAAAACAACAAAAACATTTTTTGGCTCTTTTTTGGGTTACAACCAGAGATGCTCAGGGTTATACCTGGCTTTGCACTTTGGAATCATTCCTGGTGGTGCTCGGGGACCAAATGGCATGCTGGGGATGGAACCCAGGACAGCCAAATGCAAGGCAAACTCACTACCCGCTGTACTATTGCTGTACTATTGCTCCAGCCCCAGAAATGTATTACTTTCCAGCCTGGGGCTGCACAAGAAGCTGTTCCACTCCTCTCTTCTGGTTTCTGGTGGCTGTTGGCAATCCTTGGCATTTCTTGGCTTTAGATGCATCATTCTTCTCTCTGCCTTCCTCTCTAATGGCTCTTCCCCCCCACCTAAGTGTCTTCCTCTGCTCTGGAGGGTCACAGTCATACTTCACCTGTGCTCCCTGTGTCCTCCTCCTCCTAACCACACCGTTGACAATAACCCTGTTGTAAATAATGTTACATCCCGAGGTTCTAGGAAAAGCACTTGAACAGATATTCTGAGAGAGCATAATGCAACTCACCATAGGGTCTATCATTGGGACACAGGACACGGATAAGAGTCATAGGTCTGCAGAAACCACCCTGCAGCTGGGCCCTATGCAATGGAGGACTAGGTAGATGATTCCCATCATAACCTGATTCTCACTGACTCTGCTATAACAAGAATTTTCTAATCCTCTTCCACAGTGCACAGATGCCCTATCTCCACTCTGTTCTCTTTGTCTACCTGCCTTTTCACGGCTCTCAGTATGTTTTCACTTTTTGCTTCTCTCTCACTTGCCCTGACTCTCCACCTAACCTCTAGATCAAATTACCAAAAGCATTCTGCTCCAGAGAAGTCTTCATGGTTCATGTGGGAATAGATTTCTCACTAGCCTGCCTCAGAGGAAACTGACTGGTTTGCATTGACAGCTGGAATAGGAGTCCAGCCACTCTTTCAAGTCTCTGGGTTCTAAATTGGGGTCTTGTGGTACAAACCATAGCACGTTATTCTTGAGGAAGCAGTGTTTGTGTGTGTCTGTGTGTGTCTGTACTTGTGTCTCTGTTTTTGAAGTTGCATAAATTTGAATGGGCATGTATATTTCTTTGTACTTATGTTTCTGTGAGTGTACAATTTTCACTGTGGTTATCTGTGTGAGGGTGTGTATATCTGTATGCCACCAGGTTGAACTGTTAACTAGTCCACACTGCCCTTCTTATGCTATTAGAAACTATTACTTTCATTTAGAATGCACGTAATTGGTATTATTAGAATATTACACAGGATAAGAATAATTGCCATTTAAGTAAAAAATTACTTTGGATATATAAACAGCTTTGTATATATCACTTGTATCACTCATCTTCCTGTTGATCATCGATTTTCTCGAGCGGGCACCAGTAACACCTCCATATATCCTGTCAAATGCTAGTGTAGTCCAAGGGCACCTCTTGCTCCAGGAACATAAAAAGCTTCAAACCATTCATTCAGGTCATGGGAATGAGGTCTATAATTGTCACTGGTATTTGGCATATCAAACATGACATGGGTAGCTTGCCAGGTATATAGAATTTATATATATATAAATTTATATATTTATATATTGTATATATATAATTTTCTTTGGATGTATAAATCCAAAGTAGGATTATTGGATCATGAAGTTCTATTTTTAAAAATTTTTAGGAGCTTCCACATTGATTTTCAAGGTGGTTTTACCAGTTCATATTCCCATCAACAGTGCGCTGAAGTTTTCGTTTTTCAGCATCTTTGCCAAGTCTTATTATCTAATCTGTTTTTATGAATTACTCTTGTATCACTTGTATCACTTGTCATCCTGTTCACCATCGATTTGCTCGAGCGGGCACCAGAAACATCTCCATATGTCCTGTCTCATGCTAGTAGAGCCCAAGGGCATCTGCTTGCTCCAGGAACACAAAGAGCCTCAAACCATTCCATCAGGCCATGGGAATGAGGTCTATAATTGTTACTGGTATTTGGCATATCAAATACGACATGGGTAGCTGTCATGATTTTTTTTCCTACTTTTTGCCTGTTAGAGTTATTCTTGTGTCTATGAATTACTCTAACAGGTAAAAAGTAAAAAAAAAAATCACAATTGCTTTCATTTGCATTTCCATGATGAATACTGATTAACAACTTTTGGTATATGTTGGCCTTCTGTATGTTCATTTTGAAAATGCTCTCATATACTCTGCCCATTTTAATCAGATTCTTTGTATTTTTGGTGTTGAATTATAAATTATGGATATTAACACTTTATTAGATATGTTTTGCAAATATTTTTTCCATTCATTGGGTAGCTTATTAATTTGGTTGGTTCTTTTCTTCTCTGTGAAGAAACTTTCCAGTTTAATGTAATCTGCTTGTGTCTTTTTGCTTTTGTTTTCCTGGTATAATATACAAACCACCATGGCCAAGATCAATGCCAAAGAGTTTGCCTTTTATATTTTCCTTGAGTAGTATTATGATTTAGATCTTGCATTTAAGTATTTAATCATTTCCAGATAATTTTTGTGATTGATAAAAGATAAGGTCCCTAGTTCATACTTTGGCATGGGGATATCCAATTTTTATATCACCATTTATTGAAAATTTTCTCCATTGTATGTCCTAGGTAACCTTGTTAAGCATTAGTCAATCATATACATGTTGGCTTGTTTATGGGTCTTATATTCTGTTCCATTGATCTATGTGTCTATTTTTTTGCTAGTACCATATTTTTAAAAATCACTGTAGCTTTTATTCTTGTTTTAGTTTTGTTTTGGGGCCATGTCGAAGGTTTATTCCTCGCTCAGGAATAACTCCTGGCAGAGCTTGGGGGATCATATGAAATGAAGTGGATTGAACCAGGTCAGTTGGGTGCAAGACAAGTACCTTCCCTGCTGTACTTTCTGATCTAATCACTAGAACATTGTAAGATATTTTGTAATCAAGAATATGAATTTCCAGTACTGTTCTTTCATAAGGTTGTTTTGGCTACTTGAGTTTTTTTTTTCTCTTGTTCCTCCATAGGATTTTAGAATTATTCTTAACTACTTATTTTTAAAAATTTCCAGTAGATGGGGCCAGAGCGATAGTACAGCAGGTAGGGTGTTTGTCTTGCATGTGGCCAATCTGGGTTCTATCCCTAGCACCCTATATGGTTCCCCAAACATTACCAGGAGTAATTCCTGAGTACAGGAGCCAGGAGTAACTCCTGAGCATTGCAGGTGTGACCCCCAAAACATGAAAAATAAATAAAAAATTCCAGTAGAATTTTGATATAAGCTTCATTAAATATGTAGATTACTATGGAAAATATGGATATTATACGAATGCCAAGTCTTCTAACACGTGGACACAGCATGTTAGTCCATTTGTCTTTCTCAACTTAACTCATATTAATGTCTTGTGGTTTTCAGTATACAGGTCTTTCACCTTTTGAGTTAAATTTACTCTTATGTATGTTACTGTTTTTGATGCTATTATAATTTCAATTATAGTTCTTTGTTAGTACATAGAATTAAAACTGGTTTTTGCTGTTGATTTAGTATCCTGCAACGTTACTCTGTCTATTGGTTCTCACTGTTGGTTCTCATGAGGCGCCCAAAAGGCATGGCAGGTTCTAGCCCTGGCCTGCCACCCCAGCAGAGCCTCACAACAAGCCAGACGACCCCCCCAACTCTATGGGGGCCTCCATCTTCCACATCCGACTTCCCTCTTGTAACAATTCCACCCAGCAGACCAGACTATCACAGCCCTGGGCTGCACGGTTCATCAATAAATGCTTTATTCAGAGGTGACTACAAGAGTATGCCATCTGCACGGCAAGCCTGGCAAGCTGCTCGTGTCATATTTGATATGCCAAATACCAGTAACATTTATATTAGGTCATTCCCATGGCCTAATATAATGGTTTGAGGCTCTTTATGTTCCTGGAGCAAGCGGATGCCTTTGGGTTCTACTAGCATGAGACAGGACATATGGCATATTACTGGTGCCTGCTCTAGCAAATAGATGATGAACGGGAAGATAGTGATAGTGATAGTGATTGGTTCTCACAGATATTTTTATTAGGGCCTTTAGACTTTCTAAGGTCATGTCATCTGCAAAGAGAGATGATTTAATTATCCTTTGATTTGCATGGCTTTTATCTATTTTTCCTATCTTATTTTTTTGCCTAGAATAGAAGTGGTAAGCGTGAACAGAGTGCATCCTTGTCTTGGCCTTATTTCTGAACTTAAAGGAAGACTTTTAGCTTTGCTCCATTGAGTATGATGTTTGAGTATGATGTTAGCTGTAGTCTTTAATATCTTGTGGTCTTTTTTTTTTTTTTTTTTGGGTCACACCCAGCAATGCTCAGGGGTTTCTCCTGGCTCTGCACTCAGGAATTACTCCTGGCAGTGCTCAGGGGACCATATGGGATGCCGGGGATCGAACCCGGGCCGTCATGGGCTGGCAGCGTGCAAGGCAAACGCCCTGCCCGCTGGACTATTGCTCCGCCCCCCTATCTTGTGGTCTTTATTAGATTTCTTACACTCCTAATTTCTTAAGAGCATTTTTTCTCTCTTAAAGGACACCAAACACTTCATCTGCATCTATAGTGATCATATCATTTTTGTCTTTCATTTTCTTAATATAGTATATCACATTTCTTGATTCATTCTTACATTCTAGCTATGTCATGATGATATACCTTCATTATGGCATGTCATCCTTTTAGTCTGTTGTTGATTGCTGTTTGCTAGTACTTTGTAGAATATATTTTAAAATCTATATACATCAGGAATATTGCTCTGTAATGTTCCTTTTTTGTATAATCATTGTCTGACTCAGGTATCAAGCTAATGCTGGATGCATAAAATGAGATCTTCTGTTTTTGTTTTTAACTTTTTGGGACGGGCTCCCAAACAGTGATCAGGGGACCCAGAGATATTCCAGCAATAGTTGGTCAACTGAACTTGGGCAGAGGATGTGGAACTGCTTGGGCCCTGTGGCACTGGGAGTCAGCAGGGTCACACTCGGACCCTGCTCTGATGATGTTTGAGGACCTCCAGGTCATATCCAGTTATGGACCAGACCCAGTTATGTTTGGAGATCATGTAGTGCTGAAGACCAAACCCAGGCCTCTCTTGCTCTCCAATCCCTATAATATCTCCCAGTCCATAATTTGGAAGTATTCCCTACTCCTCAATTCTTGGGAAGAGTTTAAGAAGGGTTTATATTGGTTCTTCCTTAAATGTTTAGTAAAAATTATGATCTTCATGATCTATTCTGGAAAAGTTTCCATGTAAGCTTGAGAAGAATGTGCATTTTGCTGTGCTGCAGTTGATTGGAGCATTTACACATTTGTTTCAAAAGGTGTGTTCAAATCCAATAATTCCTTATTGATTTTGTGTCTGAAAGGTTACATATTATTGAAAGTGGAGTATAGAAATTCCACATTGTGGAATTTGTGGAATTCCACATTGTGGAATTTTCTGAAGTCTGTGCTTTTATTCCTTTATTGCTTCTTTTCTTTATAATTGGATTATCTTCTATAGTGGTCTGATTCCCTTAATTTTATCTTTTGTGTAGATAATGTAGCTTTTACACAGTGGTTACTGTGAGGCTTACAGAAAACAACTTATAGTTCTAAGTATATTTAAAGCTGACAATGACTTAACTTGGGAAAAATACAAACACTCTGACTTTCAGGACTAATGTCCATGAAATTGTTGTTGATAAAGAAACTCAACAACATAAAAAAAACCCACAACCTACTCATCACAAAATATGCAACACAGATTTTCTTACAGTTATAAGAAGAGTTCATGAAGTCTTGAAGTTCACTGCCACTTAAATGGAATTGAAGAGCAATTTTTGGTAAGTGAAATAAATCAGAGAAAGATCAACTACTGGATGATCTCACTCATATATGGTACATAGAGAACCAAATGAAGGGAGAATAGTAAACGAGGACAGCCCTTGACCTTTGAGTGCAAAACTGGAATTATCAAGCAGTGGACAGAAGGCAGAGGGGAGGAAAAAATGAGGTGGACCATAGGTTACATAAGGGTAAAAGTAGAGGCTTTGGGTCACTCTGATGGTGCCAAAGGTTCAATAACTATTCATCAAAACTATGAATCACTGTATCACTGTCTTCCCGTTGTTCATCGATTTGCTGGAGTGGGCACCAGTAACATCTCCATAAGTCCTGTTGAAAGCAAGTGTAGCCAAAGGGCATCTGCTTCCTCTGGGGACAGGAAGAGCCTCAAACCACTCTTCAGGTCATGGAATTGAGGTCCATAATTGTTACTAGTTTTTGGCATATCATATAAAACACGGGTAGCTTGCCAGGCTCTGCCGTAGGTGGTATACTCTCAGTAGAAGGCTCTCATCTCGAACATTTACTGACAGAACTACATATGGTCCCCTAAACCCTATCAAGAGTGATCTCTGGGGCCAGAGTACAGGGGGGTAAGGCTTTAGCCTTACACCCAGACCACCTGTGGTTTGATTTCCAGCACCCTATATGGTAACCTCTTCCTCCCCATCCTCAACCAGCCAGCAGTGATCCCTTGAGAGCAGAGATAGGAGTAAAGCCTGAGCACTTTTGGGTGTGGCCCAAATTGTAAAACTATGAATAAAAAATAATTATTTTATCCCCCTTATTTTATGTTTTGATATCACAGTCTCCCCTTTTTACATTGTTTTCATTAACAAATTATTGTAGCAATGGAAATTAATATTTCTTCTTCAATTAAATATTTCTTCCCACTAGAGTCTATTCTTATATAAGACTTCAGTGATTAATGGTCTATGATGTTATAGAATTAGAGTATTTCTGAATTTGACTGTATACTTAATATATTTAAGAGTCTCATGCTCTACCAACTGAGCTAGCCGGGCTGCCTATACTTAATATATTTAATATGTTACATGTTTTCATGTATGAGCATCATTTGTTTTAGTTTAAGGAGTTCCTTTAAGTATTTCTGATAGGCAGATCTATTGGTGACTGGCCCAGCTTTTATTGGTCTGGAGATGTTTATTAATCCTTTATTGCGAAAAGCATACTTTTCTAGGTTGTCTTATTTCGCGGTTTTATTTTCAAGTAGTTGATTATATCATTCCACATTCTCCCTAAACGCAAAAGGGTCTTTTTTGAGGGTTTTATTTCTCTTGCTGTTTTGAAAATAGTTTTATTTTGATTTTAGGAAGTTTTATTATTATGTGCCTTGGAAATCTGTTTGAGAACCTATATATAAGCTTTGTAAATTTGGATATCCAAATTTCTATCTAGATTTAGGAAGCATATAGCCATTCTTTTTTCCTTTTTGGTAAGGTTAGGGGCTACACAGAGCTCTACTTTGGGATTACTCCTGTCTCCGTGCTTAGGTATTCATCCTCATGGGCCTTTGTTTGGTACCCAGCATTGCATGGTCTCCCTGAATATTGCTGAGGTATTTACAGTGGTCCTGAATGCCACCAGAGAGAACCTTCCAGAAGATAATGGGGTATTCCAACAAAAGAATGTTCACAGTATAGAAAAGAACTCTTAAGGAAACAATAAAAATGATATCAGAAATAAAGTTTCCTTAAGAAAATCAGAAGAGAAAACTCAATGTGTCAAACTAGAGCTAAAAAGACAAAAAAGATGAAAAATTGCAGAGAAATTATTTGAAAATCAAGGAATTGTATCATAGAACCAACGAATCCTGAAAAGCCAATATTTGAATATTAGTATTTCCCAAAAAAGAGAAAATAAAGAAAAAATAAGGCAGAGGAAATAATCAACAAAATTATTTAAGATAGTTTCCAAGAAGTAAATATCTTGGGTTTTAAGACTGAAATATCCCACTCAATACATATTGAAATGGTTAATCGGGGCACAAATAAAAACACACTATTCTGTACACTAGGGAGAAAAACAAATCCAGGTTTCCAGAAAAAAAGCAAACAAAAAACAAAGCAGTAATTAAAGATAATTTATTGGATGTTTTTAGAATTTTCAACAGCAATTTTGGAATTTAGTGGCGAGAAAGAAAAGTTTCAAAAGCTTGAGGGAAATGGAACTTCCAACCTAGAATTTTTTGCCCAGCCAAACCGTCAAGAGTGAAATCTTCCAACAAAGACACTCTAAAATACTTACCTGCTAATAATTAAAAAAAAATTCTAACAAGAATGATCAGCATTGTTTAGATACACAAACACAACCATCAAAAAATGTTGAACTCAATGTAAAACAAGAGGGAGAGAGATGCAGAGACAGAGAGAGAGACAGAGAGAGAGAAAGAGAGGGAAACAGGGCTACCTGCTGTTGAGGCAGCCTGCGGTGGGGGGGGAGGGGTGGGGTACATTGGTGGTGGAAATGGGGCACTGGTGGAGGGATGGGTGCTGGAATACTGTATTACCAAGATCAATTGTGAACACCTTTGTAATTGTATGTCTCACGGTGGTATAATAAAAAATTTTAAAAAATACCAATTGCTGAAGGGACAGGGATTGGAACAAAAAAAAATGTTGAGCTGACGTGTAAAAAGTGATTGCTGCTCTGGAGCAGAAGTCATGCTAGAGGAAGGTCTACTCTAATGCATGGCATGGTTCTCCTGGGTGATAAATTTCCTCCTACCTTTATTTTCTACCTTGTAGTGAAAATAATCGATATACCCAGAGGGCTGTGCTGAGGAGACATATTTTGAAGCTCTTGACTGAGAAATGGCAAGTTGATTCAATTACTTGGAGACTTATGGTCACCCCCAAACAGTATTTTAGGTATTAATCACCTGAAAATTAAAAAAAAAAAATCTGGTAAGTACTGTATACTCTCCACCCAATCAGACTCTGGGTCAGGGGCCACTGAACAGCAGTTTTCAAAGACCACTGGAGTATCTAGGAAGAAAGTTTGCAGAAAGAAGCTAAACCTGGGAGACTTCGGGCAAAGCGATGAAGACTCCATTGCCCACCTGCCCACCCAATCTGGTTTCTGAAAAGGCATCTGGGAACCAGGAAGCCCGACAGTTGGGGGGGAAAATGTCACACAGAAGAAATTGAGGACCCTGCAAAGCCTCAAACACAAGAGAGATGAGCAGAGCCAGGGCTTGAGAACAACACAGTGTGTTGCCCGCAACCTCATCCCCAAGCCTGAGTCCAAAAACCTCTCGTCCTCCGCAGAAACCACTGTCCTTCCAGTCTTGAAACCAAGCCCCCGTTGGCGCCCCACAGGCAGGCCTGGAAGACTGCCAGGAGGCGGTGTGGGCCACGTCTGCCCAGGAAGGCGGCGGCCCCCTCTCTGATTGGGCCTTGGCGCGGGAGGAGCGGAGCCCCCAATCCCCCAATGAGATCGAGGCCGGGGCGGAGCTGCGCCTGGGAGTCCGCAGGGCGAGCGGGAAACGGCCGTCGAGCGGGCGCACCCTCTCCGCAGCCGTCCAGCCGGGCCCAGCGTCCCTGCGCCTGCTGCCTCCGGCGTCCTCGGCGGTTTCTGCGTCGACGGGAAGCCTCAGCTCACCGACGCGAGGGGCGAAGGCCACCATGGCTGCGAGCGCCCCAGACTTGAGGCCCTTGGTGCCCTCTCCGTACCCCCGCTTTCCCTCAGGGGCCAGGGGCTGAGCACGCAGTAAGCACCAAGCGTCCACGGAGGGACCCAAGATGGGGGCGGGTGTGTGGGACGACGGGGAAGTGGGTGCTACAGGGCCGGGACTTTCCCTGCCCAGGACCCCCCAAGAGGGGTCAAGGTTGCTGTGGGCTGCTCATTTCCCGCCTTGCCTGCGCCGTCATCGTCGCGGCGCGAGTCACTAGAGCCCATTTCCCCAGCCCGGCCCAAGCCACGCGGGGACCCACGTCGAAGGGGGCATGTGCGCACCCCGCACGGCGCCGCCTAAGCCCGCGCGTACCCTCAGAGGCACCGGCCGACCCGGGGAGGCTCGGGCGCGTGGTGGGGAGCCCCCGAGACGCCGCCCGTGAACTCGGGGACAGACCCCCGCGCCCCTCCCCCTCGGCGGCGACGTCCACGTGACAGCCCTCGAGCCCTCGCTACTACGTGGAAACTTGAATAGGGCTGCGGCTGCCGCCGCCGGGGGGTGCCGGGGTCCCCGCGCCCCGCCGCGCCCCTGCTCGTCACGGCCCGGGAGCGAGTCGCCGCGCGCAGGGCCCCCCCAAGCGGCCGCTGCCCCGCGCCGTCTCTGCCCAGGGCCGCGGGCTTTGGGGCGCCTCCCGCCGTGGCCCCCCGGGAAGCGCCTCCCCAGGCGGCGGTGCCCGCGCTGGCCATCCGGCCCGGCCCTGTGGGACCTGCGGGGCACTAGGTGCGTAGCGGCGCGGGGAGCGCGGGCGCGCCTCCGGCCTTCCGGGCCCCACGCCCCTTCCCGACGGGAAGCGGCCGCGCGCGGACAACCGGCGCCGAGCTTCCCTTGGCCGTGGGTCCGGGATCCGCCAGGTGCACACCCGGGCCTGTTGCACAGGGGCCGAGGCGGGGTTGCTGGGGCGGCTCCGAGCTTCCCAGCCTCTGGGGGTCCAAGGGCACGCGCTGCGACAGGACTGCGGCAGCGCGCGGCCTGCCTCGCCCCCTCCCCGGCCCCAAACCTGCTGATCCCTGGCGCATTGCCTCCCGCCACCTGGCCGGGAGACTCCCGGGGCCGCTAGGGCGTTGAGCTGGACGCGCCCCCCGGGCCGCGCTTCCGGCTGGTGGGCACCGGGCGCGATCTGTGGGCATGGTAGGGAGCCGGCCGCCACCTCTGTGCAAAGGGAGGTTGTGGGGTCCGGCCCCGGCCAGACCTCGAACCCTGCCTGGCTGAGCGGGAGCCGAGCCGGGTACCCGGGCCACCATCCTCGGCCGAATACGTCTGGGGCGGACAGGCAGCAGGGGCTCCCAGGCTGAGATGCGAAATGTCCAGAAGCCCAGGCTTCAGCTTGCCAGAGCCTGCCCCGAGTGAACTTGGAGGCGGGAGCCAGGGAGTCGCACTCTGCCGGCCCCGGACAGTCCCCCAAGCCTGCTGCCTCGCGGGAGCCCTGCAACCTTGCAGCTCCCGCTGCGATAGCGCCTGGCTCTCGGCTTATAGCTCCTAGCTCCGTGCTTCTGGGGGGCGCTGAGAGCTTTCTACACCCCATGAACCGTGCCTAAGAAACAAACTGATGGAGAAGTGAGGTTTGAAAAACCGAGGAAAGTGAGAGAGAGAGAGAGAGAGGAGAGAGAGAGAGAGAGAGAGAGAGAGAGAGAGAGAGAGAGAGAGACAGAGAGACAGAGACAGAGACAGAGAGACAGAGACAGAGACAGGCAGAGAGAGAGACAGAGAGAGAGACAGAGACAGACAGAGAGACAGACAGAGACTCAGATCTCGGCTGGTCGGCGGGTAGGAAGAGCTGCGCTCCCCTCATCCAGGTTCCCTCACTGCCGGGTGCTGAGACCCCTGGGTGCCAGGGACCTTTGCTAGCGGGAAAAGGATGTTACCTGGTTGTCCAGTTTTCGTGTTATCAAACAGTCTGTTTCAGTGCCTTATTCAGGGTATTGGTGGGAGGGTCAGAAGTCTGCCTCAAGCCTCCCCTCCCAGCATGTTTTTCTTGGGTTGCAAGTACACATTGCTAAGCTCTTGCCCCTCATGCGTTGCAGGGGAGTGGGTGAAGTGAGTGGCCTGGAGCAGCCTTCATCCCAGAGTGGACCCCACGAGCTCTGGCCCCTGAATCTCTCAGTCTTCTTTTGACCGAGACCCACCATAGAGACCTGTATCCACCCCATCCCTGTAGAATACAGAATTCAAGCAAACCTTCACAAGATGTTTATTTCTGAAGAAGCAATGCCGCTTTTTCTCATTTATTCAATAAAAAAACACTAGTCATTAATTTGATTAATTTTGATTTTCATGACTTCAGTTCCTGGTTTTACCCTTCCCTGGGGCACCAACTTGGGGCTGCAGTTAGGGTAGGAGAGGGAAAAAAGCTGGAATTCCTACCACAGTAGGGAGAGAGCCCGTGGCACAAGAATATGTGAGCACCACAGTAGTGGGGTCTGCAAAGCAGTTCTGCAGGCCCCTTCTTCTCATCCACTACCAGGGACCCCAGACATGGGTCCCAGAGGGTGTTGAGTGAGTACTTGGGGGACTAGTGGCCATTATGCCTTTGTGGGGGTATTGGAAGAAGATTCTCATAGACAGTCACGACTGCTGTGTTTAAAAAAAAACTTAAAAGGCAATCCTTGAAGTCTCTTACAAGAATGCCGCAGGCAGCATCCAGGGTGTGGGTGGGGCGGTGACCCTTTCAGTGGTGAAGGTGTGAGAGCCATCAACTGTCAGTCATTCCAGTAATTTGTGGCACACCTGAGATTAGAGACCTGCTCATTTCACTTCAAAGACAATGGCTAGTTACCAAATGGGCCTTTACCATGATAGAATTCTAATATTTTTTTTTGGACAAACTTGGCAGTGTTCAGGGCTTACTCCTGGGTCTGTGATTCAGGATCACTCCTGGTGGGGCTCAGGGGACCGTATGAGGTGCTGGGGATTGAACCCAGGTCAGCTGCGTGCAAAGCAAGCACCTTATCCCAGTTGCTCTCTCTCCAGCCCGAGGGAATGATTCTTAAACTTCTCTTTGGTGAATGGCTCCACTTTCCTGCAGTTGCTTCCAAAGCCCCACTTCTGTGGTGTACCTACCCAATTTGGGGATGAATATTCTTTTAGTTGCCCACGTGGCGCCACTTTGGGGTTAGTTGAAGTGTAGTGAGGAAGTTTGACGCTGGGGTTGGGGGCTTCTGGCTGTTGTCAAGCTTGTGATACTGGTTGGTTGGTTTTCATTGCCTTGAGGAACCACGCTGTCTTCAGCATGGCTGTGTAAGGCGTGGGAGTGCCTTACCTTCTGCCTTGGCCTCAATGATCTACTGACCCATCAGTGGCCTTAGAGCTTTTGTAACAAATTTCTTACAGGCAGAGGCTCACAAGGCTGAAAAATGCTTACTGTAAGAAATCTTTACAAGAAAGGAATTTGGGGAAAGTCCTTGGGAGCAAGGAGGATACTAAATTACAGCAGAGATTGCTCGTGGGGGACAGTGTGGGTGGGAGGGAGAGAATATTCATGTTTAAACTTAAAAACAAAAATACTGAGCCAGCAGCTGACCATGGGGCCCCCAGGAGGACAGGTGGGTTTTGGGTATTGGCCCATCACCTCTGGGGCTCCCGGAAGCAGCCGGATGGGACTCACCCACCACATTAGTGGCCATTTTCGCTGTCCGGATGCTGCAGCACATTAGAGCCCACCTGGGAGGGATGCTGACATCAAGACCAGATAACAGAGCAAAATGAGTTTGAGCCCAGGTAGGCAGCTCCCAGAAGCGGGAAACACCGGAAATTTGTCAGATGGAGCTGGGGTCGCCCCTTCCCCTCTCCATTTTGTCTGAGCCCGGTAGCTCCACCCAGGAGCTGCCCTGGGGCGACCAGCCATAGCATGCAGAGCCTCAGACGCAGCTGGGGAGCTGGAACTCGGCTCTCCCCTGGCTCAGCTAACCATGGGGCCCCCAGGAGGACAGATGGGTTTTGGGTGTTGGCCCATCACCTCTGGGGGTCCCAGAAGCAGCCAGATGAGACGCACCCACCACATTAGCCGCCATTTTCGCTGTCCGGAAGCTGACCATTAGCTCTAAGTCGCGCGGCCACTTGCGGCCACGCGGTCCATCAAACTAGTGGAAACAGTTATGTCCTTTAATGTACTGCATTCTATGATGTGTAGGAAAGGTAGGCGGGAAGGAAAGATAGAGAGGAGAGAAAAGATTTACAGAACCCGCCAAGTAGTTGGGGTGCGGGGGGGGAGGGAGGTGGGGACATTGGTGATGGGAGATGGGTTCGGGTGGAGGGATGGATGTTGGAACACTGTGGAACCAAAACTTGAGCATGAGCATATTGCAATTGTATGTCTAAAAGTGGTGTAATAAAATAAAAAGAAAGAATAAAATTATATACATTGAAAAAAAAAGAACTGAGATAAAAAAATACTGAGCCAGGTAAACTGGTATTTCTGGAATCCCAAAATGTCCCAGTGCCCGAACCAAGAATTGTATTTTTTTTTGAAGGAAATTTTGTGGTCAGAGAGATAGTAAATGGGTTAAAGCACTTGCCTGGCAAGTGACCCACCATTTCATGGTTCTCTGAGCATTGCCAGGAGTGACCCCATTCCCTCCAGCTCAGCTGGAATAGAATCATCGGGTATGGTCCAACCGTCCCCTTGAAAAGGAAATTTATGATTAATTTTATAATAGTGTCAATATCCATGCGTTTGGTGTTCACAGTTATTCACCTCCACACCACCAAAGTGCCCAGACCTATCAGCTGCTGTACCTATGTCGCTTCTCGACTTCCTGTCACTCCCCACCCCCCAGGGATTGCCACTGATCAAGGAACTCATTCACATTCCTCTTGACTGTCTGTATGTCTTCCTGAGGAAGTGTTGCTTCATCTTCTCTCCCCGCCATTTGATGGGCTTTGTTTTGTGTTGTTGAATTTTGTGAGCACTTTATATATCTTGTATGAATCCTTTGTCAGATTATGGTGTTTGATTATTTTCTTACACTTTTTTAAAGCAAAAAAGTAAAAAGTCTTATTACTTTATTCATCGTTTCTTTCTCTTACAGTGTATGATTTATTCTTGGCTCTATACTTTGAGATCAAATCTTTGAGGGTTTATTCTTGGCTCTATACTTTGAGATCAAATCTTGTCGACTTGGGTATTGAACCTGACTCCGCTGTGTGGCAGGCAAGTGTTTTACCTGCTGTACTATCTCTCTGACCTATAGTGTTTTATAGTTGGAAGGAGCCATAGAAATATACATCCTCTGATTTCAGCTCAAACTCAGAAAGGTTCTGTGCCCTGTCCATGAATACAGAGCTTGACTTTCACATTTCATGAGACAGCTAAAGTTCCCACTTTAGCTTAATTTTAGTGAGTTCTTTTTTTATGCTTTCTATCTTCTTACCTTGTCAGTATTTTTTTATTTGTAATGTTCTCTGCTTTAGAAAATGAAAGACGTTGGAAAACGAACACACACAAAACCTTTCATTTCTATACTTATTGTTAACATTTTATCACATTTTCTCTATGTATTTATGCTCTCAGTAATTAGTCCTGGCGGTGCTCAGGTGACCATATGGGATGGCGGGGATCGAACCCTGTTGACCCCATGCAAGGCAAACATCCTATCTGCTGGACTGTTGCTCGGCCCCTAGTGTATTCTTGATGATCAAAATACTCATATAACTTTGGTACCTTGAAATGGCAAATATTGATGGTGTGTAAAGAAGCATGACACATAATCATAGAACCCTAATAACATCATGGATATCTAGTTGTGCAGGTATTTAAACAGGACCTAGCAGGACATGTCACACATAACTGCTTCTAACTGTAGGACTTTGTCCTTAGCTGCTTGTTTTTTAAATTCCTATTATGCACATGTTAACTTAAAAATATTATTTTAAAAACCTGCAAAAATTGTAAATAAAATGGACTAGGTTGTTAGTACAGTAGGTAGGGCATTTGCCTTGCATGGGGCTGACACAGTTTTGATTTCTGGTACCCATATGGTCCCCTGAGCCCTGCCAAGGAGTGATCCCTGAGTGCTGAGCCAGGAGTAAGCCCTGAGCACTGCCATACAAAATATGAGCACCCCATACAAAATTTTTAAGCAAATTTTTTTTTGTTTTCTCCAACACAGCAGAGCCTGGCAAGCTACCCGTGTCGTATTTGATATGCCAAATACCAGTAACAATTTTAGACCTCATTCCCATGACCTGATGGAATGGTTTGAGGCTCTTTATGTTCCTGGAGCAAGCAGGTGCCCTTGGGCCCTACTAGCATGAGACAGGACATATGGAGATGTTACTGGTGCCCGCTTGAGCAAATCGATGATGAACGGGAAGACAGTGAAGACAGTGATACAGTGATACAGTGTATGATGTAGTTCAGCTTGATTATTTGCTTTTTATGTATATTTTCTTTGCCAGTTTTTATACGGTGTGAGATGGGAGTCTAGTTTAATTCTTTTTTTTCCAGGTCAATAGGATTGTATTTACAAACTTCTGTAAAACTGAAGGATCTGTTCTTTTGTTAAAATCACCTTTGTGGGTGCCCTCCTCCCCCACAGTGTGGGTGCCCTCCTCTCCCCATTTTTAGCTTTAATTTGAATAACAACAATAAAGGAAATTTCTGTTCAAAATCCACCCTCCAGTACTCAGCCAGATTCTTGGAATTTTGTAGCAAGACATCAGTTTAGTTTAATTTTTTCCCAAGTGGCTAATCAGTTTCCCCAGCACTCTTTGTTAGAAAGACTTTCTTTACTTCACCTTTTTTTTTTTTTTGCAGGAATGTAGGTGGTTACATCCAGCAATGTTTTGGGGCTTACTCTTGGATCTGTGCTCAGGGCTCATTACCAGGGACCATAGACTACTGGTGATAAAACCAAGGTATGCAGTATTTGAGGCAGGCAACTTTATTCCTGAATTATCTCTCTGACCCTCCTTACTCCGCTTTATACTCCTAACTCCTTTGTTATTAATTGTCTGGAGCTGAAGTGATAGTACAATGGGTAGGGCACAGACCTTGCATGATGCTGACCCCAGTTTGATCTCTGGCATCCCATAAGGTGCCCCAAGCCACACCAGGAGTAATCCCTGAGCACAGAGTCAGGAGTACATCCTCGGCAGTGCCAAGTGTGACCCCCACCCAAAATGAACTAAACACATAACAGAAACACTCTTATAAACCAACTGTCCATGAATCTGCAGTTTACTTCTCTGCCCTCAATTTTATTCCATTGCTTTGCGTGTCTGCTTTTATTCCAGTGCCACGCTGTTTCGATTGCCATGGCTTTACTGTATAGTTTAAGGTCATGGAATGTAATACCTCCTAAATTCTTATTTTTCAGAATTGTTTTGGCTATTTGGGGTGTTTCTTGTTTCCATATAAACATTATTAATGTTTGTTACATGTCATTGAAGAATGCCATTGGAATCTTGATTGGCATTGTATAAAATCTGTAATGCTTTGGGTAGGATTGTCATTTTATCATTGTTAATTTTTCCAGTCCATGAACATGAAATATTTTTCCATTTCCTTGTGTTCTATTCTATTTAATAGTTACTTGTACTTTTGAATGCATAAGTCTTTTACCTCCTTTGTTATTTGATTACTAGGTACTTGATATTTTTGGACATGATTATGGGCATTTCAAATATTTTCCTCTTCAGTTCATTGCTAACCTACAGAAATCACGATCACGATCTTCCCGTTGGTCATCTATTTGCTAGAGTGGGCACCAGTAATATCTCCATATGTCCTGTCTCATGCCAGTAGAGCCAGGGGCATCGACTTGCTACAGGAACATAAAGAGCCTCAAACCATTATATTAGGTCATGGGAATGACCTAATATAATTGTTACTGGAATTTGGCATATCAAATACAACAGGAGAAGCTTGCCAGGCTTGCCGAGCGGGAGGCAAACTCTTTTAAACACCTCCAAATAAAGCATTTATTGATGAACCGCATGCGGCCGCGGCGGCCGTGCGAGCCGGGCTGTGATGGGCTGGTCTGCTGGGTGGAGTTCTGACGAGAGAGAAGTTCAAATATGGAAAATGGCGGCGCCTGTGGAGTGAGGGGGTGGTCTGGTTTGTTGTGAGGCTCTGCCGAGGTGGTGGGCCAGGGCTAGAACCCGCCATGCCTCCTGACTGCCTCATGAACGGCTGTGCACAGGGAGAGCAAGGAACAGCTCTGCCCCATGTCTGAGAGTCTCTGGACCAGCATACCTGGGCCGGATTGAGGAAAAAACTGCTGCAGGGTGGGTGTCGATGATCCGGGCTGTGATGGGCTGGTCTGCTGGGTGGAGTTCTGACGAGAGGGAAGTCCAAATGTGGAAAATGGTGGTGCCCGTAGAGTGAGGGGGGGTGGTCTGGCTTGTTGTGAGGCTTTGCTGAGGTGGTGGGCCAGGGCTAGAACCCGCCATGCCTCCCAACTGCCTCATGAACGGCTGGGCACAGGGAGAGCAAGGAACAGCTCTGACCCATGTCTGAGAGTCTCTGGACCGGCATACCTGGGCTGGATTCTCTCAATCGTGGCAACCTACAGAAAAACAACAGATTTTTGTGTGTTGATTGTAGCCTGCTACTTTTCTGTACTGATTTATTTCTAAATTTTTTTTTTTGTTTTGCTTTTTTGGGTCACACCTGGTGATGCTCAGGGGTTTCTCCTGGCTCTGCACTGAGGAATTACTCCTGGCAGTGCTCGGGGACCATATGGGATGCTGGGGATTGAACCCGCCGGCACAGGCCGGCCGCGCAAGCGCCCTACCCGCTGGGCTATCGCTCCGGCCCCTATTTCTAAAATATTTTTGTAGAGACTATATATGTATATATATATATATATATATATATATATATAATTTATATATAATTGCTTTATTCTTGCCTCACTGCAATGGCTAGGACTTCTTAGGGCTCTTCTATTTGGTCAATGATGTTGTCCATTTTGCCTATGTAGTTATTTTATTTGCCTTGAGTCTTGTATTCGAACATTGTTTAGTTTTTATAACTGGACATGCTTTTTACCCTCTTGTTGGGGTGAGTAGGGGTCACGCCTCACAGTAGTCAGTGGTTACTAGGGCTACACGCAGCAGTGCTGGGTTGGGGAGGGCTATAAAATACTGGGTATTTAACACACGATAGGCTTATGCTCTACTGCTCGAGTCATATCCCTGGTTCTCATTTCCTTGTTTTTGTTGAAAAGATTTAAGGGCAGATGATTATTACTAGGGTGCTCTCTGCACAATGTGAATGAGCTCCATCTCTTGCCTGGCGCGGAACCTCAGAATCATTGTGCACCTTCTCTCCCAGTGGTATTGTTTGTCCAGATTTTTGGGAGCCTGGAAAGCTGGTGGAACTCCTCTATGTATCAAGTCATTGAGGGTTTATCCATGCCTGTGTTTTAAGTTCCACCAACCCATATGGTGCCCCAAGCCACACCAGGAGTGATCACACCATTAGACTTATACATTTTCATTTTGTAGGTACTGGGTCCTCTTGTCTGTGGAAGTAATACTGGGGTGTTTCAGGCTTGTCAGCCCTACAAAAAGGTGGTGCTGTTATCAAGTGAATGAAGCTACCTTCCATACTCAAGAAAAGAGGAGTATAGTGCCACACCGAGCAATCAGTTCACCGTGACATGAACGTGCAGCCTTTCAGCGCTTGGTTAGGCTGAGCATGTCTAGGAAACTTTCCTTTGGTTACTCTTGGCTCAGCAAATTAGCCTGCCAGGGTCCCATTCTACCTGGGGGCTCATAAATTGTTGATTTCCAGAGCTTACTAAGCAAGAATTATTGACCAGCCTTCCTCCTCATATGCCCTCTCTTCTCTTTGATAGCCTACCAACTCCCACTTTTTTAAAAGTCTTATCGAAGGCCCCTATATGAGCTACCCGAGAGCATATAAGATTGAGGTGCTGCTGATAGTGTTGGGACATGGTTTATGCCAAGCAGACCCTTGGGAAGAGATGCTCTTATGCTCCTGGAGACCCACTCCCAGCCTTCCCAACTCCTTTGTAGGAAGAACTAAGAGAGGTTAGTTTGGACTGTGCTTAGAGGAAGAGAACTCCAGGTTGACTGAGCGGTGTGCTAAGGGTCATTCCAGGGAAAAGGAATAATGTCCCGTGGAGAATAATGGTGAGCAAATGGGCCTATGTTCTGGACTGGATAGTATAGGAGATAAGTCCACATGGTCCTCCGCCTCTCCAGTACCTTCAGGAGTAAGCCTGTCTCTATAAGGCGTCACGCGAAACAATAAGTTGGGTTTATACACCAACCATCAATAGAATAACAGTTCTGTGGCAGGTGCTTATGCACTGTTAAGTGCATTCCATGCCTTATTTTATTTTTTGCAGAAATATTAAATGCAGCCCCCACTTTACTTATGTCCTCTCACCAGCTTGTTAGAGGCAGCAGAGATTTGGGTCAGTTTTGTGCATTTCCCTGAAGTCAGCACCAGCAGGGACTGGCACCTGGCAGATACTCCCTACTTGGTGAATGAGGAAGGGAGTCCAGATGGCTAGGCCAGACGTGCAGGCCACACTGTGTCTGATTTCCAATAAGGAGACCATAACCCAGGTTGGTGAGTTGGCCAACTGACAGCAGACCTGAAAGAGGTCAAGTAGAACCCGGGCTCAAATTTCTAGACTTTCTTATCTCTGAGGAGGAGCCCGCCATATCCTTCTTTCATTCTTTTGGTGCTGACCTGAGAGGCATGAATCGTGGTATGCGACACTAACATGGGCGGCATATAGTCTTGGAGAGTGAGGGATGAATAAGGTGAGGCCTGTGTGTGTAAGTGCGTGAACCCACACACATGCAGTCATACCAGTTTGTTAACAGTCCTGGGTTGTATTTATTTTGTTTCTTTTTCGGGTTATGCCCTAGTGGTGTTCAGGGCTTACTCCTGGCTCTGAGCTCAGGGATCACTCCTTAAGGGACTTGGGGAACCATGTAGGGTGCTGGGGATAGAACCCAGGTCGGCTGTGTGCAAAGCAAGCCCCTTACCCCCATTACTATCTCCAGTCCCCCTAGGTTATATGTAGAAGGCTGGGATTGTTGATGAATACATTTCCAACTTAGCTAAAGTCCATTTTGTTGTCAAGGTCAAGTTTTAAAACCTCGTGTTTGAGGAAACGGGCTGTCAGAATTGGACCCAGAGTACAGGTTCCTGAGCACTGCTGTGAGGCTGTCCCGAAGGGTTTCTGACTGGGGGAAATTCTTGTTAATAGGGACTGCTGGGCCTCTTAGCTTCCCCATGCCCAGGTGGCTTGGGGGAAAGGAAGAATTGGGTTGATGATACACAAACTAATGTTCTCCTTTGTGATGTTGTTACTTACTGATTTTTGGGCCACACCTGGCAGTGCTCAGGGTTCACGCCCAGTGGAGCTAGGAGGCAAGGGATGGAGCCCAGGTCAGCTGCAAGCAAGGAAAACATCCTACTCACTGCGCTACCTCTCCAGCCGCTCATGTCCTCCTTTGAATGAGGATAAAGGCTGGCTAAGGGCTTCCTGAGCCTGTGCCTGACTTTGCTGCCATCAGTCGCTGCCAGGTGCTCTGGGAAGAGCATACATCTAATGGAGGGAATTTGGCAGTTGTTATGCGATGCCTGAGTCTCGTGCTGCTGATGCTTAAGGCTCATTTGTTCCGAGACTGTGGAATGAAGGCTTTTTGGGTTTGCTTTTGCAGGGATTACATTTTTGTTTTGGAGGTTTTCTTTTTCTGTTTCTCAGTTTCTCCAGCTCGTGCTCAGCTAGCTGCCTCTCTCTTTGGACCTGTGAATACAGACTTTGCTAGCCAAATTGGCTCTGTGCCTTGCTGGAGCTCTGTTTCCTTGGCTAAACTTGTTTCCTGACTTGTAAAATAGGGATCATGACTGTACCTCCTTCACCAGCATTGGTGGAAATGTTCAATCAGAAAAGTGCCCGAGAAGGGCTGAGCACTTACTATTGAACACAGTAAGTGCTCAGTAAATTTGGCCTCATCTCCCTCAGCCAACATCTACTACTGTTCCATTAAAGAGTGGAGTCGGGAATGTATGTGGCCTGGAAGGTGGTATAAAATCTTCTCCCATGACCTCACAGAGGAATTCAGAGCTTAAAAGGGTCCTATATCTGGCAAACTGGTTTTAGAGGAAGGTAGGAAAAGACAGGAGGGTTCAGAGGAAAGAGACTCCAGGAAACCTGAAAAACCTTTGTGACCTTATGGAAGGTGTGTATGTATGTGTGTGGTGAGGGGATGGGTGTCCTGGAGTGTTTGTTTTTTTGGGGGGGAGATGGCTCCCAGATGGTCCCCAGGAGACCTGGGGAATCCAACCAGCAAGACTCTGCCAGTGGGCAGAGTTCAGCGCAAGGCCCAGGGAGGCTGTGTTGCTTGGGTCCTGCATGCCAGTGATGCCCAGGCCACAATATCAGGGTCTCCTGGAGGCTTTTCTTCTTGACATACTGTGACCCATGTCTGATGGCAGCGAGAGACTGGGGCAGGGGGAGAGGCCCCCTGGTTCATCTGGGCTGCAGAATGGCGCGCCTCTGCAGGGTGTCTGAACCCGGCTCTGGCCCTGCTCTTCTCAGGGCCTGTAAACCTGTGACAGTTGGGGGTGGGCAGCATGGAGACTGAGGTGGGGAGCAAGCAACCTCTTGACTTTGGCCCACCGTGTCCTAGTTATTTGGTGTTTGTGGGGCTTTGCTCATGGATGCAGGAGTTGAATCTGGACAATGTTTTTGGGATAGAAACTGGAAATGTCACCCAGGATTCACTTAGGGCAGAATGTGTGGCCACAGAGTGTGAATGCTGTGGAAAGGATGCAGAGACCATGGCAGGCTCTTGGGGGATTTTTGTGTCTAGAGAGTCCCAGGGGCATGAGGGCATGAAGGTGGGTCTCATGTTAGAGACTCCGTGAGAGAGAGTGAAAGAGGGACCTTACTCTTCTTGCTGCTTTATTTCTAGTGTGTTGGAGGAAGAACAACTACGTCAGCAAACAGGACTGTTCTGGAAGGCTGTTGGTGTCTTCAGTAACTAGACAGAGCTTAGGGAGGCAGCTGGGCCTCAGAGTGGACCACAGCACACATCCCTCTTTCTGTCTTCCCTCACTCTGGGAATGGGTGTCACAGTCTTGTCCCCCAGACTGTCTTCTTTCAGGATGGGAGGTCAAGATTCCAGAGTTCTGGCTTCGGAACTCCCAGGGAGGGCTCGAGCTCCTATGTGGCTTGCTGCCTGGGTGCGCTGGGGATGCCCCAGGGAGAGCAAGTGTGGTCCTCCTTCCCAGAGGGACAGGGACAGTCATTCGAGTTCACTTTCAGGTGTTACTGCACCTCTCCTTCCCCTTTCTCCCCAAGGCCTTGGGGACTCACAGATTCTTTCCACTTTAGATTTTCTCATGCTTAACCAGTCATTTCAGGGAACCCCTATAAAAGCAGGCAAGTACTAGGGTTATGTTTTTTACCAAATATTTTCTCTTTGCTGGGTAAGCAAAGCAAAGGTTCTGTAAATGTTGCAGCGTTTATGCTCCAACTTCATGCCCTTATCTCTGGGTCCCTGCTCTTCACTGACCCATCAGAGACTGGGCCGGGGCTCCTGCCTCTGGCTTTCCTGCCCCCTGCACAGAGGAGGTGGGAGTCAGGAAAAAAGATGGAGGCCTGGGTAGGTTTCTTTCTCTCCTGGGCACCCTGGCCATAGCCAGGTCTTGAATTTCTAAGTCTTGAATTCCTTGCTCTGGGAACTTTAACCATTTTATTAAGTCCCTTCTACTCATAAGATTTTGTTGGATTGATTCAGAGAGGTGTTGTGTTGGTTTCCTGGGACTGTAGTAACAAATTGCCCCAAACTGTGATTTTCAGCAACTGAAGTCATTTCTCTTTCCTTGGTCCTACTCTTTGTTTCTTATGTGTCCTTCCTAAAATTATCCTAATGTTAGCTGTCAATCCCCTTGAACACACAATGCAGACACAGACAGACAGACAGACACATACACACACAAATATGTCCTTAAACTCTTCAAGTTGTTCTACAAATACTTTTCCAACTTGCTTTATTTCCTTTAATTATGTGTTTTGATGTTTCTTCCTCTGCCTTTGTTTAGATATGCCTTTCATTCTGTACAAAGCCGTACCTTCTTAACAAATACCTTCATTGGTTAGATTTTCAGATTTATGTTGATTTTGCTTTTATGAAGGAGTCTGAATATGCTACCACACTGAAATGGAATTTGTTAGTTGGAGGCAGCAGCGACGCTAAATAGCCGTGGGAGGGTGTCCACTGAGCACTCCTGTGGACAGGCAGTGCCTCTGTGCCCTGCCATCCACAGTGTGAGTGAGTCACTGAGGATTGTGTTGGTGTGAGGGTGTTTATAAACTACCTGGGGACTTTGATTATAGACAAGCTTTTGATGAATTCAAGCCTATCATATGTTTTTGCTCTTGATGTCAGAGTGTTTCTTTCAGATGTGACAGTTCAATGCAGTTTTTTTTTCACTGCATTACATCTTTTAAACATGTGTATATTTAGGAATCAATATGAAGTGGTTACCATGCAAAAGAGTGAGTAGGTTGCTCTCCTTTACCTACACCCTCAAGAAGGTTGGGGGGAGGGGGGAGGGAACCAGGGACGTTGGTGGTGGGAGATGGGCACTAGTGGCGGGATGTGGTGGCGGGATGGGTGCTGGAACACTGTATGACCAAAACCAAAATATGAACTTTTTAATTGTATATCTTTGTAATTGTAAAAATAAAAAAATTTAAAAAAAAAGAAAAGAAGAGCAAATACTTCCACTTTCGATGGCTCCTTTCCGCTTTTCAATGCGTGCACAAGCAACCTGAATTCTTATTCAGCCTTTTTTCTTTTTTTTTTTTTTTGGTCACACCCGGCGATGCTCAGGGGTTTCTCCTGGCTCTGCACTCAGGAATTACTCCTGGCGGTGCTCGGGGACCATATGGGATGCCAGGGATCGAACCTGGGTCGACACAGGCCGGCTGCGTGCAAGGCAAACGCCCCTACCCGCTGGGCTATCGCTTTGGCCCTTTTTTGTTTTTTTTAAAAAAAAAATTTTCCCCACAGGAGGGAGAATAATGTAGTTTTGCATTTTTCAAATATATTTTAGAAATTATATCACTACATAGAAAGTATCTTCGTTCCTCCTCCCTTTCTTTTATTTTTAAATGCTTGCATAATATTCTCAGGGAGCTGTATTGTTAACGTCACTTTCCTGTTTCTGGACCTTAAGGTTCGTTCTAGTTTTTGATTAGTATTGACAGTGAGTTATCTTGTATCACCTGCCATTTGCAGCGTGTGCAATCAGGCTGTAAGATTCATTCCCAGAAGAGGAATCATTGGGCTATAGGGCATGTAGATGTGTCACTCGGTTAGTGATAACCAAACTT
The DNA here is from genome assembly GCA_021461705.1 of Cryptotis parvus. NCBI lineage: Eukaryota > Metazoa > Chordata > Mammalia > Eulipotyphla > Soricidae > Cryptotis > Cryptotis parvus. The sequence goes on along the minus strand of JAJIBD010001283.1, from coordinate 56,621 downwards.
CCTTCTGCAGCAGGTAGAGATGATTAAAAATTGTATCTGTATCTCCTCATAGTGCTTTAAAGGATTCTTTTTCCTCAATATTTGTCTTAAAGAGTGGGTTATTATTTTTCAGATGAACTTACTAATTCTCTTATTAATTTTAAAAAACAAATAAAATTATGTTTGTTGAAAATTAATCAACATGGAGAAGACTTGATATTTTATTATAGCGCATTTGCTCAAACAGAAGCAGATTGGTTATTTTTAAGATAAAGACATGTTTTCTGGGTAATTTTTGTTTTTCCTCCTTGTAAGTCTTCCAGTTTTATGTGTGTAATACACATGGAGAAACAATGCACTCCCCACCCAATATTATTATTGCCCTGGTTTTTCTTTGAAAAAAAATCTTCGTTTGTTTTTTAGGCTGGACTGAGGGAAGCTATTCTGGTCCTGTGTAAATTCAAACCCGTACACCTCAATTGTAAACTATTTTAGTATATGTGCTGCAAGCGAGCACCTCAATTGTAAACTAGTGTGAAAATAATTGTTCTTTCCAGGAGTTCTGCTTCTGCTTTTCTCATTTCCCCCATGGTAAAATGTTGCGTTTATAATCTAGAATTACATTTTTTAAAATATACTGAAATATTGCTTAGCTAAGGGACAGGAGTGTGTCAATGAGTCTGACATGAGTCAAGTTTTAATATGAACATCAAGGTTCGGAACTTAGAACTTTAAGTTGTATTGGAAAATTTGGAGCGACTTTTAGTTTGGGATCTTGAATGGCAGAGGGCCAGGGATGCGGCTCAAGGGTTAGGAGCCCATGCTTTGCATGTGTGAAGTCCCGTGTTTCATCCCGGGCATGCCAGACACCCTGAGCTCTGCCATGCTTGCTCCCCACTACCAGCTCCTGAGTGTGACCCTCAAAACAATGAAATAACAGAGAAGAGGATCAAGTCGTGCCGTCCCTCTCTCCTCCTCCCCCAGCCCCAAACAGAAACTAAGTTCCTTCCTAAAACCATGTCAGCAAATTTTTTCTTTCTTGCTTTGCAGAGTAGCATTTTTAATAGGCTCGTATCTGGGAGTTGCAGGTCTTTGTTCTAAAGGACAAGATAAGATAGAAACACAAAGTTCTGCATGTAGAGGGAAGGTCTGGAAGAACGCCCCTAGCTTCTAGTGGGATAGCAGGTGTTAAATGGGACTCCCTGTGGGAGAGCAGCGGAGGTCCTCAGCACGGCCTGTGACCTCACGCTCTGTGCTGAACTCTGGTACAGAAGTGATTGCAGAACCGAGTTGTGACTCATCTCTATGCAGTAGGTATTGTGTGGAGGAAAGACACATGAAGCTGAGAGATGGGAGCAGGAAAGAGCAGGAAGGGGAGAGCTCTAGCTTCTCTGGCTCTCTGCACAGATGTAGACAGCACCTGTTTGGGCGATCAGCCGCAGTCTGTCCTCACAGGCCAGGGCTTGAGGGTACAATGTCTGGGTGAGTAGAGAACGTTTCTTTCAGCCGGTGCTGCCAGTGCCCCCTGCCGGGAGCTGTGGGCTCCGTAGAGCTTTCCTCAGAGAGGGCTGGATCTGTGTGTCAGATAAATAGCTGCAAGAGTCGAGGTGGTTTTCTCAGGGTCAAGGCTGAGTGTGTCTAAAAGAAGATTCAGCATTATATGCACTTACGTTTGAAACCAACTTTCTGGTTTCTGTCATGCAAAGCGATCTTTGACTAAGAGCCTCGGAGTTGGGTATTCTTCCCCTCGCTCCCTTGACCCACTCTGACTGGCTCTGCCTCCTGTGTTCGTGTCCCTTTGGCTCATTTCTCATCTTGTTTGCAGCAGAATGCTCACGTTAGTTCTAGGTAATTAATCCATGTTTAATTAAACCCTAGGTCAGTAGCCCTCTAGCCTTGTTCTATCCTAGATAGAACCGACGTGCCATGTGTCTGTGTAAAGTTAGTTAAGATGAAACAAAAGTGAAAATTCAGGGGCTAGAGAGATAGTATAGGGGATAAGGCATTTGCCTTCCATGCAGCCTCCTCCCCCTTCTATCAAATGGTTTTCAGAGCATCATGGGTGCTGCCCTAAAGGTCCCCAAGTACCCACCTGGCTCAGAGCCTTTTCCTATACAATTTCCATTATTTGTTTACTTTCTCCAACTCCTCACTGGGAAATTGCTCATTTTGGGGGATCTTGGCTTACATATCACTTTCTAGAGAGACCTGACTTGCCCCGTATGTTGTTTTGTTATAGGCTATCTTACACCCTCTTTTTTTTTTTTTTTGATAAGAAATATCTGACTTGAGACGTAAGTAGCTCAATGGTAGAGCACATGATTATCCTGATTTTGATACCCAGCACCAGGAAAACAAGACTTTACTAAATAGAATATTTGTGTTTATTTGTTTAATGACCATGTCCCTGAAAAACAACAAACTTCTCAGCGGTAGAAAGAACAGTTGTCCCCTTACCTCCATGAAGCCCAGCATAGTACTGTGTAATATTTGGATTGGTTATGGATCATCACAGCCCCTCCAGGGAGGCTTAGGGGTATTGGGCGAGTGTGAAAATTCCACCCAATAGGAGTGTGGGTAAAGAGACAACCAAGAGGCTGAGCCGGGTTAGACTTGCAGTGGGTGATGGGCGATTGCGCCACGTTGACTTGGAGCCACCCCAGTGGGAGAAGCTTGTGTCCAGAATATTTACTTTTCTGGATGTCTTTTGAAAGATTTTTAGTGTTTCTGAAAAATAATCCAGTTCTCCTTTCTTCTGCCCTTGTACCCTTACCCTCGAGATGTAAGGAAAAAGGAAGGAAAAGGTAAAAAGACCCACTGGAGTTCCCACACAAGGTCTGTTTGGACCCTTCACCGCGACTTCCTATGTCTGCTGCCTTCCTCTGGGAACTGTCCTCTCTGGCCAGCGGGAAGTGTTGTACCCTTTCCACCACGGTTGGACTTTAATTAAATACACACACTTTCCCATAAGAAAAATTTACTATCCCTCTGTCCAGTGGGTCATTTAAGAATTCTAATTTAATGCAGAAACACACACACACACACACACACACACAACCAAGGAAAATTCGCTCTCAGTCTTTCAGGTCAGAAGCTGTGAAGGTCATCTCTCTGTTCTCATTCCAGTTGCCCACAGCCCAGCCCCAAGTGCTGCTTTTAGCCCCATTTGAGAATTTCATGTGTATATATACACACAGCAATCAGAAAGCCCACAACCACCCGGTTCTGCTTTGTTTCTACTTGCTTGGTCCCATAGTATCTCTGTGTACTTTCTTTGTTTCTGCTTTCTTGAGGACAGCTAGGCAGCTTCCTGGGATACTACAAAGCCAGAGTGGACGGAGGAACTGTCCCAAAGTCAGCTGAGAGCATGTGGTGCTCCTGGAGTCGCTTGACTGCCTCTTACGCACTGACAGAGTGTAGACAACAGTTTAAAGTCAGGTCACCAAAATCTGTGTTCCTTTTTTTCCTATGTCTGTGGCAAGTAGTGTAACCCCTTCTTGCCTCAGTTTCCCTGCAGCTCAATGGAGCCACCATCCTATCTCATGAGCTTCATGTGAAAAATGCAGTGACCCAGTGACACAAACATCCTCCTCTTCTTCCTCCCTCCACCTCCACCTCCTTCCTCTTTCTCCTCCTCCTCCTTCTTCCTCCGCACCCTCCCTCTACCTTCCTCTTTCTCCTCCTCCTTCTCCACCTCCTTCCTCTTTTTCCTCCTCCTCCACCTCCTTCCTCTTTCTCCTCCTTCTCCACCTCCTTCCTCTTTTTCCTCCTCCTCCTCCTCCTCCTCCAACTTCATCTCCACCTCCTTTCTCTTCCTCCTCCTCCTCTAGCTCCACCTCCACCTTCACCTACTCCTTTTCCTTCTTTTCCCCTCCTCCTCCTCTTCCTCCTCCTCCTCCTCCTCCTCCTCCTCCTCCTCTCTCTCTCTCTCTCTCTCTCTCTCTCTCTGTCTCCCTCTCTCCCCCTCTCTCCCATCTTACACATTGTGGTTTGTCACCCTTTGCCTACATTCAATGCTCAGTTCTAGAGACTGTAACTCTTATTAAATCCTGTTAAGAAGCAAAAAAAAAAAAAAAAAAAAAACCAAAAAACACCTTCCATGTGGTTGATAATCTTTTTCCTGTGACATGATTTTACCAAGAAAAAGTACAAACATATGCAGATAAATACATTTCATGTATCCTCACACAATATTAAGATCTCACTTTTTGATTTCTGGAGGAATATTAAAAATACCCCAACATTTGTTGTGGATTGTCTTTGTTTGTAAGTATAGTAGAAATGTTCTGTTTGAAATCTTCAGTTAAGCCCTTCAAAGCACTCATTTAAATCATATTTTTAGTTTCCTTATTTAATCAGTATATTATAGAGCAATTGGGAATTCAGACAAGCACAAAGAGGAAAATTAAAACCTTGCCTAATCCTAAAGTGTAGTTGCTAATATTTTGACAGATTGTCAATAGATGACTTGTGTTTAAAATTTAATTTGGTATTTAGGTTTTGCATGGAGCCTGTATATTTTCACTTGCTTACTTAGCCTATCATTAAATGGTCTTTACAGTATGACTTTTAAAATAACTGTGTGATATTTTGCCTTTTGGATGCCCTAAAACTGATTCCCGTCCATTGTGCATAAAATAACAGGTGATTTTCTTTCTTTCCACTGTGGCGAATGTCCATGAGGCCAGAGCTGTCTGTGATGGGGGCATAGGGTCACCTCCAACATTTGGACTCATTTGTAAAAGTGTCTTTCAGTAATGCCTTATTTTCCTTATCGTCCATTCCTTTGCCTACCGAGAGAGCCTATTTCTCTTGCTGTCCACTGCCTGAGCCATATTTCTCTGTGAATTACTCATTTCAGACCCTTGCCCCTTTGCTTATTGTGTTTTTCTTGTGTTAGAGAGATTTACTTATTTATTTTATAAAACACGGATATTAGCCCTTTCTCAGTTGTTAGTGACTTTCTTTTTTCCTACTTGTCTGATCCTCTCCAGTTTAAAGCAATTATTGGACAGACGGTGACCAGGATTTGAAGAAGCGGCACATTTTTCAGCCAGGATGGTTCATGAGTTTCCTTAACTCCTCAGTCATCCTGTGTAAAACTGAGCCCCGGGACAGAGATTAACTCATGAGAAACCTGGTGTGGGGTGTGATCTGGCTCTATTCCCTGTGAGCACATGTAGGTTTCAGGTAATCCCTTAGATCGGCTTCGCCTCCTCTAATGTGCTCCCCAAGATTAGAAATGATGAAAAGAGCGAGAATTTTCTCTCTCCATGAACTGTTATCAGTCAGAAGACCCCCAGCAGGCCCCAGACCCTCAAGTACATGGCATGGCCAACTCGGACTCGCCTCCCGTGCCCCCTCCGCCAGCCTTGCCCCTGCCAGGGAGACGCCTAAGGAGCCTGCTCTTCCCCCTGCCCCTCCTGGCGTTTGCTGCTTATGTCTCTCCACGACACACCCCACCCTACCCACTGCTCTCCTTACTCCCATTGTCAGCGCCAGGCTTTCTCCCCGGCTACCCAGAGCCCCAGAATCAGTGCCCGTTCTCAGACTGGCACTCCAGGCTGCTTCCCCACCAATATCTAAGTGCCTACTTTCAGCTAGGCTCTAGGACCCCCAAATGAATAAAGCAAAGACCATGACTTTGCTCTAGGGGCTTCTGGAGGGACACCGACAGATAAGCAGGTAAGGGCGATCAACTCAGAGCCAAGACTAGAGGAGGCTTATTTGGTCTCTTCCAGGAGTTGGTGAGGGAGAGGCAGTGAGTGCGGTCCCTGCTTCATCTCTGACATACTAGGGCCTCAGAACTCTGCCCCCTTCTCATCCGCGTGCTGAGAGTGTACGGGCTGGCCACCAAGTCCGTCTGCATCTGGAGGAGCCATGGCACCATGGTCAAGAGCTCATCCCTGGGATGAGCGCTGGGGCTAAAGCGTGATCCCTAGGCAGATCTCTCAAATGTCTCTGAGCCTCAGTTTCCTCATCTGAACAGTGGGGACTGTGACTCCTGTGAGCTAGAGAAGGTACGAGTGCCAAGCGGGAGGAGAGCCCGCAGCCTGCCACATGCTCAGAAGAAATGGAACCATCCTGGTGGCATTCATTCAGAGTTCAAAGTTCATTCAAATCAGAGAGCCAGGGCAGTCACCTCGGCACACACCCTGTCTGGGTTCCTGGTGGCGAGGTGTGTGGTCAGGGTGTGCCTGGCTCTGTCGGGGAGGCGGGGCCCGGGCCAGCCTTGCCTTCCTGCTCTCAGCTATGTGGAGTGAGCACCAAGCAGCGAGCCTCCTCCATCTCCTCACAGGATGGAACTCACGGAGTATGCTGAGCTCCTGAAAGAATCTGGCAACAGGGTTTTTAAGAATGGAAACTTCTCTTTGGCCATCACAAAGTACGATGAAGCCATCCAGGTTCTCCTGCAGTTATACCAGTGGGGGTAAGTGTTTGGCTCTTTCTCCCCCACTTTAAAAGAAAGCAATCGGGACTCATGCTGTTGCTCGTTTTCTCATTTATCAGCCCATCTTGTCTCTTTTCCCCTCCTCCTCTCCATCTCCCCGACCTCTTAGTTATTTTTTCTTCATTGTGTCAGCTCAGAAACTTAGCATAGTTTACTGGAGTGATACAGGAAATTGAAAGTGAAACAGAGGATTGCTGATAAATATGAAAACTCCCCTTTCTCTGCAGTTATCTGGGAAGACTGAAATCCACAGACCCTCTCAGTTGTCGTTGATTTCCTCTTCTTGAGTATCCCGGCCCCTTCAGCTTCCAGACACAAAAAATCAAAGAGAGCAGGCCTGGGGAGACATAGAGTGGGAAAGGTGCTTGCCTAGCATGCAGCTGACGTGGGTTCAATCCCCAGTACCTCATGTCATCTGCCAGGTATCATCTATCGCCTGGAGTGATCCCTGAGCACAGTTACCGATCACTGCTCAGTGTGACCCCGAAGCAACAACTTATAGAGAGGGGCTAGGAGATGGCATGGCAAACTAGAGCACCTGCTTGGCATACAGTAGGTGGGGTTTCATCCCTGGCTGGTCTCTCTACTGTAGCACTGCCAGGAGCAACCCTTGAGAAATGTGCTTAGAATAGCTCCTGTGCACCACTGGCTGTGGTCTAAAAATTCACTCTTCCCCCTCCCCAAATTTTAAAAACCAACTAAAGAGACCCCCAAAAGCATTTATTTATGTTGGTTGTTGCTATCAATATGGTCTTTATTGGAATGTAAAACTTAGAAAGTATGCTTTTATTCATCTGTTTAATAGCAACAGTGACCCATCACATGTTAACAGAAGTAACATTCTTATGAAAAGTATCTACATTTTCCAAAACACAATATTGAGTTGTATGATCGGTCCAATAGAATTCATCTGGCTTTTCCCAGCCGCTACAATGTCAGTTTGTTGGGACAGTTTAACTCATTAGACCTCCAGAAAATTTCTCTCTGCCAGTGAGGGAAATATGGAGGAGGTGCGTGGATGCGGGAGAGTTGGCTCGGCACCAGATGCCTCCTGCCCCAGCACTGCTGAGAATGGCTCTTGCCCTCTGCAGCACCATGGTTTGAGGCCATGACCAATAATAAAAACCGGGATTCCTCAGTACTTATTGTATTAGTTTTCTATTGCCACTGCAACCACAAATGAAGTGGTTCAAAACAATACAAACTTACTGTCTCAGAGTTTTAGAGGTCAGAAATTCAGAATTTCTGAGTCAGAATTTCTGAAGTCATCTGAGACTAGTCACCTGGCTCCCTGGGAAAGAGACTCCATTCCCTGAAATATGCGGCTTCAGGTGGCCACCTGTCACCTGCCTTCCTTGGCTTGTGACCCCATCCTCCATCCTCAAAGTGCATCCTTCCAGCCTGCTTCTGCCATCACAGTGCCTTCTCCCCTGCTGCAGCCATACTGCTTCCTCATAAGGACCCTGGTGGTTGTATTATAATCCAGGATAATCTCTTCTCGAGACCCTTCTGGTAATCACATCCGCCCAGCTCCTTTTGTCATGAAAAGGTAACTTTGTTTGGGCACCATTATTGTGCTGTGAAAATGTTTTGACCTTATGGACCACTTGAAATGGTTCTGAGGTTTCGCTAGAGGGTTCCATATCCTCTAGTAGGTAAATGAAGCAGCAGTTGCCTGTGTGATGTACCCCCAGGCTGTACTGATAGATGACACTGGATTAGATCACTGAAACCTGACTCACCTGTCACCTGTCTGTGCTTGAGTTGCATGTGGTTGTCGTTGGCATGATTCCTTTCCCTCTGGGTTGGACCAAAAACGTCTTCATTTGGGAAAAACATCCAATTTACTTCCAGGGGTAGTGTTGTATAGTGGTTATGACTATAGACTGACCCTCACCGTGATTGTCTTAATATCACCTTACCCCCTTAAAGGGAGCGACTGTCTACAGCCTCACATACTGCTTTCATGGGGCCTTGCTGATACTGATTCCCTGTCATCTGTTGCTAACAGCTTACTTAGGGTTTCAGGTGTGTGTGGTTTACTCAGCAAATGTTCCTCAGAGAAGAGATGAGGGAATAGACAGGGCAGGAGAAGGCTCCAAGCAGGGATGGGGTCTCATCTGGAGGCAGTTTTACCCTGACCTTGTGGTACCTCTGAATCATGAATCAAATAGCAAAGCTAGTTCCGCTTTGGGTCCAGCGGCTGAACTTTTGATTTCTATATCTGTCAATTATCAGTTGTAGTCTGGCTAGCTCAAAGGAGCTATCTTAATGAGTGGGGTTTTGTATTATTAGCTAATGTAGTAATGTATTACCTTGGGCTGCCATAGCAAAATGCCATAGATTGGGGGACATAAGACTGGGAGCTCCAAGGTCAAGGTAGTGGGCAATTCAAATCCTAGAAGTAGCCCCCTCCCCGGATCGCAGACAACTGCTTTGTCACTCTGTGCTCTGCTGGTAGGGAGGGAGAGTGAGAGGCTCTCCGGTAGGTCTCTCTCTTATAAGGACAAGGATCCTATCATGAAGGCCTGCCCTCTTGGCACCTGCTGTGCCGAGATCACGGCTCCCTTGTCAATCACCACTGATCACCTACTGCCTCTACTTGCGGGTGGGGCCTCAACCCTTTCTTCATTATGAGGAATGATGGGGAGTGAGAGGCCGGATATGCAGGGCACTGAGCGAGGGACTCGTATTTTCACAATCAAATGTTAGATGTATGAAGAGGCGCCAGCCTTGCTTTTCCCAGTTGGATGTCTTGCTTGAATTTCATTGGCGTCTGTTGACACATTTTGTGATTTCTGTGTTTTCCTTATGTTGACCTGGCTTTAGCCCTGTCTTTGCAGTTGTGTTTTCCCAAGACCCACACCAAAGAGGCCCTTCCTGCCCTGCCACAAGGCACCCTGTTGGTTGGCCCCAGGTTCTCCCTTCCTAAAGACAGGCATCTCTGGGATCTCGGCTTCACCCACTAAGTGCTCTTGCCTCCCTTTTTGCCTCCCCATGGTGGGTGTGATGACCCTGGCACTCACTGTGTGAACAACCTTATTGAACAACTTGATTTTCGCCTGTGACCTAGCATTGTACAGGAAGAGTCTGTCTGTCAGAGTCCCGAAGAGTGCAGTTCTGTCAGATAGAGTGTGGCTAATGAGTGCTCTGCAACTGAAGAACTGAACTTTACCTTTAATTTTATTTGAGTTAATATAAATTGGACTCACTGCCTGAGGCTCATAGCCATTGTGTTGGGCAGTGAAGATTAGCCACAGAGTTTGTGGACCTCCATCTGTACTCTGGGTCCAGGTGCTGTGGATGTTAGGGTGGCCCTGCCTATTGAAGAGAACAGAACTGTGTTCCTCTTGCCCCTGTCCTAGTGAGGCCATGAGCCAGGTGAGATCACGTGTTCTGGCACTTATCCTGATTTAAGTGCCACCTCCTTTCTGCGGGAACCTGTGTACAGAGTCTGGAGTGAGGTAAGGCTCCGGTCAGTGGAAAGCAGTAGAGGGTAGAACTAAGGTGTTGAGAACACCTTTTCCCATGGAAAGGGTCATCGACTGGGAGGTTTTGGAAACAGAGGAAAGACAGATTCGTGACGTTGGACTGTCCCCAGCTTTCTGGAGATTCAGACTCCAGAAGCATCCCTGGGATGGCTGTTGCTGAAAACCTTCCTTGCTGGCAGCAGGCAGCAGCAGAATGGTGGCCCTTGAGGATGATTTGCTGCAGTGGCGGAAAGATCGTTTTACTAACCCCCAGTTTGTTCTTGCTCTCAGGGGTTCCCCCAAGGACTTAGCTGTACTGCTCTGCAACAAATCCAATGCCTTTTACAGCCTCGGAAAGTGGAATGAGGCGTTTATGGCTGCCAAGGAGTGTCTCCAGTGGGATCCAACCTACGTGAAGGTATGGTGCCCCCTGGGGTGGCTGCGGTACCATCCTTCTCCCTTCTTTTAAGGCGGGCAATACTGGGGTACATCTCATTCCTTTCCTTGGGCTTCAGACAGATGTCCATAGGCCCAGTATGCTGTGCCAGGGGAAAGTCCACATTGGGAGGCCCAAGTGCTGAAATGTCCTTGTAAGGGAGAGCAGAGTAGAGGGAGCCTCTTGGCAGCTGGGTGCGGTGGGGGCCATGGCGGGCTTTTTGGTTCTGGTGCAGTTAGACCAAAGCGCAGACAGAGTCTGTTCATGATCTTTTTGCAAGTTTCCTTTCAGCAATGTTTCTTCCATACGTAACTGGGGTGGGTAGGACTTGACGTAAATTCTTTAGAAAGCATTTCTGAGGGTCTAGAGCAGCACCTTCAGAATGTTCGCAGAAGTGTGAGAAGCCGAGAAGACGTTAAAGTATTCACAAAGGTCAAAAATGCGATCATTTGATTGGATTTTCAGCAAAATGCTTGGGGTGCCATTCCAAAGGCACCATGACATTCTTGGTGCCTCATGACATCAGGAGGAGGGAAAGGGGTGAGGTTTGTCGTCCCCCTGCCCCCTGCTCAGGGGATGTAATGTTTTAATGAGTAAAGATAAACTGAGGCTTCTGACCATTTTCAAGAGTTAATTTGAGCAGAAAAAATCAATTCAGTAGGGCAGTGCTCAAGCTGGAGTGGCTAGGGGTGGGCCACTCAGAGGAGAGTGTGGGGCGAGATGGGGAACAGGCAGAAGGAAGGCCAGGAGGGTTTTGGCCTCGTTGGCTCTTAGTGGTCTTCCTTAGAGCTCTGGTGTCATCACCTTGAAGTTGTTTATACACCAAGCTTTGGGTTTGCTTTAGGTTACTAATTCCCTCTTTTGATCACCTTCTCGTATGTGAGAGACTGACCCCACAAATTAGTGTTTAACACCATTCTCAGTCACTGTCAGAGTTACTTTCCTTTTGTCATACTGTGAGTCTTATAGGTTATGTCAGACCCCAGAAGAATTGATTTTGCTGCTCGTCATGTTGCTTATCTTGTTTCTGCTTCTCCAGAAGCAGCGGCACCATCTGATGTTCTGGCGATGGCTGCCAATGTGCACTTAAGACCTTTAAATGTAGCCCACCAAGAAGACTACAGTGATAACTCTTAGGTGGATAATATAAGACACTGAAGAATGCTTCTTGATTGTAAACCAGTCCAGTTGGTGTCAGATCAATCAAAGAATGGACCCAAAGGGAACATCAACCTGCTTTAGCCTAGTGGCTTATTTGTTTGTTAATTTCTTTATTTGCTGCAATATCAGAGGTATTTACCCAGGTTCAGCAAGAGTTATTTGCTGTGGCACAGAAAATAATGTAAAGAAATTTTATTAGCTGAAACACTTCAATGAGAAAGAAAGTCCAGGAATTTTATTGTGCAGCTATAGCTACTGTAGTTTAGAGCCACTTTAGTTCAACGATCTCTTACCTTGTTTAATTGATTTAACAAGACTAAACTCTGTTGAAGGATAGAGGCCATGAGCAGTCTTGAAAACAGGGAAGATACTCTGCTACACCGTTAAACAGAGGGCACTAGAATCGTGGAGACGTAAGAAAAAGGGAAATGCTTTTAGGCTGTGGGACCTGCCGGCTCTGGGAAAACAAATGAGTGGAGGGAATTAAAGGCAGCTAAGGGAGACCTCATCAGGGCTGTTCCATCAGTGCCAGTGTTACTTTCTCATGGCCATTAAACACCCCGGAAGAGTGGATTTGTGGCAGTCCTCACTTTCTGACTTTAGTCAGAGACGGGAGCTCTGGGGAACAACTTCTTCTTGGATCTGTTAACTGCCAAATGTTATCACCTCCAATTAACCAAAGTATACTGTTCTGGAGTGGTGCATTTTGCATCCCTTCATCTTTTTCCAAAATGAAAGGTGACAACGAGGCTAGAGTGTTTTTTTTTTAAGAGTCTGACTTTATTTTTAATTTTTTTTTTATTTTACCACCATGAGATATATAGTTACAAAAATGTTCATATTTGGGTTTCAGTCATAGTGTTCCAGCACCTTTCCTTCCACCATGACAATAATCTCTCTCAGTGTCAATGGCCTAAATGTACCAATTAAGAGACACAGAATAGCAAAATGGATTAAACTGAATCCAATGTTCTGCTACCTACCAGAAACACATCTGAATAATTAGGCCAGTGGGTTTGGTGCTTGCCTCGCACACAGCCTGCCCAGGGTTGATCATTAGCACAACATACAGTCTCCTGAGCCCTCCTGAAGTGATCCCTGAATGCAGAACCAGGAGTAAATCCTGAGCACCACCAGGTGTGGCCCCAAAACAAAACAACAACAAATGACACATAAATCTGAGGGAAGGCAGTAGAACAATGCAATGGGAAATTCTTTATTATGTACCATGGTTGGTGGGGGGGAGGTGGGATTTTTTTCCTCTTATGATTGTTACCCAAGTTTTAGGTTTTCCACTGGAGTTAAAGGAAATCAATAACTAATCAGTAACTTACTGGGGGTTAAGTGGGATTTTAAGTGCTTGCGATTTTATGAACTCAGCTGAACACCTTCTATTATGTTAGAAATTTGCTTTGGTAGATCCTGATGCTGATTCCCTTAGGTAGTCAAAGTGGAGAAGACAGTAAGTCTCATTTTGTTCCTACTCGAGTCATGTGGCAACACTAGAACATTCTCCTCGAGTAGTAATTGTACGTCTCCTACCTACACAGACCCCAGTGCTCGTCCATTCTCCAGCACCCTGCTCCGTGAACATTGTATTTACTCTGCTTGAGAGGACCTGGGAACAATGTCTGTGCTTTCGTGGTGATCTCATTATTCTGTGAAGTACCGCGTCACAGGATTCCTTTTGCTCCTCTCTTCTTGCCCAGGCTGTGGTTAGAAGCGTGAATCAATCAGCTACACATAGCATTGGAGCCGGCGCTTTCTGTGCCTCCTGTCAGATTTCGGATGCCGTCTAAGTCATGGGTCTGAAAGCGATAATTTTCTTGGCAGTAAAACGCTGACAGGGAACACGAGGCACGGACTAGAATGTGGGATTCCTGCAGCCAGGGCTTGTTAGAAAGAAAGCTGGCTTGGCGCAGCAGCGAGACTCCCCGTCCATCATCCCCGGCTGTCAGTCTGGCCTTTGCTTCCTCCTGAGGGTTGGAGAGATGGATGTGTTACAGTTTGCTTTTGTTCTCTTCCAGGGATATTACCGAGCTGGTTACTCATTGCTGCGTCTGCTCCAGCCTTATGAAGCTGCTCGCATGTTTTTTGAGGGCCTGCGTCTTTTACAGGGCAGCCACGACCAGACACAGGTTGCAGATTTCCTTGTGGGAGTCTTCACCACTATGGGCAGTAAGTCAGAGCAGAGAAGCTTTTATTGTCCCTCTGTCTGCCCCCTCCCTCCCTCCTCCCCTCCTTCCTCCTTCTTCCTTTTCCTCTTCCCTTCCCCTTTTTCTCCCCTCTCCCCCTCTTCCCTCTCTCCTCTCTCTCTCTCTCTCTCTCTCTCTCTCCTCTCTCTCTTTTTTTTCTCTCAATCCATTATTTGATTTTAGTAGCTCCTGGAGAGAGAGAATTCCAGGGTGTTTCTTTGTGACTGATTTATGTGCCCTTGGAATGATGCTGGTCTTCACATTCAGAAACATTTTGGAAGTTTGGTTGGCTCATGCTTTTATCGAGACAACAAAGTCCTTTTGTACAAATCACTGAAAGCTTTCCTGATTTTTTTTTTTGAACTTTATGTTTTCTGTGTTGCTATTCACAGAGGCTTCCTAGTTCTACTAATTGATTTATGTGATTTTTTTTTCTCTTATTGCTGAGTTATGCATACATTTCTGGACTCTGTTGAGGAAATGTTATTGTTTGCTATTGGAGAGTCTGAGACTCACTGGGTAGGAGACCCACATACCTTCTAGCATACCAGTGATGCATCCTGGGCCCTCTTTTTACATTTTGAGTTTGATTATAACTTGGATGAGTTGGCTTTGTTGGTAACCTCAGTCAAGCAGAACTCAAAGTCCATAAAGAACAGTATAATATGTAGGGCTTCACACATGCAAGGTAAATACTCTACCAGTGAGTCCTGATCTTCTAATATTTGTTTTACCTGAGGCAGGAGAACTCATTCTCTGATTATCTTATCGTAGCTTAAAGGTTCCACCAATGACCAGACCACTATTTCCAAATACTGTTAATTCCATTTATCAGGGCCAGGGAGATAGCTCAAGGGGGTAGAGCACATGCCTATCTAGCATGTGTGGGGCCTTGAGTCTGATCACCAGCACCACGTGCATCCTTACCCCATCTAAGCGCCATAGGGTCTAGCCCTTGTAGCACCAGAGTATTGCCTGGTGTGGCCTGTTTTAAGAGTGGCTTAAAAGGATGGTTCATCCCATTTGACCCAGCCATACCACTCCTGGGAATCTACTCTGGGAAACCAAAAATACGCAGCGGAAACACCATCCCTACTTTTATGTTCATAGCAGCATTATTCACAATAGCCAGAATCTGGAAGCAACCAGAGTGCCCGAAAACCAATGACTGGATAAAGAAGCTTTGGTACATCTACACAATGGAATACTATGCAGCTATTAGGAAAAATGAAGCTATAAAATTTGCCTATAAATGGATGGACATGGAGAAGATTATGTTGAGCGAAATTAGCCAGAAGGAGAGAGACAGACACAGAATGACTGCATTTATCTGCATAACATAAATATATATGTACATATTAAGATACCAATATCCAAGGTCAAGCCGAAACATGTATCAGGAGGTCTGGTCAAGGTGGAAATTATCACAAACGTGTGGGAGTCAGAGGCTAGGTAAGACAGAAAATGGAACAGTGTGCTAACAATTGTCGAGGGCACGAATGCCAACCTAGAACTGAGCATTAAATAGAGGCAAAAAGATACACATGACAACCCTTTAATGTATGTTCTGTAATCCATAGTCTGGAGGGAAGGAAAAGAGAAAGAGAGAGAAACGGAAAGAAATAAAGAACCTGCCATGGAGCAGGGCTGGGGGAGGGGGAGGGAACCGGGACGTTGGTGGTGGGAGATGGGCACCGGTGGCGGGATGGGTGCTGGAACACTGTATGACCAAAACCCAAATATGAACTTTTTAATTGTATATCTTTGTAATTGTAAAAAATAAAAAAAAGAAACTATGGTACATCTACACAGTGGAATACTATGCAGCTGTCAGAAAAAGACAAAGACATGAAATTTACCTGCAAATGGATGGACATGGAGATTATCATGCTGAGTTAAATTAGTCAGAAGGAAAAGGACAGACAGAATGACTGCCTTCATTAATGGGGTATAAATATATACCAGTGTTCTACTAATTGTGGGAAATGGTAATGCCAGACTAGAACTCAGCATTGAATGTACACAAAGGGATTTACATGATGAACTCTAAATGTCTGTAGAGCAAGCCACAATGTATAAGAGAAAAGGAGAGGGAGGGAGAGAGAGAGAGAGAAGTAAAGGAAAAGTGCCAACTATAGAAGCAGGTTGGGCGAGTGGGAGGGAATTTGGGGACACTGGTGGAGGGAAGTTGCTGGAACACTGTATGACTGAAATCAATTATGAACTTCTTGTAATTGTATATCTCACGGTGATACAATAAAAATTTAAAAAATTTAAAAAAAGGATGGTTCAACATATGCAAATCAATTAACATAATCACCACATTAATAAAAGGAAATATAAAAGTCATATGATCATATTAATTAATGCAGAGAAAGCCTTTCACAAGATCCAACATCAACTCATGATAGAAATCCTCAACAAAATAGAGGTGAAGGACTCTTCCTTAAGATAATAATGGACATTTATAATAAGCTCACAACCAGTATCTTAATGGTGAAAAACTGAAATAACTCCCTATGAGATCAGGTTCAAGACAAGGATACCAACTTTCCCCACTTCTGTTTGACATAGTATTACAAGTCCTAGCTACAGCTTTCAGGAAAGGAAAACAAATTAAAGGGATTCAAGTTGGAAAAGAAGACTCAAATTATCACGATTTTTATTTTTTTTATTTTTTTATTTTTTTTTGGCTTTTTGGGTCACACCCGGCAATGCTCAGGGGTTACTCCTGGCTCTGCACTCAGGAATTACTCCTGGCGGTGCTCGGGGACCATATGGGACGCCAGGGATCGAACCCGGGCCGGCACAGGCCGGCTGGCGTGCAAGGCAAACGCCCTACCCGCTGGGCTATCGCTCCGGCCCAATTATCACGATTTTTAGATGACATGATGATACACATAGAAGAACCTCAAAAGTCCACAAAAAGGCTCCTAGGAACAATAAACCATATGGCAAAGTGGCCGACTATAAAGTCAACACAAAAGCTGATTGCGTTCTTATATACAAAGAATGGGTGAAGTAAACCAGAGAAGAAAGACAAACACGATGAGCTCAACTTTTCTGTGTCCTGGGTGAGGAAATGTACAATAGTAATTTTTAAACTAGATCACTTTTGACCCTAGCGTTTAGAGAGAAGGACAGAGAAGGAAAGAAATCAAGGTCGGGGCAAGAAAAGGACAGGAAGTAGTGGGTAAATAGGAGTCAGGACTTCAGTTATATTAGTGATGCGGGTGAGTCATATGTCCAAAACACACTCAGCAAAACTGAAAATGTGAGATCTAAGCAGCAACCACTGAAACTCTGTAATGTGTCTGTCAAGTTGACAGGCAGGGGTGGGGTAGGGGTTGGGAGGGAACATGGGAACACTGGTGGAAGGAAGTGCTGCTGCTGGTGGGATTGGTGTTGAAATATTGCATGCCTAAAATGCAACTATCAATAACTTGGTAGATTATAGTTCTTCAATAAAAAATAAAGTGGCTTAAGAGTGCACTGAGTTAAAAGGTACCATTGAATTATGTTCCTCATTGAGAAACATTGATGGAAACACCTGACAATTATAAAAAAATGTAAGATTGGGGGGAAATGTTGGGATTGAAAGCTTTTTGAATGGGAAAATGACTGCTGAGTGGGAGCCCACAGGCTGGGATAGGTATGGTTAAAGTGGGGAGAGTTGGCACAGCTGTGCCCTTATACAGAGGGGTCAAGTAGGGTCCTAGTCAGGTCTGATCCTGAGCCTCTTGCTGAAACCCAACCTACCTGCCTTCTTCTGCCCTGTGGTTTGACCCTTTCTCTATACTTACTCTTTGCCTTACTGCATCTTTTAAAGTCACTGTTCGAGAAGGGAACAGTGTGCTAATAATCGTTGAAAATGATAATACCAGCCTTGAACTGAGCATTGAATATAGGCAAAAAGTTACAGATGATAACCTCTAAATGTATGTATTGCAAGACACAATGTGTAATAGAAGGAGGAGAGAGAGAGGGAGGGAGGGAGGGAGAGAGAGAGAGAAGAAGAGATAAAAGAACCTGCCATAGAGGCAGGCTAGGGAGGGGGAATGGGGACATTGGTGGTGGGAAATGGGCACTGGTGGAGGGATGGGTGCTGGAACACTGTATGACCGAAACCCAAATATGAACATCTTTGTAATTGTATATCTCATGGTCATATAATAAAATATTTAGGAAAAGAAAAAAGAAAGGACGAAAATAAAGGATGGAACTAGGCAAAGAGTAAAAATAAAAGTCGCTGTTCTGTGAGTTGAGGTTGGATTTGTTCCAGACAACTGCTTTTTGGTGACTGCCCTTCCACGATAAATAGAATCCTAGATAAATGGGCAATTTCCATTTAGTTATCTGAGGTGGTAGTTAAGAGCATTTAGGCGCTGCATCAAAGGTTCTCCTATGTGAAAAATGACCCAATTTCTAAATTTTGAAAAATTCTTTTCAAGAAATTTCGTATACTCTTATATAGTATATGTCAGATACTTACATATTTGGGAGAAATTGGTATCTCTGGAAAAGGTACCATGTTATTATGTTATCTTGTATGTTCTCATCCATGAATTTGGGGAATATGGTTTCAGAATCAAGAGATGCAGTCGCTTGACAGGCCAGCGTCAGGTTAAAAGAACGTGTTTTTTAAGGAAAGTATTGGTATTTCTGGGTTCCAGTCTTGAACTTGCTGCAGGATATCTGTGGAGACTGGCCTCATTTGTCAGAGATTCTCATCTTTTGGGTGAAAATCACATTTGTCAGATCCTTTTTTAAAGAAAAGTGAGTTTGAAACATTCCTAGACCTCCCATGTTCTCTGTAAGCGGAGATAATAAGAATGATCGTTGTGGCTGGTTTGAGGGAAGAATGAAAGTGTGTGTTACTGGGCCTGTAAAATAGAAAAGCTAAATGATTTTTAGCACATTGTCCTGCTTAGCTCTGTGCTGAGGGATTGATTTGGGGGTGAATGTAAAATGGTTGCCGCTTGAGTCAGTTCGATCAGAGTCCAGCCTTTGAAAGTGCCTTCCTTTCCCTGTGAGGATCGATGGAGGACCTTTCTCCAGATAGCCTAGCCTTTTCTCCAAGTTAAAATTTCTAATCTCTTGAACTTTCTTTCAGCTGATCCTGTTATTTTGCAAAGTTTCTTGCCCTGCTTTGACCGTATTTTCACTATTGGCTTCTCAGCGGAAATGTGGCAATTCATAATCGAAAAACTGGCAAAGAAAGGATTATGGCATGTAAGTAAAAAGAGATGGTTCTATAGTGGGAAAGTATATTTTTGATTGAATAATTTATTTCTCTTGTCACTGGGGGATTGTAATTGTTTATTTTATTGTCACAACTTTTTAAATTATAACATTAAGGATGGAAAATTGTCGAGATATATGTTCATTAGTCAGTTTCCAGTTCTTTCTGAGATAGAAAAAAAGGCTCTGTGATGACCTCATGCCTTACTCTGTTTCTGTTATCTATAGCTATAAAGTTCAGATGCTGATGGCTGTTTATTTTCACAATCCTCTTTTTTAAACTACATTTGCTGGTGTGCACCCAGTTTACTTGTTTGAGCTTCTCAGATGGTTTCTGGAGAGCTTTACAGAACTGCCTACCTACAGGTAGCAGCTGAAGGGGCTGGAGGACTCACAGCCAGAGCCAGGAGTCAGGCTGTGCTGTTTGTGTGATTTGGAGAAATCGCTTATCAGTTTATTTTGCAATTTTAAGTAAGGTCTGTCCTTTAACAACTGTGTGCAGGGGAGGGGGGAGGAGGGGAAAGTATAGACATGAGAGATAGAATAGGGGTTAAGGCCTTGCCTCCAATGTGGCTGACCCTAGTTCCATCCCAGCACAGCATATGGTCCCCTAAAGCAGCCTGGAGTGATCCCGGGGCATAGAGCCAGGAGGTAGTACCTCCTGGTGTGGGCCAACCCTGTTCCCCTCAAAGAAAAAAGAAAAAAAAAGTGCTCATCTGTTTTATTTTCTGTTTCTAAAGTGTAAATACTCTCACCATAGCAGATTTCAAACTCTGAGTTCAAACCTGAATGTAACCACAGTGCATGGAGCTGGAAGAAATGTCTGGTTGGCTCTCACTCCCTGAGAGAAGCTTGTTTCAGCACACTCGAGAGGGTAATAGGGCCCAGAATATGTGGGGCTTGTGCCACACTGGTGTGTTAAAGAAGTCATTGGGATGGCAGACCCTGAAAGGCTTAGAATCTTCGACTTGCCAAGCTTCAAGAACTTGGCAGGGCAGTACTTAATGTATCCCAGTTCTTCTTTACTCTTGCAGCACGGCTTGACACAAATAATTTTCATTCTCAGTGGACTCTTAGGAAATGCGGAGAGAGCTTAGCTCTCAGCAAGAATAGGAAGTTGGCTTGACAGCGAGACTTCAGACATCATGGCTCAAGTGGAAAAGCTCAGCCAGTAACTTGGGAAAAAACAGGGAGAGAGGCAGGAAAGAGGGTCTTGTTCTGTTTTAAAACTTAAGACAATCCTGACTAATAATTCACATGGTAAAATTTATTTCCAACATTTCCCCCTCTTTTCTCATCAGTCATTTCTACTTCTGTCAGCAAAAAAGACCGACTGCCGAAAAATATTCATGTTCCAGAGTTGTCACTGAAAAGTCTTTTTGAGGTAAGGTGGTTTCTGGAAATGTAGTTTCAAGTTAGGACTCTCCCCTTTACCTGCCTTACCACTTGTTCTTTTTATTTGTCTAAGGTTTATGCCCACAAAGAGTTCAAGATTTACTAATTCTGTGTGTTGTGTGTGAAGGAATTTGACATGTCCTGTTGATACAGTGACTTCCATAATTCTTCCTGTGTGTGTTTTTCCCTAGAAATATGCCTTCATTGGACTCTATGAGAAAATGGAGCAGGTGCCCAAGTTAGTCCAGTGGCTCATCTCCATTGGTGCAAGCATTGAGACTATCGGACCATACCCACTTCATGCCCTCATGAGACTCTGTATCCAAGCGAGTGAGTGTTCTCCCGGCCACTTTGCTCCAGGCTGCCTTTCTAGTTCCCAACTCTAGGAATCTGCTGTATCACTATCACTGTCTTCCCATTCACCATCGATTTGCTCGAGCGGGCACAAGTAACATCTCCATATGTCCTGTCTCATGCTAGTAGAGCCCAAGGGCACCTGCTTGCTCCAGGAACATAAAGAGCCTCAAACCATTCTACCAGGTCATGGGAATGAGCTCCAGAGAAACCAAGTGTGGCCACCGAATGCAGAATATTCAAAATGATTGGACCCTTCTGATGCTTTTTGGTTATTTAGCTGTTTGGAGGCAGCAGGGAAACAGGCAGCATTTTGGTGATTCCTGGGACTAGTCGTGATGGGAGGACAGGTCCTGAAATGGGACTTCTGGATCTAAAGAGGGGACTGACAGCCAGTAGCCTTTGCCTGACATTGATCCACAGAAACTGGGGGCAAAGACAACGCTGGTCTTTCACCCTAGTGTGGACAGGTTCTTTCACTAGCCCAGTGGACCAGTCTCTGTGGGGAAGCTGGGGGAGGGGCTGAACCCCCTGGGAAGTCTTGGCTATTGCCGAGACAGTTTGCTTGTGGTTCTTTCAGAGGACTCCAGTTTTCATTAAAGTATTATTATTATTATTATTATTATTATTTCATTATTATTATAAGTCTTTGTTGCCTGGCTATAGGATTTAAATTTTTTAAAATATTTTGGGGCCAGAGAGATAGTACAGGGGGTAGGGTGTTTGCCTAGAACACAGCCAATCTGGGTTTGATTCCCAGCATCTCATATGGTCCTGTGAGTACCACCAGGAGTAGGAGTAATTCCTGAGTGTAGAGCAAGGATTAACCCCTGAGCATTGCTGGGTATGAAGCATAAAGCAAAAATAAATAAAATATTTTAAGTTTATCATTAATATACACATACATGTCCACACACACACACACACACACACACACACACACACAATACTCTCCCACTTAGGACAGAAGCTTGCTTTTTATTTCCTGTCAAGTATATGTGGCATCACTGTGGCACTGTTTCAGAGCTGGAGGCGACCACGAGAGTTGTCCACACTGTGGCACTATTTCAGAGCCAGAGGGGACCACGAGAGTTGTCTACACTTATGGAGGGAGGGAGTGTGGCTGGGGCTTGAGATCCAGGCCCCCTCTTGGCTTGAGGCAGATTTGTTCTATCGTGTACTGTACTTTTCTCATACTGTATTGGGACTCTATTCTTCCACAGGGGGTTGTGGGTAGAACATTTACAAATCAAGTTCGATTAAATGCAGTCTTTTCTAGCATTCCCAGTTTTACTGTAGGAATTTTTTGTACCCCAGAGAAGTATGCAAGTCACAGTTCTTCATGGTGTCTGTTCTTTCCGTTAACTTCTAGTAGGATAGGCAGGAATTGGGAAGAGCCAGACTTCAAGCCTTCTGGGTATGTTTCTCAGAGGCAAATGAAACAGTGACAAACAGTGTCCATGGAGTTGACACAATGTGTGGCCTTTCTCCTTCTAGAACATTCTTTCCCAAAGTGGGTGATAGTGCAACCCCCCATTCTGGAGCGGGGGCTGCTAGAACAATCCAGGGTGATGCCAGTAACCATGGGTGCAGTTGGGCAGCACTTTTTGCTTGTTAGCTTAAAGAAGGAAGATATTCGGGTGCTGAGTGCTTTTTTTTCCTATTCTTTTGAGAGAGAAATCCAGTAGGCCAGCTCCTCTGATCTAGAAGCTGCAAGGAAGGAGTCTGGGAAACAAGTTTAGTATATGGTCCTGTTGACAGTGGCGTAGCACGTTGATCCAGCCGGACAGTCTGACTCTACTGCTGACCTGGGCACTGTCTATGACTTGTGCAGGCCCTCCACCACGTCCAGGGTCCCTACCGTGCTGTGTCTGCTGTGCCCTCCGGAGAACTGCTCTTTTTTTTTTTTTTTTTTTTTTTTTATTTATTTTTTTTTTTTTTTTTTTTTTTTTACAATTAAAAAGTTCATGTTTGGGTTTTGGTCATACAGTGTTTCAGCACCCGTCCCTCCACCAGTGCCCATCTCCCACCACCAACATCCCCGGTTCCCCCCCCTTCCCCAGCCCTGCTCCATGGCAGGTTCTTTATTTCTTTCCCTTTCTCTCTCTTTCTCTTTTCCTTCCCTTCCAGACTATGGATTACAGAACATACATTAAAAGGTTGTCATTTGTATCCTTTTGCCTCTATTTAATGCTCAGTTCTAGGTTGGCATTAGTACCCTCGACTATTGTTAGCCCCCTGTTCCATTTTCTGTCTTACCTAAACTCTGACTCCCACACGTTTGTGATAATCTCCACCTTTGACAAGACCTCCTGATATATGTTTCACTTGACCTTGGATATTGGTATCATAATATGTACATATATATTTATGCCATGCAAATAAATGCAGTCATTCTGTATCTGTCTCTCTCCTTCTGGCTAATTTCACTCAACATAATCTTCTCCATGTCCATCCATTTATAGGCAAATTTTATAACTTCATTTTTCCTAACAGCTGCATAGTATTCCATTGTGTAGATGTACCAAAGCTTCTTTATCCAGTCATCGATTTTCGGGCACTCTGGTTGCTTCCAGATTCTGGCTATTGTGAATAATGCTGCTATGAACATAAAAGTAGGGATGGTGTTTCCGCTGCGTATTTTTGGTTTCCCAGAGTAGATTCCCAGGAGTGGTATGGCTGGGTCAAATGGGAGTTCAATTTCTAGTCTTTGGAGGAAAGTCCATATTGTTTTCCAGAAAGGCTGTACCAGCCGGCATTCCCACCAACAATGGATGAGTGTCCCCTTTTCCCCCACATCCACGCCAGCACTTGTTGTTCTTGCTCTTTTGAATATGTGCCAGTCTCTGTGGTGTAAAGTGGTATCTCATTGTTGTTTTGATTTGCATCTCTCTGATGATTAGTGATGATGAGCATTTTTTCATATGTTTTTGGCCATTCGAATTTCTTCCTTGCTGAAGTTTCTGTTCATTTCTTGTCCCCATTTTTTGATGGGGTTGTTTGTTTTCTTCTTGTAAAGTTCTACCAGTGCCTGATATATCCTGGATATTAACCCCTTATCAGATGGGTATTGGGTGAATATTCTTTCCCATTCTGTGGACTGCTTTTGTATCTTAGTCACTGTTTCTTTTGAGGTGCAGAAGCTTTTCAGTTTCATGTAGTCCCATATGTTTATGTTTTCTTCTAGTTGCTTTGTTAGTGATGTTTCACCTTTGAAGATGCCTTTAGCTTCAATGTCGTGGAGGGTTTTTCCTATATTTTCTTCAATGTACTTTTATGGATTCAAGTCTGATATTGAGATCTTTAGTCCATTTTGATCTGATTTTTGTGCATGGTGTTAGACACAGGTCCAAATTCATTTTTTACACGTTGCTGCCCAGTTTTCCCAACACCACTTGTTGAAGAGGCTTTCCTTACTCCATTTTAGACTCATTGCACCTTTATCAAAGATTAAATGATCATGTGTTTGAGGTTGGGTGTCAGGATACTCTATTCTATTCCATAGGTCCACAGGTCTGTTTTTATTCCAATACCATGCTGTTTTAATTACTACTGCCTTGTAGTACAGTTTGAAGTTGGGAAAGGTGATGCCTCCCATCTTCTTTTTCCCGAGGATTGCTTTAGCTATCCTTGGGGGGTTTATTGTTCCATACAAATTTCAGGAGCGTTTGGTCAATTTCTTTGAAGAATGTCATCGGTATCCTTATAGGGACTGCATTGAATCTGTACAGAGCTCTAGGGAGTATTACCATTTTGACAATGTTGATTCTCCCCATCCATGAACAGGGAATGTGTTTCCATTTCCTTGTGTCCTCTTTTATCTCTTGGAGCAGTGTCTTGTAGTTTTCTTTGTACAGGTCCTTTACATACTTGGGTAAGTTGATTCCTAGGTATTTGATTTTCTGTGGCACAATTGTGAATGGAATTGTTTCCTTAATATCCCTTTCTTCTGTTTCGCTATTTGTATATAGGAAAGCCACTGACTTTTGGGTGTTGATTTTGTATCCTGCCACTCTACTATATGCGTCTGAGAACTGCTCTTTACCAGTAGACACCCCTTCCAGGGAGGCTCCCTGTCAAGTTCCCCCTCCCATCTTCCTCCCTGATCTGATCTGTCCCTTCCCAGTTCTCAGCGCACTGCCCCCAATCTGTGGCGCAGTCTCGCTCCAGCGCGCCTGCTGTACTGGCTTACACCACTCCCTTGCCTGGCTTCTTCCCAGGCCCTGTTTTCCTCACTCTTTGTCCTCATTTTCCTCCCCAATAAGTCAAGAATTCCGTCTCAGGCTCTGCCCAGGGTATCTGGTCTCCCTCAGTGGAGCACATGTGGACTTGCTCTGCTGCTTTTCTCGCAGCAGACAATAACACCTGTTGCTCATTTTAATTCCTTCTAGGAGAAAACCATCTTTTCAGGTGGCTCATGGAGCACAAGCCCGAGTGGAAAGGCCGCATCAACCAGAAGGATGAAGACGGCTGCACTCTCCTGCATGTGGTGGCCACCCACGCCCCAGGGCACCTCCTCAAGCGTAAGTGCAGCCTTGTTGGAGGGCGTGTGGCAGGGGATTGCCACGGGGGCCACTCTGCTTTCTCTGTTTCTTCCTGTGGCAGGTGTTGCTAGCTGTGTGCACATGTGTGGGTGAGAGAAGGAAGCGTTGCTGGGCTCCAGTGCTCTGTTGACCTTAACAGAGCATAATGGCACCTGTGGGGGGGCAGGGAGTGAATAAATAATGTGATTTTCAAGCCACGTTTGTTCCCCACTCGGCTCCATGTGCCTTAATTTGTGCTAAATCTGTGCTAGTCATCAGGGGTGAAAAACAGACAACAAACTTGGTCCTGATCTCATGATACTAGAATTCAACACTGAACTCTCATGTTCTCCCATATTCTCAAGGGCCAAGTGAGAGTGTGAGGAGGAGGCGGGTCCTTGCGGCCGCAGATTGCCCAGTTAGCTGGGAGAACAAAGAAGACCGCTGCGTGCACTTCTGCATGGCTCTCGGTGCCTTTCCCCTTGAATGGTGTGGTCATTCGGCCTG
This sequence comes from Cryptotis parvus, assembly GCA_021461705.1. Lineage (NCBI taxonomy): Eukaryota > Metazoa > Chordata > Mammalia > Eulipotyphla > Soricidae > Cryptotis > Cryptotis parvus. The sequence goes on along the minus strand of JAJIBD010001283.1, from coordinate 30,909 downwards.
CAGTGACAGGGGGTGAGGCAAGGTGGGGGTCGACAAGGAGCGACCTACAGTGCGTGTCTTATGTGGTTGCAGCCAGGTGTTGGAGGCAGAAACCAAGCGGTGCTGTCATTTCCCAATGGCAAAAGACCATGGAAATCTGGATTTAAGAAAGAAAAAGGAAACTGATGAGCAAAAATGGGTGGCTCAAAACTAGCCAGGGCTAGAGGGCTCCCGGTTAGGACTGCCAGTCGGGCGGGTCCCCAGGGAGCTGCGGTTCTCGCTGCCTGTTCCAAGTGGAGCACAGTGAGGAATGCCTCTCTAACATACTGCTCTCGGAGCTGGGTCCTGGGCATTGAATGCTAGGGAACCAGGCAAATGATGCCCTATAAGCTTGCTCATTATGATGATGATGCTGATGTTTTGAGCCTTATCGACATACAGCTTTTATTCCACACAACTGAGTACACTGCTTTCTTTGGTACATTCATAGTTACTCAGCCATCACCACAGTCATTTGTAGAGCATTTCATTATCCTCCAAAAGAAACTCCAAATCCATTAGCAGTTATTCCTTCCTTTCCCCAATTCCTCCTACCCCAAGCAACTACGGATCTACTTTCCTATGGATTTGCTTCTTCTGTACCTTTCACCTATGGGGTTGTCTGTGACTGACATCATTAAGGGAACACAACATAAATTTTCCCCTGGAACCATGTCTCAGTGCTTCGTTCCTGTTCATGACTAAAGGATATTCCATTGTAAAAGAGGCTGCACTTTTTAAATCCATTTGTCAATTGAGGGGCATCTGTCTTGGAGTCCACTATTACGTCTTGAGCTGCTATGACTAATGCTGCCATGAGCATTTCTGCAGATTTTCTTGTGTTGGAATATTATTATTTTTCTCAAGCAGATACTCAGGAGTGTGATTGCTGAATCTTATGCAGTTATGCTTAGCCACTAAGAAACTGTCATGTTTTCCAGGGTCCCACTAATCTTATAGATAGTTCCAGCATCAATACACAAAGGTTCCAATTTCTTGGTACCCTCAGGCTAACTGAGGATACACATATGCCTGAGGATACAGCAATACACAGACCCACAGGTTAACATGCTTTTGATCTCTAATGAACTTTCTTAAAGATAGTGTCATCTTGGCAGATTTTTTTAACAATTGACTATTCAGGAGAGAACAAAAACCCACAATTGTGTATGCCCATTACCTTGGTATAAATAGTCTCGCTATTGTTCATTCCAAGTGATCAGTTTGATGCTATTGAACATAAAACTAGGGAATATACAGTAGAATTATATATGCATCACGGACCTACAGCATCTAGGATAATAATTAGGAATTAATAAATTTTGGTTTTAAGATGTTTATTATAAATTTAAATTATTTGTGTATTTGATCCTAGGCTAGGGATCAGACTCAGGGCCTTAGACATGTCAGGCATGTGCTTTACCATTGAACTATATCCCTGAGCCCTAAATAAGTTAGGTTTTAATAATGGTTATATTTGTGTATAACTTTAAAATTCTGGACCTTTGAAAGTTGACTGATGGACTGGGATGAACTGGCTTCAGGAACTGAGCCAAAGCTATTGCTAAAGTTATTGCTAAAGTTATTGTTAGCCCTAGTGATTTATAGCATAAATCCAAGCCTCCAGTCACTGTGTCTTCCTAACACATCTCCATACTGAAAATCCCCAAGAAAAAATGTATTTCCAGACAATTCTTTGGTTTGCAGAGAAGTTATAGGTTTTCTGAAATGCTTGTGACTTGAACATGGGTAATGTGTATTTTATTTTATTTTATTTTATTTCCTTTCTTGGCTTTTTGGGTCCTTAGCCAGGACTAAGTCCTAGCCGTGCTCATGACTTAGTCCTGGCTTTTGCTCAGGAATCACTCCTAGGTGTTTAGGGGACCATATATGGTGCTAAGAATTGGACTCAGGCTGAACTATGCAAGGCAAGTGCCTTATCCACTGTACTATCTCTCCAGGCTGGAGTGATATGTATTTTATGTTTCCTATGCTGTGGCTATTAACTGTAAGTTTTGATAACTTTACAATCATTCCATTTTTTGACATTTCAACCAATGTGGTTCAAATAAAACCTATGAGAACCATGTATACAATTATACATATTCTAGTCTGTACACTAAAAAGCAAAGCAAAATAGGTAAGTAATGTTATACCTATCAAATTAATTTGATAATACCTATCAAATTAATTTTATTAATATATTTAATTTAGTCCATTTATATTCTGCCTGCTTCCTTGGAGATTAATTTAAAGATCTAGTTTAATCTTTCTCCAAATAGCCACTTACTATTTGTCTCAGCATAATTTATTTAAATCAATAAATTGCAGGGCCAGAGAGATAGTACAGGAGCCAAGACATATGTCTTTTATGTGGCCAATTTTGATTTGATCCCTAGCACCACATACAGTCCCCTGAGCACCACGTGGAGTGATGCCAGAACACTGCTAGGAATAAGCCCTGAGAATCAAAACCAAAAAATCTATTATGCAACATCAAAAATTTGAGATGCTACTAATTTCACGACATTTTTTCCTGTCTTCTTGTTTTCTTGACTTTTTATGTACTACAGGCTTCTTTTAGTCACCATTTAAGACCTTAATATAAAGTATATTGTTAAAAGTATCACTATCACTATCTTCCCGTTAATCATCTATTTGCTAGAGCGGGCACCAGTAATATCTCCATATGTCCCGTCTCATGCTAGTAGAACCCAAAAGGCATTTGCCCGCTCCAGGAACATAAAGAGCCTCAAACCATTATATTAGGCCATGGGAATGACCTAATATAAATGTTACTGGTATTTGGCATATCAAATACGACATGAGCAGCTTGCCAGGCTTGCCGTGCGGGTGGCTTACTGTTGTAGTCACCTCTAAATAAAGCATTTATTGATGAACCACACAGCCGCTAGTGGCGCGCGAGCCGGGCTGTGATAGTCTGGTCTGCTGGGTGGAGTTGTGACGAGAGGGAAGTCCAGATGTGGAAAATGGCGGGCCCCATGGAGAGGGAGGGTGGTCTGGCTTGTTGTGAGGCTCAGCTGGGATGGCAGGCCAGGGCTAGAACCCGCCATGCCTCCCGGGCGCCTCACGAGCAGCTGGGCACAGGGAGAGCAAGTAGCAGCTCTGCCCCCATGTCTGAGAGTCTCTGGTCACCATACCTGGGTTAAAATTATACTTCAAAGATAAATAAAAATAGCTGTTCATTTAAGACTATTGATAAGGATGTGAAAAAACTGAAGTTCTCGTACATTACTGATAGATATAAAACATGAAAGGAGGGAGCTGGAGCGATAGCACAGTGGGTAGAGCGCTTGTCTTGCATGCGGCCAACCTGGGTTTGATCCCCAGCATCCCATATGATCCCCTGAGCATTGCCAGGAGTAAATCCTGAGTGCAGAGCCAGGAGTAACCCCTGAGCATTGCCGGTGTGATCTGCCAAAATAAAAAGCCTACCAAAAAAAAAAAAGAAAGGAATAACAATTATATATCTACTTTGAAAAACTTCTGAGTTACTCACTTGATCACTTGAATCCCGTTATTCATCGATTTGCTCGAGCGGGCGCCAGTAACATTTCCTGAGTTATTCATAAAGTTAAAATATGGAAGCCCCAGTGATAGTACAACAGGTAAGACACTTGCTTGCCAAGCAAAGCCAACTTGGGTTTGATCCCTAGCATCCCATTTGGTCTCCTAAGTCCCGCCAGAAGTGACCCCCTGAGCACAGCAAACAGTAAACCCTGAGAACTGCTTGGCATGGCCCAAAAACAAAAGTTCAAAGTTACCATATCACTCAGCAGTATTACTTTGAACAAACCCTGTATGTGAAATGTTCACAGAAACATTCATAATGTCCCCCAGAATGGAAATAACCAAAGTTTGATTGGCTAATAAATGGGCAAAAATTGCTATAGCCATTCAGTGAGAATTATTCTGCCATAAACAAGTAGTGAAACATTGATTACATGTCACTATGTGGAGACGCCGTGAATGAGAGCTGTGGAATTTGAAATAAGCCAGTATATCAGATGATTCTACATATACGCACTGTCCAAAGCGAGGGAATCTGTTGAGTGTGGGAGAGGGTAGTGCAAGAACTTCCAATTGTATAAACTTTCTTTTTCGAGAGATGAAAATATTCTGGAATGGATAGTGGTGATGACTGTAAATCCCATTGATTGTTTGGTTTAAAAGGATTCCTGTTGCCTTTTGTTGTTTTTTTGGTGGGGTGATACTCAAGGACTGCTCTTGGTTCTGTACTTGGGGGAACCATGCGGTGCCGGATTGAAGTGGCATCTCCTATGTCCTAAGGCTGCTCATCAGCTCGTTGAGCTGTCGCGCCTGTCTGGAACCTTACCCTAACCTAAGCAATTCAGACTCTTCACCACCACCCCTCCCAAAAGAAGTTAAGTGAGTTTTTCTGGGTTAAAAACAAAATAAAACATCATCAAGACACTTCAAGAATGTCAGAATTTGGTTCAGATGTTCGAAATTATATTCAAGAATCTTTCTCGGGGCTGGTAGAGACTCTGAGAAATCCCAGGGGTGATCCTCGAGCACAGAGACAGGAGAAAGCCCTGAGCACTGTTGGTATTGCCTCCCAAAGAAGAACAAAATGAAGCAGGACTGACCTTCCAGTCCTGCTTTCTCCTGATTTTTCTATATTGAGTTCATTTTTGGATAACAACCTTCGGGTTTTTGCCAATTTATCTTAGTCAAAGGGGGTATCTTCTAATATTTCAGTGAAAGCCCTAGGAATGAGCGTCACTGACTTGAATTTGTTTACCTGTCCTCTGCAAGCTAGTTACTAGGAGTCAGAGGTTGGGATGATATGATTGGGCAGATCTTGGTCTGGTGTTTGTCCCTGGAGAACTGGAGAGCAAGATGGGCAGAGCTAGAGAAAGGAATGGTTTGATTGGTCTGGTCTTGGTCACATGTTTTCCCCGTGGTTGGGGGTCGGGGCAGAGGAAGAGCTGTAACTACTACATTGTCCAGGCCCTGGTCAGGTGTACCCCCTTGGAGCAGGGCTGTAGGGAAGAGTCAGAGGAGGGAATTATCTGATTGGCCAAATTGTTCCCTCCCTGAAACTGTGGCTTAGGTGTGGTAGCAGGTGAGGTGTTCCAGAAAGGTGGGAGTGAATGCTAGTTAACAGGGAAAAAGGCAATTGTTTGTAGTTTCCAAATTTTGTGCTCTTACCCCTTTAAAGAATGTCAGAAAACTGTATCTAGAACATTCCATCTGTGAATTTAAATGAAAAGAAAGATAATTTTTAGAATTGTGTTCATGCTGATAGTTAAAAAAAAATTGTTGCCTCCTTATATATACTGTCATAGAAACGACGTTTTGATGGTTTCTAGTATTGATTTTTTAAAAATCATGGATGAAAGTCTACGGTTCCAGTTAAAAGTATCAAATATGTATTCTTTTTTATGATTTACTGGTGGCGATTTTATGGAATGAAAGTTCCCATGTAACTTTAAATTTTGACAAGTTTCTGTGATTATAAGACTTATAGAGGGTAAAATATTTTTCTTCCTGAATGGAATCATTAAGTTGTTACTACTACAAAAATAATCAAAACAGCAGAAAATATGGGACATCTCTGTAGGTAATTATTAAAGATATGGAGAAACATTTGGGGCTGGGCATGACCGGAGCCTCTTTTCCCCAGGTGGGCTGAGAGTTCTCAGCTGCCTTGGGCAGTGCCCTGTGGCCGGCCATTGTCTCTGCTCTTCCTGGCATCTGGCAAGTCACCGTCAACTTGACCTGTAGTCTGGGGCACCAGAACCAGCGTTTGCCCTTCTGCGGGCGGAAGTCAAGGTGGCCTGGCTGTGCTCTGGTGTGGGGCTCTGCGCTCCTCTCTGCAGAGTGGCTGGGCAGAATCCAGCTCCTTTGTGGCAGGATCCAGGACCTTATTTTCATGTGGGCTCTCAGCTTCTCTAGGCCACACACGTCCCTTGTGGTGGGGCCCCTTCTCTTCACAGCCCAGAGGAGAATATTCTTGTGCGTCACATCTCTCTCATACTTTGGTTCCCGGCATTCTAGACATTTGACCTTTATTTTTGCTCTTGTGGTTAGGTCAGGCTCACCTGGATGTTCTCCCTTCCTGAGTTCCGCGTTTGGGGACTTTTAATTCTCTTTGCAAAGTCTCATTATAGCAGCATTTATATTACTGGTGATCTGAATAACTGGGAGAAGGAGGGTGTACGCTGGCAGTCTGGTATCTTAGGGTCCGTCTTAGATTTCTGTCTCTGGAGATAGTTGATGGCTAAGAAGTGTGACTTTTGTGTTTGGTCGCACTTTTTGCACAGTGGGACAAGCGTACAAGTGTGCGGAGAGACTGGGAAGGACAAAACCATGAGCAGGGTGGTAGCCTGAGTCCAGGTGTCTACTTAGGGAGGTGAATTTTAAGAAAACTGATGCCTGCAAGGCGAGGGCCAGGCATTAATGTTTAAGTATGTGCACCCATATAGGTCTTTGCACCCCTGGGATACTCCTGTTCCATTCTGAAAACCATTACATCTGTGACCACAGCGGCACCTTGGTGCTTGGCAAATAGATACGTCAGAGCAGCAAATGCAGCTGGCATGGGTGGGGGAGCCATGGAAGATAGAAAAAGTGAATGCAAAAAGACCCCGATGTCGACTCAGTGGACACTTTTTCCTGTTTCCAGACAGTCTTCTTCTTGTCCCTTTATTTATTTTTTTCTGGAAGAATATTCTGTTTCCTCTCTAGGGAATAAAGAAATCTGAAGTCACAGCTTGCTGTTATCCTTACAGCTGTAACTGTTGCCTAGTAACCAGATCCCCCTCTCCTTGCTTGTTGCCAAGGAGAGGGGAGAAAGAGAGAGAGGAGCGTACTTCTGAACCTCTTAAAAGCTATTGTCCTTCCCACGCCACGCAGGACTCCATGCTTCGGGGAGTTGGATGGCCGGTCCAAGGCTGCTGGCTCAGGTTCCGTGAACAGAGGGGTCTTGCTCCTCTGGCCCCGGGCTGCCCAGGCAGGGGACTGGGAGGAAACACACTCATGGGGACGTCTCCTTATGGAAGGAACCATGACACCCCCTTTGTCGTTTTGGCCTGCTCTAGGACAAACTGAGGGTGTTCAGATGCTCCTGCGCTTTGGGGCGGACCCCACCCTGTTGGACGGACAGTCCCGTTCCGTCGTGGATATCCTGAAGAAGAATAAGAACTTCAAAGCCATCGAGAAGATCAACAGTCACTTGGAGAAGCTAGCTGCTTGTTCTAAGGACCTGTCAGGTACAGTTTCCAGAGAAAGGAGTATTTTGTGTGTACGTGTGTCTATGTGTGTGTGCGTGCGCACGTGTGTGTGTGGTGGGGGATTAAACTGGTTCAGTGCTGTTCGGTATAAGTCAGCTGTAGTTTTTTGGGACATGAGGATGAGAGTGGCCCCTCCCCCAGTCTCAGGGAAACTTGATCGCTTTCATTTCTTTCGAGAGCTAGATTGAGGCAGTTCATATTTAGAGCGTGTCTACGACATTCTGGGAACTTTACCAGGTCCACCTTGGGGTGGCATGATGATGTTTTTCTGTGCATGCACACAGTAAAAATGAAAAATAATTCAGGCAGTAGTAGAGATCAAAATCATGACTACTCCTCAGAAACACCGAAGCCAACAATTTAAAATGAACTGAATTTCTTTTCTTTCTGAAATCCTTCTGGGACAGCGTGTCGTAAAAGATGAAGAGCAACAAGTCAGGATAATTTTGTCTAACAGTGTTCCTTGTGTCGTTTGCATTCTGTTTGCTAATACTTCATTCTCTGTAATTCACCTGCAGACTGATTCTCAAAGTAAAAATGCAGCGAGAGGCATTTGCTCACTAGTATGATTACATGTTGCTTTTCCTACAGCTATTACTATCTGTAACTGGACCTGTAGGAATGAGTCACCAAGTGAGATCCTCCTTAAGCCTCCCAGTTAACGAAACGTAGGCATTATTGTACGTAAGCATACAACAGATATGTATGTACATGCATGCACGTGCATGTGTGTATAGACACACATGTGTGCCTGTCTACATGTGTGCTTTTAAAAAATTCTCCTGCTGCTGCTCTTGTCTGGCTCAGGCTTTGTCTGTTTTGACCTCTTGCTCTGCAGATTACCCTCGTGGGGGTTGTGGATAGTGGATTCACGGAGTTTTTGAAAATGCCTTTATCTTAATGGCATGATGTTCACTTAAATATAGGTATTGTTCTTCATTCATTCTAATGTTCGCTTTACCCTAAACCTTTGAAGCGAAATGTTTTACAGTCAGTGACATGCCACTGCCTAATGGCTGCCTTCTCTGAGGGGTTTGACAGTCCTTGTCTTACATGTATGACATAACTTGTGCTATTAAACCTTGTTCCTCACAACTTTGAAGTGTTGCTTCATTGTATTGCAGCTCCTGATGGCTGCTGTCTGTTGCCGGTCTAAGTTATTTTTCCCTTCATAGTTTAGAGTTCCAAAATTTCTCTGGATGTGTCCCAGTGTGGGTCCCTATTCATTCTTGCTGCTTGCAACTAGTGGACCCCTCACAAACTTTTTCGCTCAGGGAAATGATCTTCTGTATTTTGTACTTCTGATGAATTTTCTTGGTTGTAAGCACAACTGCTAGATGGTTGAGTTTCCTGGATTTATGATGGGCCCGCTACCTTCTCCTAATGTTTCCTCTCCCATTTTTCCTTCCCAGATATTTCATTTGATCTTCAGTTTTTAGTTTCTTGTTCTTTGATTGTATCTTGTAAAACCATCCTTTTTTTTTTTTTTTTTTGCTGGTTTTACATTTGCTGGTTTTATACTCCTTGAACACATTTAAAATATTAAGATATTCTTTTAAAGTCTGTTCTCTTACTCTGAATTATTTACTCCATCTGGGGTTGATTTATTTCCATCTCTTTCTTACTATTGCTTCTCCCTAATTATCTTATGATCTTTGAATATTTATACCATGGCTAGTCCTTACTAAGTGATAACTGGCAGGTACTGAAGTTATTTGCATGTGTTTCTCCAGAAATACTTCCTCTGTGAAATGGGCATGTAGGTGGCAAATTGAAGGCAGCCTGTAAAATGTGTGTTGGGGTGGAGTAGGAGCCGTCAGCTAGGCTGACATCATCCCACTTGCCAGAGTTAGGAAAGTTTGATGCAGGGGAGATTAAAGCTGCTGCTCTTCAGCTGACATCCCTCACTCATTTCCTCATATGGGTTTTAATTATTGATGTCGAATGATCTGTGTTGTTTCCATGAGGGGCACAGGAGGAGAGATGCGTGTGTGTGTGTGTGTGTGTGTGTGTGTGTGTGTGTGTGTGTTCAGGATCAATGAAGGGCCTCAGGATGCTGTACTCACCAGACCTTGTGGTGCCAGGGGTTACCCAGGCCATCCCAGTGGCGCCCTGGAGCTTCTGGGGCAAAACCTGGGGACGTTAATGGTGCCAGAGAATTGAGTCCTGGTTGGCTGAGTTCAAGGCAAGGATCCCATCCTTGGTTTTGGGGGGGTGGTGGAGGAGGCTCTCCCCAGCATTGCCCAGGAGGCTTGCAGGCCCTCTCTGTGAGGCCCTCTCAGCTAAACGGAGCTGGTCATGCAGTGTAAGGACCTGAGACTGCAGCTGAGGAGGTTAGTGGGGCGATCCCGTGGTGGCAGGGAAGTCCAGAGCTGCATCTGGAGGTGCAGGGGAGACCATGCATTACCAGGCAGTGAACTGTGGCCGCCTCAACCAGCACACGCACCTTAACCTCTGCCCAATGTCCCTTCGAGCTGTGGCGGGTCCCTTTCGAGCTGTGGTGGGTCATCTTTAGTTTCGTTATTTTGAGGAATGGTGGTTTATTCTGTGGTGTAGAGAAATGAGTCACGTGAAGTGCTTTGTGGAAGCGTGTGCCAGTCGTGTCCATTTTCCTATAACCAAACCCAACGTATCTTTGTCAGTGAGTCTCCAGGCTTTAAATAACAAGATTGGGCCACCAGTAAGTGGTAGGAATAGCTTGCAAATTAATGTTTTTAGAAGTTAATTCTAACCTTCAGTTCTTAGAATGTTATTTATGATATATGTACTTGGCATTTAGTGTTACAAGCTTTTTATAGAATTAATTTCTGTTGCTTTCTAGAAAACTTTCTCTCTTACTGAAGTAACTAGCATTGATTTGTATAACTTTATACAGGTTTAAGGGAAAAAGTCTTATAAATCAGTGTCCATATACTCATCACCAAAGGTCTAGTTTCCGTCCATCACAGCAGAGTTGATTCCCTTTTTGGCCAATTCGCATCCACTCTTTCACTTTTCCCTTTGGCAATACCTTTGTTTTGTTTTTGTTTTGACGCCACATTCAGCAGTTCTCATTGTTTACTCTGTTCAGACATCACTCCTGGCAGTCTCAGGGTACTGGGGATTGAACCCAGGTTGGCCACGTGCAAGGCAACCTCCCACTCCCTGTACTGTCTCTCTCACCCCACCACTAACTGCAGAATGTGTGTGTGTGTATATATATATATTTATTTATATATATATTTATATACATATATATACTTATATACTTTATATATACATATACTTATATATATACATACTTATATAAGTATATATACATAAGTATATATATACATACACACATTCTGCAGTTAGTGGGGGAGAGAGAGAGTACAGTATATATATATATACTTATACACACATTATGATATATATATATATTTTTTTTTAGAAGTGGTACTACTGTTGTGTGAGCTTTTAAAAAATGTGCCAGTGCCACTTAAAAATTACCTATTATAGGGCCACAGAGATAAGGCGCTTGCTTTGCATGCAGCCAGTCCTGGTTGGATCCCTGGCACTGCATCTGGTCCCCTGAGTGCTCCTGGGGTCACTCCTGAGCACTGAGACAGGAATAACTCCTGAGCACCATCAGCTGTGGCCCTACCCTCTCCAAATGATCTAAACTGTCTTCAGTGCAAGATTAGGAAGCAAGAAATTCTTGTGAATATATGTTAACAATGTGGTGAAATATAAGATACCTCTTCAAACTAATACTTTTGTATTCTTTGGAATACCCAGAAGTTAGGTAACTGGATTGTATAGTTCATAGTGTTCTGTGTACTACGGAATATATGGATACAACAAGCAATCAATTTTGAAAGAAATGGGATGGAGAAGATACTCCATTGTTAGTATTGTGCAATGCAGTAAGAATATATATAATATATTATATATCCGGACTCCCCCTCTCGTCAGAACTCCACCCAGCAGAAGAACTGATCACAGCCCGGCTCGCTGTGATTCATCAATAAATGCTCGAAATCAGAGGTGACTACAAGAGTATGCTACCCACACAACAGAGCCTGGCAAGCTACCAGTGTCGTATTTGATATGCCAAAACCCAGTAACAATTATAGACCTCATTTCCATGACTTGAAGGAATGGTCTGAGGCTCTTCGTGTTCCTGGAGAGAGCAGATGCCCTTGGGCTCTACTAGCATGAGACAGGGCATATAGAGATGTTACTGGAGCCTGCTCGAGCAAATTGATGATGAACAGGAAGATAGTGATACAGTGATACAGTGAGTAATTTCCATATTATTTTCCCCTAATGACTTCACTAATTTACATTCCTAACGCCAGTGTAAAAGAGTTCTCTTTTTATAAACCTCGCCAATACATATATATTTCTTGGCATTTTGATAATGAACATTCTTAGATGTGGTATCTCAGAGGCGACATCTTACTACTGTTTTGATTTTTTCCTTAGTACTAACAGGTGAACATATTTTTATGTACTTGTTGACTATTTGAAAGTCTTCTTTGGAGAAGTGGCTATGTAATAACAGAGGTGAAGTGAATATTTACAACCTTTGCCTACTGTTTAAAATTTTTTTTCAGCTTTATGAAGGTTTTTTTTTTTTTAATTTGATTTTGGGTCCTCCCATTCAGTGCTCAGGAGGTCCCCACGGTAATTTCTTAGCCGACTGGGCTGCTGGTTCAGTGCAGGACCTGCCAGTGTTGTAGCTCGTGGGCCGTACCATGTTGGGGACTACCATGCACTACCCCAACAGTGCTTGGGGGCCTCCCGGGCTGCACCCTGAGGAGCTTGAGGGTTGTGTGGTGTTGGGGATCAGGACGGCATTACCCAGCATAAGCCCTAACCACTGGATTCTCTCTTGGCCGCTTATATTTTACACCACTTATATGACTTGAAAATATCTTCTGTCATTTGGTTTGCTTTTTTAATTTTAATATTTTTGATATTAAAAGTTTTGGGTTTGATATAATTCCATTGGTTTCCTTTAGCTCTGGAGACAGTATCCATAGAGATATCTGTAAGTCTGCTGTTGACTACCTCTTTTTTTATATATTTTATCATTTCAGGTTTTATATTCAAGCCTTTGGTCCATTTTGAGATCACTTTTGTGTGTGGCTTAAGGTAATGATCTTGTTTCATTCTTTTTTTAGGAAAGGGGAAACCGGGCCCCACCTGGCAATGCTTAGGCTTCCCTTCTGGTCTTCCCCCAGGGCTCACTCTTGGTGGTGTCTGAGAATCAAACTATGTGCAGGCACCTTGACCTCTGTACTGTCTCTCCGGTCCCTGGCTTTGTGTTGGACCACAGTTGGAGATGCTCAGGGGTTATTCCAGGCTCTGCACTCAGGAATTACTTCTGGTGTGCTTGGGGGACAGATGGAATTCCAGGGATCAAACTCAGGTCGGCCGTATGCAGGACAGGTGACCTTCCTGTGGTACTATCACTCCAGACCCCTAGTTTCATTCTTTTCTAGTAGCCAACATCATTTACCAAAGACACTTTCCTTGATCTCATTTTTAAAATACTTTTAGCTCCTTTTTCAAATTAGTTGTCTTTACACTTGCAGGTCTATTTCAGGTTCTTAGTACTGTTCCAGTGACCTCGCGTATTTATTTTTTTTTAATCCTAATACCCTTCTGTTTGATTGCTCTCACTTTGTGGGATGGTTTGAAGTCTGTAAACATGATTCTTTTATTTTTCTTTTTTCCCCCTCAGGATTATTCTTAGCTATTTGCGGTGTTTTGCAGTTAAATACATTTACAGCATTCTGTTTTAATTCTATAAAGAATTCCGTTGGGATTTTGAAATCTGTGGATTGATTTAAATAAAATAGTCATGTCTGTGTGTGTGTTGGGGGGGTGGTCTCTCCTAAGTGCTGATTAGGAGACCCAGGTATCCCTTCAAGATATTCTCAGTTAGGTAAGACAGAGAAGGGAACGATGTAGCAATAATTGTCAAAAGTGCTAATACCAACCTAGAGCTGAGCACTAAATACAGGCAAAAGATACACATGATAACCTCTAAATGTCTGTATTACAATCCACAATGTGTAGAGAAGGAAAGAGAGAGAGAGGGAGAGAAAGAGAGAGAGAAAAGAGATAAAGAACCTGCCATAGAGGCAGGCTAGGGAGGGGGAGGGAATAGGGGGACATGGGTGGTCACGGGAAATGGGCACTGGTGGAGGGATGGGTGCTGGAACTCTGTATGACCAAAACCCAAACATGAACATCTTTGTAATTGTATATCTCAACATGGTATAATAAAATATTTAAAAAAAGATATTCTCCGTCACCAGGTCCAAGGATTTAACCTCCAAGGCCGCTCTTGGCAGCGCTCAGGGGCCTCCAGTGCTGTTCCCTGCAGTGGTACTTGGCAGTACTACGCAGTGCAGGCTGGGTCTAGGTCAGCGCACGCAAAGCTGGTGCCTTTCGCCCCATGCTGTCTCTCTCATCCTTAGAACGGCCACTCTAACACTATTAATTCTTCCACCATGGGATTTTTTGGATTATCTTCATCAGTTTGTCTCAATGTCTTAGACTTTTTAATGTAAGGTTTGATTTTTTTTTTACCGCCTATCCTAAATTAATTCCTATGCATCTTATTTTTGCGTGGTTTTTAATGGGACTGTTTTCTTAATTTCTCTTTCTGCTGGCATATCATTTCTATGTAGAAATACAGCCAATTTCGGATATTGATTTTGTAGCATGTAACCTTACTATATTTATTATTTATAATGGATATTTGTTTTCTCACAGAACCTTTGATTTTTTGTATATTAAATATTACCAGCAAATGATGTGATTTTACTTACTTCTTCCTTTTTCTTTTTCTTGTATAATTGCTGTGATGAGACTTCCGAAAGTCCTTTGTTGAATAGTAGTGGTGATAATGTATATTTTTATTTTTTGTTTTTCTCTTAGAGCAAAGGCTTTGAGTTTTTCATCACTGAGTATAATGTACACTGATCTTCTCCTTTTATACCCATTTTATTGTGTTTTTTTATGGTGTGGGTGGAGCAGAATCACTCCTTCCTTGATAGAAGTATTTAGGCCCAGGATCGTACCAGGCTCTGCTGTATAAAGACAAGTGCTTCCCCTTCTACTATCCTTATGTCCCTTGACCACTTTTTTTCCTTGTCATAAAGAGATTTTAGATCCTGTCAGGTGATTGTTCTGAGCCTATTGAAATGATGATCACATGATTTTTGTCCTTTTGTTGATGAGGCATGTCAGTATTTAATGATTTGCATTTGTTAACGATAGTTGCATCCCTGTATTAGTCTTACCTAAACTTGGTTATTATCCTCTGTGTGTGTGTGTGTGTGTGTGTGTGTGTTGGGGAGGACTGTGTCATACCTGGCTGTTCTCAAGAGCTGTTTCTGGATCTCTGCACGGAAGTGATCCCTGGCAGTGCTCAGAATCCAGACGGGGATGTTTGAATAGGGGTCTGCGACATGCACCTTAACTTCTGTACTATCTCTCTGGACCAGATTCTTTCAATGTTGTTTTCTCTTGGCTAAAAAATTCTGTCAAGAATGTTTGTGTCTATGTTCGACTGAGATTATTAGTCTGTAGTTTTATTCTGAGGGTGTCATTTGTCTAGTTTGGGAATCAGGATAATGTTGAAATAAGTTAGGAAGCATTTTCTACCCCTGAAATTTTTTTGAGAATTTGTGAGGATGATTAATTCCACTTTCCTTGAATGCTTGATCAGAATTCAGCAGTGAAATTACCTGGTCCTGGATTTTGTTTTTAGGGAGGGTTTTGGTTACTGTGTCAGTTTTATTATTGTGATCAATCTTTTCAGATTTTTCTCTTCTTGATTCTATCTTACTTAGTGGTAAAAGTCTAAGAGTTAATTGTTTCATCTAGTTTGTCTAAATATTTGAAAGTTTTAGTCTTATAAAAAATTCCCATAGATAGCATACAATCTTTGAATATCTGCTAATTCTGAAAGTGCCTCATTTTTAGATGTTCAGGGCCCAACTCTTATTTCCTCTTCACCAACAAGTATGTGGCCCAGGTTTGAGAACTGAGGCAAGAGGCTCTGTAGAGTTGGAGCCTGTCTTCCTTCTGTTAGAATTCCGCGGTCTTGCTTGGCACAGAGTGAACCCGAGAAGGAGGCACCGTGTCCCAGGCCTGCTGTTAGACTCCCTGGGTCATTTGTGAAGGCAGCAGATGTGGTCAAGCCTGAAGTCCACAGGACTCATTGGAGCCTTGATCGCTTTAAAGTATTCCAGATCATTAACCATGAAAGATTTTCTTATCACTCTAGAGGAGCATTGGAAGACTGTCATGAAATGCTGAGTTAAAAAGACAAAAGAAATCAGTGAAAACGGAGAAAGGAGGAGCCCAGTTAACAGGAACAGCTGGTAATGTAGAGCACATCGCAAGTGCTAGCGCCAGAACCCATAAGTGGGTCTTTGATCTCTGCAGAATCACGTTGTAAATAGTAATGTTCCCTCGTATGCCCATCCGGTGATCTGCATACAGCCCCTCCCCACTTAGATTTTGCTACCTGCACAAACATTAAAATCTGAGTTAAGAGGCTGGAGCAATAGTGGGTAGGGCACTTGCCTTGCATGTGGTAAAACTCCGGGTTTAATCCTCAGCATCCATATGGTCCCCCGAGCACTACCAGGAGTAATTCCTGAGTGCAGAGCAAGGAGTAGCCCCTGAGCATTGCAGGGTGTGACAAAAAGAAAAAAAAAAGCAGTTTTAAAAAATACGAGTTAAGATTAGGTTTTAAGAGTAAAGAATGGTGTCACCTTCGCTATGTAATTTTCTGTAATAATGAAACTATTTTGTATCTGCCTATATGATAGCCACTAGCCGCATATTACTGTTGAGCACTGGAAATGTTTCTTGCTTATCAAATGAAGAACTAAAATTTAAATTCTACTTGCTAACTTTTTTGTTGTTGTTTGTGGTGCTGGGAATTGAACCCAGGATCTCACATATGAGACATATAACTTTACCGCTGAACCATATCCTGGTCCCTGTTTAATTTTATTTTGATGTAATTAATCAGTGGGTCACTGTATTAGACAGTGTTTCTAGGCTTACCGCCAGAAATGGCCTGTCTCCCCAAAGTGGTAACAAAAGGGAGTCTGCGGCCAAGGGAATAAAGGTAAGCCTCCATTCATAAAAATGGAGGTTTAAGGGCATTGCTCTCGGATCACATGTTAATGGTGAGATGGAAACATTATTTTGTGGAATAGCTACAACTAGGGATTTCTACTCTTGTTCCTTACAAGGTTCAACTTGGTGATGGTTCTTTCATCTGTGGTCCTGGATAACTTTGGGAGAGGAAATATTTTTATCTAGTATCACTTATCACTGTCTTCCCGTTCATCATCGATTTGCTTGAGCGGGCACCAGTAACATCTCCATATGACCTGTCTCATGCAAGTAGAGCCCAAGGGCATCTGCTTGCTCCAGGAACATAAACAGCCTCAAACCATTCCATCAGGTCATGGGAATGAGGTCTATAATTGTTACTGGTATTTGGCATATCAAATACGGCACGGGTAGCTTGCCAGGCTCTGCCGTGCGTGTAGCATACTCTTGTAGTCATCTCTAAATCCAGCATTTATTGATGAACCAAGCTGGGCTGTGATAGGCTGGTCTGCTGGATGGAGTTCTGACAAGGGGCAAGTCCGGATGTGGAAAATGGAGGCCCTCATGGAGTGGGGGTCATCTGGCTTGTTGTGAGGCTCTGCTTGGGTGGCAGGCCAGAGCTAGAACCCGCCATCCCTCCCGGGCGCCTCTTGAGCGGCTGGGCACAGGGAGAGCCAAAAAGGTTCTTTTGTGACCGAAAAAGAAAAAAAAAGAAAAAAAAAAAGAAAAATCTAGATGAATGAAAATTCTAACTTACAGACTAGGAGAGAAGCAGTTTTTACCCTGGGTTCTTACTGTGCCTTGTTTTGATAATGATGATGGTTCTGGTTCTCTTTTGGTCTAGGTGAGAAGTAAAATTTAGGAAAGCAAGGAAGGGTCCTGTGTAAAATTTCTATAATCAGTTGTTTTCTAAAGCAATTTCCCAATATTAGCCTGCACAAGAATCCTATGGAAAATTCTGCTAAAATGCAGAATTTGATTGAGCAGGTTGAAGACAGGTTGAAGACAGGATCCAAGCTTCTACATTTCTCACTGTCTGCCAGGGGATGCTCAGAGACCACTTGAAATGGAAGGATGGCAGGCAGGAAAGTCAGGGTTTATGTAACTGTCTTTGCCCAGTACTCATGCTTACCACCAGATGGCAGCAAGTACCCTTCTCTGTCAGCTGTTGCTCTTTCCTCAGGACCAAGAACAAGATCTGCTTTGTTTGTCTTAGTTGTACCTGTTTGCTACTTCAGTGCCTTAGAGTATGAACAGATCCAGGCCTTGGAGGCTGCTCTCTTCTCTCTGGTTCTGACGTGGGGCACTAGTTGCTTTTTGTTCTGCTGGCTCAGGCTCCCCCACAGTACAGCAACTAGGGGTACACTGGAACCTTCTCTTTGTGCTGGTTTCTTCCATCGATGCCCAGTGACTCAGAGGCTGTGATTCATCGTCCTCACAGCCCCCAGCTCAAGCAGTAGTGGCCTGTTCCAGCCAGTGCTGGCATGGGGTATTGACTTAAATACCATCTCCCTGATAATTTCCCTGTTTTATCAAGGCAGTCTCTTCTCTTCTCTTCTCTTCTCTTCTCTTCTCTTCTCTTCTCTTCTCTTCTCTTCTCTTCTCTTCTCTTCTCTCTTCTCTTCTCTCTTTCTTCTCTTCTCTTCTCTCCTCTCCTCTCTCCTCTCCTCTCCTCCTCTCTCTCCTCTCCTCCTCTCCTCTCCTCTCCTCTCCTCTCCTCTCCTCTCCTCTCCTCTCCTCTCCTCTCCTCTCCTCTCCTCTCCTCTCCTCCTCCTCCCTCCCTCCCTCCCCTCCCTCCCTCCCTCCCCTCCCTCCTCCTCCCTCCCCCCTCCCCCTCCCCCCTGTCCTCCCTCCCCTCCCCTCCTCCTCCCTCCTCCCTCCCCCCTTCCTCCCTCCCCTGTCCCCCTCCCTCCCTCCCCTCCTCCCCTCCCTGTCCTCCCCTGTCCTCCCCTCCCCTGTCCTCCCTCCCTCCCCTCCCTGTCCTCCTCCCCTCCCCTCCTCCCTGTCCTCCCTCCCCTGTCTTCCCTCCCCTCCCTCCTCCCTCCCTCCCCTGTCCCCTCCTCCCTGTCCTTCCCTCTCCTCCTCTGTCCTCCCTCCCTCCTCTTCTCTTGGCACACCCTGGCGCAGCTCAGGGGTTAATCCTGGCTCTTCGCTCTGGAATTACTCCTGGCTGTGCTCAGGGACTCATATGGGATTCAGGGGATCCAACCCAGGTTGGCGCACGCAAGGCAAACGCCCTACCCACTGTGCTATCTTTCCAGCTCCCAAGGCAGTCTATTTTCTTAAAAGAAAAATCTACAAAATACAAGAAAGAAAAGTAAGACTAATTCCCCCAAAACTCACCTGCCTGAACACAACAGAATATATTTGTGATTTGGCATTTATAAACATTGATAATTATATATTTAAATTTTCTTTTATAAAAATGACATATTTGTTTGATTTTTTAAAAAAAATTTTTATTATACCACCGTGAGACATACAATTACAAAGGTGTTCATAATTGGTTCTTGGTAATACAGTATTCCAGCACCCATCCCTCCACCAGTGCCCCATTTCCACCACCAATGTATCCCACCCCTCCTGCCCACCCCCCCAGGCTGCCTCAATAGCAGGTACCCCCCGCTTCCTCTCTTTCTCTCTGTCTCTCTCTGTCTCTGCATCTCTCTCCCTCTTATAAAAATGACATTTGAATTGATTAAAATATATGTAATAAAACAGTTTTACCTTCTTTTTATTCGAAAGATAGATTTTAGGCCAAAATAGAATTCTCTTTAAAGTGGTAATGTCTATATTTTTAAATTTTATTATAACACCGTGAGATATAGAATTACAAAGTTGTTCATGATTGGGTTTCAGTCATACAGTGTTCCCACCACTCCCACCCCAACCAGTGCACATTTCCCAACACCAATGTCCCCAGATTCCGATTCCTCCTCCTCCTCCTCTTCCTCCTCCTCCTCCTCCTCTTCCTCCTCCTCTTCTTCTTGTTCTTCTTGTTCTTGTTCTTCTTCTTGTTCTTCTTCTTCCTCCTCCTCCTTCTTCTTCCTCCTCTTCGACTTCTCTTCTTCATCCCCTCCTTCCTCTTCTTCCTCCTCATCCTCCTCTTCATCCACCATCTTCTCTCCTCCTCCTCTTCCTCCCTCTCCTCCTCCTTCTCTGCCTCCTCGTTCTTCTCTCTCTCCTTCTCTTGCACATTGTGGCTGGAATACGTATATGTAGGGGTTATCATGTATATCTCTTTGCCTAGTTCAATTCTCAGTTCTAGTCTGGAGTTACTATTTCCAGCTATTAGCACACAGATCCTTTCTCTAGCTGATGTCTATTTTCTAACACTAATGAGCCTGATTATAACTTAAACTCTCTTAAATTTAATTTTTATTTCAAATATACTTATATACTTGTTAAATATACTTGATCATTGTAGAACATTTTTAAAGAGAAAGATTTTGGGGGCTGGAGTGATAGCACAGTGGGTAGGGCATTTGCCTTGCACGCGGCCGACCCAGGTTCGATCCCCGGCATCCCATATGGTCCCCTGAGCACCACCAGGAGTAATTCCTGAGTGCAGAGTCCCCTGAACATTTCCAGGTGTGACCCAAAAAGCACAAAAAACAGATTTTTATATAAACTATTGTAATTACACATAGACTTTTTAACCTTTGTTTTAGTGGTTGCTGTTTGATTATCTTTTTTTTAGAAAAATTCCTTTTTTTTAAAATTTTGGGCCTTGCCGGGCTATGCTTAGGACAAACACCTGGCTCTGTGCTTAGTGATCACTCCTGCTGTTGCTTGGTGGATGGTATCAATGCGGGACTTGAGCCCGGGCTAGCCATGTGCAAGACACTTGTGTCGTATGCTGTATGTGGTCTCTCCCACACGAAGAGTCCATTTTAAATGATCACACAGCAAATGAGAATTCTGGTATTAGTCTGGTCTTTCATTAAGACTGGAGAAAGTTTAGAAACTAGAAAAGTTTGGAGTGGTGTCAGCCATTCATATCTAGTGAACCATTGTCAGGATTTTAGCTTCTTTTGTCTTAAGCGATTTTGGGTGGCTGGTGTCATCCTCTGATTCTTTCCTGGTGCTTGAGCTTTCTCTGCTCTTGAACTGTCGCTGCAGCTATTCTGAATCACATAACCATGCTGTGATTTTACAACTGCATCCAATTCTATCTCTTGTCAAGATAAGTTTCTGCTTCTGTTTCGGTCCCAGTGACTTTCATATTAAACTAATTTCTCCGGTACAGTAATAATGGTCATAAAAAGTGGTCACGGTTTTGGTCCCAGTTTTAATAGTCACAATTCAAGACATTAGGTAGGGAGATAGAAGGCACTTCTCCATTGCTTGAGAGTGAAGGAAGGGCCCATTTTAATCAAGGGTCCTGTTTCTCTGTGCTGTGAGTTTTCAGTTTTCTATATCTGCATATTTTAGGACAAAGATAGGAGGGTTGGGTCACGGGGCGGGTGTACCATATGCATGCATTGGGGTAGGCTTCCGGTGAGGTGGAGCCGATGGTTCCTTTCTGTGTCTTGAGGCTGTGTGAGGGTGTGTGAGGCAAGTGCTCTGTCTGGCACATGATGCTCTCACTCTAGTCCACTGGGCATTTACCTCAGAAGTTGTCATGTAGGAGTTTCACAGGTACTGTCTTGATCTCCAGGTGTGTGTGAGAAGACACAGCGGGTAATGTTGGGGGCCCTCTTGGGTCTTCTTAGATTCCTTTTCTCATTGTTGAGTCCTCTCTGACATGAGTGTGACTTTACTTTGAAAAGCCAGTACCTAAGGCGTTGCACAAGAAGAGTCCATAGGCCCATAGACCCTGTTTTGCTTAAACCCCTTCAAACCGAAGGGCTGGACTGGTGATAGAGCTCAGTGGTAGAGTATCTGCCCTGCAGGTGTGCAGCCCTGCGAGGAAACCGCTCCACACCACACCACTCCACACCACGCCACTCTACACCGCTCCATGCCACTCCACACTACAACACTCCACACCACTCCACGCCACTCCACACCACACCACTCCACACCACACCACTCTACACCACTCCACACCACTCCACACCACACCACTCCACACCACGCCACTCCATACCGCTTCCACACCACACCACTCCACACCACGCCACTCTACACCACTCCACACCACACCACTCCACACCACACCACTCTACACCACACCACTCTACACCACTCCACACCACACCACTCCACACCACACCACTCCACACCACTCCACGCCACTCCACACTACAACACTCCACACCATACCACTACCCAGCACTCTACACTACTCCACACCACTCCACACCACACCACTCCACGCTACTCCACACCATACCAATCCAAACTACTCCACACCACACCACTCCACACCACTCCACACCACACTACTCCACACCACACCACTCTACACCACACCACTCCACACCACTCCAAACTACTCCACACCACACCACTCCACACCACTCCATACCACTCCACACCACACTATTCCACACCACACCACACCACTCCACACTACTCCAAACTACTCCACAACACACCACTCCATACCACATCACTCCACACTACTCCACACTACTCCACACCACACCACACCACTCCACACTACTCCACACCACACCACTCCACATCGCACCACTCCACACCACACCACTCTGCACCACTCCACACCACACCACTCCACACCACTCCACAACACACCACCTCCACAACACACCACTCCACACTACTCCACACCACACCACTCCCCACCACTCTACACTACACCACTCCACCCACACACCACTCCACACCACTCCACAACACACCACTCCACACTACTCCACACCGCTCCACAAACACCACATCACACACTGCATCACCACCACACCACATCATAAGTCCATGTCACCAGTCCACACACCACACCACACCATACCACTCCACAAACACCACATCACACCACTCCACAACACACCACTCCACAAACACCACTCCACACCACTCCATACCCCTCAATACCACTCCATACCACACCGTTTCTATACTACAACACTCCATAACACTCCATTCCACACCACTCCACACCACACCACAGTACTCACCACTCTATACCACGCCACTCCGCAAATAGCACCTTACACTACTCCATACCACCGCACCACATCATAACTCCATGCCACCACACCACACCATACCACTCCACAAACACCACCTCACAACACTTCACACCACACCACTCCACAAACACCACTCCACATCACCTCACAAAACTCATGCTACCCTACCACACCAGTCCACACCACACCACTCCACAAACACCACATCACACCACACTACTCCACAAACCCCAAAGCTCCATACCACCACACCATATCACACCACTCCACACTCCACAACCTCACCACATCATACCTACCACACAACAAACACTTGGGAATTTGCCATTTTCTAGATAACTTGTCACAAGTAACATTGACGTGAGAAGTTGAAAGCCCATTTTCCTTTTCTTGAATGTGAGAGCTCTGGGGTGTGACTCACTCCAGGAATCCCGTGGGGCTTCAAGCACAGCGACCCTGAGGGGCTTGGTGAGCCTGAGCTCACATGCGGGCACGCCCCTCTCTGTCAAGGGAGTTCTGCTTGCTTCATAAAACCACTGGACCTAGAGCCTGGGCTTTAGGTCTGCTTCTGGGAAACCCGAAGAAGTCAGGCTTCATGTGATTGAAAATTTTCTCATTTTCAGATAGTCCATCTCCCCTAAAGTACTCTGACTTTATTTAATGTGCCATTGAACATGTGCTCATCTCTCTACGAGATGGTACTTTGCTGCGGACCAGGCCTTCTCACTGGGCCGGGAAGAGCCAGCTCCTCTTCCCTTTGTTCTGAGGCCCAGCAGTGCTCAGGAGCTGCTATTCCCAGCTCTGGGCTTGGGCCATCTCTGGGGATTCTTGGGCAACCGTATGTAGGGTTGAAGCAGGGTCAGCAGGTGCAAGGCAAGTTCCACACCTGCTGTACTTCACTCCAGCTCCGGCACCCGCTTTCTATTCTTTCAGTTAAGAGAACATTAGTTATAAGATTGTCTGTTTGGGGGTACAATTCCACACCTCTTCAAAAGGTATGATACTGTAAATTATGTCACTGTGGTGACCGCTGTCTCCCCAGAGTGCCAGTATCCTGCTCAGAGGGATTTCTGAGTACATAATCAGACACCAAACAAAAATTCGCTTCTTTTCAGCATTCTCTCTGTGTGCATTTTCTACGTGATTGTCTTTTTACAAACCCGTTGAAGTTGGAGATAGTGTCATCCTGTCTTTGGCCCTAGAAATGACTCCTTGCGCTCGACTTTTCTACTGCCTTGTCAATCACACTTAGAGGTTTGCATGGATGGACATTGCCATTGCGTGGATCCATCTTCCCGCTTCACTTCCCTGAACTAGTATATCAGTTACCTCCCACTCCATGCAGACTGTGGCTTCGAACACCAAGTGCTTACTTTGCTCATGACCCAAACTCCTGCAGGTCCGCAAACTAGCTCAGGCTGTTCTCACTATCTCAACTAAACCCCTTTAAGTCTTGGTGACTTGCTGATCTTGGCTAGGCTGTTTCACAACTGCTGGGCTACTGGGATGATTTCTCTTGTCCCACACTGGCTCTCATACTCCAGGACACTTGAACCAGTTAGCACAGCCGGAACTGGACACCGAGAGAGTGAGAACAATTTCTACAAGATCTCTTGTGCCTAGACTTCACGCCAGTACGAATGTTACATGTACTGCACCACATCCTCTTGGTGCCAGCAAGTCAGGAAGCCAGGTCAGGACCTAGGGCGGAAGAGGAGAGGAGCTTCAGCTCTTCATGGGAGAAGCTGCAGCGCCAGTCACAGGGCGAAGCATGTGCAGACCCAGAGCCGTGAAGTCTATGAGTCAGTGATCTCTGTTTTCGGAAGCTGTTTTTGTTTTTCCCCCAACCTGGTGTTGTTTTGCAGGATTGAACAATTGTGATGGACCTGCTAGTGAGAGTGACATTTTCCGGAAGGCCTTGGAGCAGCTGGTGAAGTATTTTAACTCAGGAAACTGGTTATTGCCCAAAAACTTTCATAAGCATGAAGTGGTTCAGAGGTTCTTGCGCCTCCTTTCTTCTTTGCAAGGTAATTTTTCTCACGGTATTCAGTTATATTGAAGCAGCTTTATGCTCATTAAAGCACTTACCTCATATATTTAAAAATTAGCTAGAAAGATAATGCAGTTATTTCCATATAAAAGCATTTAGAAAGATAAAATTGCTCCTTAGTTTAAAGTGTTATTGACTGTTGAACAGCCTGTTACTAATTTTACACGTATTCTCCCAGAATTACCTTTTGTCTATAAAATCATTTTAAAATACCGCAAACATGTCTGTACATACTGGTTAATGTTGAGATAAAGTTTGGTAGAAACTGAATATTAGTTTTTCCTCTGTGAGGAGATTGGGACACTTCTAAGAAAGAATTTACGTGACATAGTTTTTAAAATTTTTTTTGTAAGTATTTTATTATACCACCGTGAGATATACACTTACAAAGATGTTCATATTTGGGTATTGGTCATACAGTGTTCCAGCATCCATCCCCTCCACCAGTGCCCATCTCCCACCACCAATGTCCCCAGTTCCCTCCCCTCCCCAGCCCTCCTCCATGGCAGGTTCTTTATTTCTTTCCCTTTCTCTCTATCTTTCTCTTTTCCTTCCCTTCCAGACTATGGATTACAGAACATACATTAAAGGGTTGTCATGTGTATCTTTTTGCCTCTATTTAATGCTCAGTTCTAGGTTGGCATTAGTACCCTTGACAATTGTTAGCACACTGTTCCATTTTCTGTCTTACCTAGCCTCTGGCTCCCACACGCTTTGTGATAATTTCCACCTTTGACAAAACCTCCTGATATATGTTTCACTTGACCTTGGACATTGGTATCATAATATATACATATATATTTATGCCATGCAAATAAATGCAGTAATTCTATATTTGTCTCTCTCCTTCTGGCTAATTTCACTCAACATGATCTTCTCCATGACATGACACAGTTTTATTATTTTTTTAATTGCATCATAGTAAGATACACAGTTTCAAGGTTGCTTATGATTGGGTTTTAGTTATACAGTGTTCAACACCATCCCTTCACCAATATACGTTTCCTACCACCACTGTCTCCAGTTTCCTTCCCACTCCCCATCTCCTGCCTAGCTCTGTAGCAGGTACTTCTCTCTCTCTCTTCCTCTCTCTGCCTCTCTGCTCTGTCCCTCTCCCTCTCTTCCTTTCTCTCTCTCCCCTCTCCCTCTCCCTCTCTCTGCCTCTTCCTCTCTCTCCTTCCCTCTCTCCTTCTCTCTGTCCTCTCTTTGTTTTTTTTTTTTTTTGTTGCTTTTTTGGGTCACACCCGGCAATGCTCAGGAGTCTCTCCTGGCTCTGCACTCAGGAATTACTTCCTGGCGGTGCTCGGGGGACCATATGGGGTGCCGGGATTGAACCCGGGCCGGCATGGGCCGCCGCTGCAAGGCAAACGCCCTACCCGCTGGGCTATCGCCCCGGCCCCCTCTGTCCTCTCTCTTTCTGCCTCTCTCTCTGCCTCCTCTCCCTCTCCCTCTCTCTCTGTCCTTTTCTCTCTCTCCTCTTTTTTTGGGGATTATGATTTGCAGTACAGATACTGAAAGGTTATCAGGTATATCCCTTTACCTACTTTCAACACTCAGTTCTTGTCCAGAGTGATCATTTCTAACTATTATTGTTATTCTGGTCCCTTCTCTACCCTAACTGACCTTTGCCCCACACATTCGTGGAAGCTTCCAACCATCGACCAGTCCTCCTGACCCCTGTTTTCCCTGGCCTTGGTTATTACTCTCATACTATGTGTTATATATCCTACAAACGAGTGCAGTCATTCCGTGTCTTCCCTCTCCTCCTGACATGTTTCACTCAGCATGATCCTCTCCATGTCCATCCATTTATAAGAAAATTTCATGACTTCATTTTTCCTGACAGTTGCATAGTATTCCATTGTCTAGACGTATCATAGTTTCGTTATCCAGTTGTTTATTCTTGAGCATTCGGATTGCTTCCAGATTCTGGCTAATGTGAATAGTGCTGCAGTGACATAGAAATGCAGATGGTGTTTCTGTTGTGTGTTTTTGGGCTGCATGACAAACTTTTTGATAGTTTGGGGAAATTCCAGAAACCCCAGTAAGTACAACTTAATATTTTTTAAATTCAGCCATCAGTATGTTCTATAGAGCTTTCACTTCCACTGTTTGTGGGCCAGAGATAGCTCAGCGTTACAGAGCATGCAGAAGTACTGGGAACTTTAACACAAAATTTAATCAGATAATCAAATTTAACTACTGGCATCTTTTTTTATTTGATAAATATATGGAAAGCTACTCAGTGAGGATCTATTTAAATATAATAGTATTTTACTCTTAATATATTTATACATTAGCAGTATGAACTGGGATAACCATTATCCTGTTTGCAGAGATCCCATATAAAATATTTCATGTGCAAAATTAAGAATTGATATTAAATCATCCTTTCCCCATTACCCTACATTCTTGATACGATCTCCCTGTATTTTAATGTTATAAATAGGCATATGCAAAAGTTTAGTCAGTCCTCTTTTTCTTTCTTCTTCAATTTTTATTTAGGCTCCATTATTTATAAAACTCTGAATCGCAGCCTCAACTCTTGCCCTTTAAACTCAGTAGAATTGCTGTACTCGATTTGTACTTCCTGATGACCCCATCGGCGTTCTGCCCTCCTCGACCCAGCTGTGCTCTCCTTAGGGTATTTCTAATCATCCCAAGTAGCCCAGGCTACTTTCAGAAGTCAAAGTAGCATAAAGTAATTAAGTACTGTCTTCACGCCATGGTGCTCAGGAGTGCTCACTGGTAACCTGTTAACTGTCAGCTTATGTATTAAGTGTTGGGATGTGGTTGGTGGCAGAAGCCGCAGCAACCTCTTTTCACTGTGTTGTGTATTTTTTTGTTTTGGGAAGAAATTCCTCCTGACCTGATCTGTGACATTAATCACGACTGTGCCAATGCCTTCATCAAGTTTTTACTAGAAAGACAGAAGTGGCCGGAAGTGCTGCTGCTGCTGACCCGCAAAGTGAGTGGGGAGCCCCCGCTCGGAGACTGCGTCCTCAGAGCCTGCTGCTTCTCCGACCTCGACCTCTGCTCTGTCATCCCACACCTCAGCGCCTGGGACCACCGGAAGACCCTGCTCCTGGACCGCCTGATTGATGGAGGAGGTGAGAACCGGGATGGCTGTCCTGGAGTGCTGCCCATGGTTCTGGGCTCCCCACCTGCCCCTCCCTTGCTCTTCGAGGCTCCATTCAGCCTGGCCTCCTTCAGTTGTCCTCTGTCGTGTCTCAGACTTGGGTGGGGTGACCTCGGGAGTTGGCCTGCCAGGTAGGAACTCTTCAGTGGGGGGGAGCCTCTTTATTGTCTTTTCTTTTCTCTTGGATGAGAAGCGCACGTTGATGGAAGCCCTCAGTGGTCATTTCCTTCTGGCCTTTTGTGGGCCTTTCCACCATACGCATTCTCTTCCCATCAGTAGATGGGGATTCTCTTCCAATCAGCGTGTTTTTAAAGAAATAGCCAAATAATTGGTGGGTGGAAACATCTGCAGCTGTAATCAGCGCCCACGCTTGGCGGATTGTGTGTCTGGAGCACACAGACATCCTGCTGGAGTAGGTTTCATTTTCAGACTTATTTAGAAACCACCTCCCTCACCCCCAACTCCTACCAACGCCACCACAACTGTGCGGCCTTGGGCATGCTGTGTATAGCCTGCAGCTCCTCATTTCGGAAATGAGGGTGGTAGTAGTCACTCTTGGGGATGTTCTGAATAATAAACGAGTCCGTGGCGCTGGGCTCTTGGAAGAGCTCCTGACTTGGAGTGCGGCTGACGAAGAGGAAAGTCTTGCTGAGGAAGGTGGCCCTGGGCGCAGCTCCACGGCCCACACAAAGCCTTTAGACATTGGTTCTCCGCGAGCCTCGGGAAGGCAGATGGAATTCCTTCTCCTTTTTATTTCTTCAAACCCATTCCATGCGTGGGGAATCACTAGCCTACACAGTACTATGGTGTCATGGACTTCCTGGCTTTCTTTCTTCATTTAGCAAGCACTTACTGAGCTTGTCCCTAGGATGAACTGCTGGGGACCCAGGGCAGAGAGGGGCCAGTGGGTGTAACATAGGGACAGTGGTGGAGGGCCTTAAATACTTTGGAGATATTTGGGCGCAGTGACTTTGTCCCGTTAACATCATAAAGCTAACAATATTGTAACCATTATGCGTGAACAACAATACATTTTATTTTTTAATTCAAAAAGAAGAGGGGATTGTGAGTGCACACCGGGGGTGGGGACACAGTGCAGGGGTCTATGGATGCACAGTGGGTGGAGGCCAGAGAGCCTGCAGAGCACATGCCGGTCCTGGGTCTCTGGTCAGAGGAAGGTGAGAGCAGAGGGAGAGAGGTCAGAGAGGCGGCGTTGGAGATCACTCTGGGCACTCTCAGAGCAGAGAAAGAGGGGGTCCAGGAGACGGCGTTGGAGATCACTCTGGGCACTCTCAGTCAGAAGCTCACAGCAGCAACGCAAGTGTCCTGCTCACTGCCTCAGGCTTTGCTGCCTGCTGGGACCAGCATGGTGCTTTCACTCTGGCCACTCTGTTGCCATTCCAGAACCCTGTGTAGGACAGGGTCTGTGGTCCTGTGTGAGCACGAGCTGGACAGCTGAGCGGTGGCAGAGGCAGGCCCAGGGACAGAGTGCTGGAAGGAGCTGGCCCAGGAACAGTAGTGGCAGCAGGGTGTTGCTCTTGCCTGGGGTGGCCCCACTCAGCCTTGCCCAGGGCTAGAGCAACCCTTCTCACAGGTTCCCTTCACCTTCACCTCCTGCAGCCTTGCTTGAGGGTCTCCAGGAAAGACCCCTCTCCGTGTGCCTCCGACATGAAGACTTTGAGTTGGCTTTCGTTCTGTTGAGCAGGGGCGCAGACCCCCACAGCCTCTCTCTCCACCGAGGGCGATACACCTCTGCACGCAGCACTCCACATCTTCTTAGACATCCAAGGTAAGCTTTTCGCTTCTCAGCCTCTTGTCCTTATGGTGGCTGGCTGGAGAACCGAGGCTTTGCCTTGAGTTTTTCCTACTAGGAAAATCAACCATCTGGAGCCAGAGAAGGGGGAAGCCTCAGATCCAAGCCTGTTTGTGTACCCTGGCCTCTGACCAGCAGCTTGACAGGAAGGTGTGACTATGCCTGTGAATTGCGGGGGGGGGGGGGATGTTTGGACCCTTAAGTTTCAGAGTTGGTGGGCCAAAGTGGGTAAACACCGTCCATTTGTTTTCACCATTCTCAAGGTTGCTGACATGAAGCATCTCACTGGAATATTAAAGGTGGTTTCAGACTGCTCAACCTTGGCGCTACTGATATTTGTCCAAATGATTATTAAGCACTATTATTATGGTCCAAATAATAGACCTCATTCCTATGACTTGATGGAATGGTTTGGGGCTCTTTATGTTCCTGGAGCAAGCAGGTGCCCTTGGGCTCTACTAGCATGAGAAAGGACATGTGGAGATGTTATTGGGGCCCGCTCGAGCCAACAGATGATGAACAGGAAGACAGTGATACAGTGATTATTATGGTCCATTCTGTGAGTTGTAAGATGTTTTGCAGTGTCCCTTCCACCACCTGCAGCTTAATGTCACCACCCTTTCTTTAAGGAGCAAGTAGCCACCACTCCCAGCTGAAAATCATGGTGTTAACTTAATATTTAACGTATTGGGGGAGAGGGTTCTGAGATGCCCCAGGCTGGTGTCTCTCAGATTCAGGGGTCTTCTGTCCCCAGGAAGAGAAGCTGAGCATTCATGGGTTTTTGTTTGTTGTTTTTCAGCCGACATTGGTTTTAACTTCCTCAGCCACCTGTTGGATCTCTGCTGGTACAACCCGAGCGGAATTCGACTACCTCAACCCCAATGTCCAGGATAGCAATGGGAACACGTTGATGCACATCCTCTTCCAGAAGGGGAAGATGAAACACTCTAAGAAGCTCATAGAGCTGCTGGCAAGGTTTGACATCAACTTCAGCCTGAAGAATAAAGAAGGCAAAGATGCGCGCCACCGGATCAAGAAGAACGATTCTTTGCTCTTGACCTGGAACAAGGCGGTGATGGAGAACAGGCGCAAGGTCCGGCAGGGACCCTGCTGCTCTGCCCCAGGCAGGTTCCTGCGGCCGACCACCCCTGGGCACCCATCGCTGAAGGGCCAGGGGCTCGTTCAAGTCCCTGCCTTGCGCGGAAGAGGCTGAGGTCCCCGACAGCTGGGAGAGTCTCCATGAAGCCCAGCTGAGCCGGCAGGAAGCTGGAGACGCAGGCTCCTGCTCTCTGAGAGACCGTCTTGTGCAGGATATCACGGTTTTGATTCAACAGGTGGAACTGGAGACTTCCCCTGCCCGAGGACTGTCCTCAGAGCTCCAAGCCTCGAAG